>JARLTB010000143.1:2362500-2720000 GCA_030141615.1 Unio pictorum | reverse complement strand
TATCTGACCATAAGTCGTTTTCTTTTGTTGTAGCCAGTTTTTGAGTCCATGTTAACTTTTCTTCAGATCACTTGACAATTAAAGAATAAATTCGTATCTCTGGAAGTATTTGATGTGCTCATATAAAAATCTTTGATAAAGACTGTATCCAATTTATTCAGATTTTCAACACAGGAATGTTAAATATTGTGTTTCTATAAGGAACTGTAAATAAACACAAAACATACTTCAGCATATGCCATTGTCTTCCATCTTGAATTTTCGTACCTGAGTTGAACGTGAATCTATAAATGACATTTCATTACTAAGACGTTTGTAATTGAATTTATGGCTTATTCTTGGACTATGTTTGGATTTGATTTGTGAAGTTACCAGATGTGCAGTTACCAGATTTATGGCAAAGAAAGCTCATGAGAATGATTTTGATACAGAAAGCACTTTTTTAGATGACACCTGTACTGTTACAGAACAAACTCAATAACTCAATAAGTTAAATTATAATATTAGTGCTCCTGGGATCTAAATAAATTATAGAATATGCAATTAACTTTATTGTACCTGTCCCACTCAATGAAGATTTAAGAGAATGAATATCATCGGATTCTACTCTTGGATATTTGAGTGACACATCATCAAAATTCAGAAATTGTAAGACCAGAAACTTTCACATTTGTAAGAGCAAGACATAAATTAACTCAGATAGTTATTAATTGAATATGAGCACTTATTTCCAGACGCTGCTATAAGGACAAACTAAATTTTCCATCACGTTCAACTTGGAGATTCCAAACCTGTACAGGACGAACCCTCTTAAATAGAAATATTTGAAGAAAGAAATTCAGTATTTTCTCGAGAACGATTTCACAGAGCCAGGTAAAAGTGACTGGAGTTCACCTTGCATTCTTATTCCAAAATCAGATAAAACTGTCCGTATTTGTACTGATTATAGCAATCTGAATAGTTTGACAAAGACAGATTTATTTCCATTACAAAGAAACAATAAATGTATTGATCAGATCGGAAATGTCAAGTATGTCACTAAATTCGACTTTCTGAAAAGGATTGTTGGCAAATGCCACTAACGGAGAAACCAAATTAAATTTCGGCATTTTTGACACCAGATGGATTTTGCCAATACAAAGTAATGTCATTCGTGAAGAAAGGATCGCCAAGTACCTTTCAACGTCTTATGAATATGATCAACTCTGGTCTAGATAATTGTGATGATCACATAGATGATGTCATCATCTACAATGACACTTCGAATGAATATTTAATACCAATTCGGAAATTCGTTGGTAGACTCACCGATGCAAATTTGACAATTAATGTATTCAAAACGTGTTAAACATATAGATTCAAAGGTGGCTGCTATATCTGAATTCCCTGTGCCTCTTAATGAAAAGCAACTGATGCCTAGGTACTATTGGACATTTTGTTCCAATTTTTCTATAAGTGCTGAACTACTGAAAAATATACTGAGTAAGAAAAGCAGTTCCATCCCACAGACAAGTGTCAGGAAACTTTTGATCAGTTAAAGGCCATACTTATCAGTCTTCTTAGAGCTCCACATTTCAACCAACCATTTAACCTATTTCTTGATGCAAGTGCTGTTGGAGTTGCAGCAGTTTTAATTCAAGAAGAAAGATGAAAGTGGTACTGATCATCCAGTGTGTTATTTTTCTTCAGAATGAAATAAGCATTAAAGAAAGTATTCAACAATGGAGAAGAAGTAATTGTTTTTCATTTTGGCGTTACGACATTTTGAAGTTTATCTTAGCTCAGCTCTCTCCTAGATCACTGTTGAATGACCATAAACCCCCTTACTTTCATGGATAAGATGAAACAAAGTCAACGACTACTAAGGTGGAGTTTAATGCTACCGAAATATAATTTTGGCATCAATCACATCAAGGTAAATATAATGTAATAGCAGATGCGCTTTCCCGTGTTTAGAAATGTATTATTTCATGTACAAAGTTGGTAATTCATAACAGTTCTTAATAAGTTTGATTTAAACCTCATGTATAATTAATCTATGATAAAAGGATAGTTTTATCATATAAATCATTATGTCTCGATGAGTTGACGTGTTACAGATATTTGATTTAAAATATTTATTGTAATTTAATTGTTTCTGTGTCAGTTTTTATTACATGATATTGTAATGCACATTATTCCATTGGAGATATTTTTTCAGAAAATCAGTTGACCTGAATTATTCTTTAATAAACAACTAATGTTGACCTAGATCCTGACAATAATTCAAGGCTACTGAAAACCACGTAAAACACGTTTTATATTTGTTAGAAAAGATTCGTTGTTGTCACAGTCAAAATAGAAACTAATGAATTAAGAAGTAAACAACTCTTTTTTTACAGTAAAATGAATGATTAAGGGTCATATCTGGCATATGTTATATAAACGATCACGTAAATCCTCTTCTGTCGATGCAGCAATTTGGCAATTTTTTCGAAACTGATTATTAGAATACACTATAATCTTTGTTTTACAGAAATATGTTTTGTTTGGGGCTTTTACATCTGAAGTCACGTCATTTTCTTTTGTTCTAGCCAGTTTTTGAATCCATGTTAACTTTCCTTCAGTTCTCTTGGATTTTAACCGATTAATTCGTATCTCTGGAAATATTTGATGTACTCATATATAATTCTTGGACAAAGACAGTTTATCAAATATGATTTGGATTTCCAACACCGCAGTGTTAAATATTTTGTTTCTACAATGAACTGTAGATAAGCACAAATCAGACTTCAGCATAAGTCATCGTTTTCCATCTTGGATTTTCCAACCCGACTCGAGTTTAAGTATATTCCAAAATTTCATTACTGTGACTTTTTATAATTTAATTCACGAATTATTCTTGGATTTTGTTATATTTAATTATTAACACTGTAAGTTTTTTTCCCCATTTTTACAATATTTGTCCAGGAAAATAATAATTGTTAAATTGTGTAAAGCTTGTTGTTTTCACCTTTTTGTGTTACTGTTTATTAGATCCTCAACACGTAACACTTGATGGACTGTAAAGATGAGGATACAATCACACACAATGCACACAAACATGTTCATATACTATTACGCATTGCGTACAATGAGTACAACGAGCGGTAATGCTAATACATACACAATAAGGTCATATAATATTACGTATTGTGTACAATGAGAACAAAGGGCGGTAGTGCTAATACACACGCAAACATGGTCATATACTTTAACACATTGTGCACAATAAGAACAAAGGGCGGTAGTGCTAATACATACACAAACCCAGTCATATACTATTACACATTGTGTACAAGAAGAACAAAGGGCGGTAAAGCTAATGCAGACACAAACCCAGTCATATACTATTACACATTGTGTACAAAGAGAACAAAGGGTGGTAATGCTAATACATACACAAACCCAGTTATATACTATTACACATTGTGTACAAGAAGAACAAAGGTCGGTAATGCTAATACATACACAAACCAAGATATATACTATTACACATCGTGTACAAGAAGAACAAAGGGCGGTAATGCTAATACATACACAAACCCAGTCATATACTATTACACATTGTGTACAAGAAGAACAAAGGGAGGTAATGCTAATACATACACAAGCCCAGTCATATACTATTACACATTGTGTACAAGAAGAACAAAGGTCGGTAATGCTAATACATACACAAACCCAGTCATATACTATTACACATTGTGTACAAGAAGAACAAAGGGAGGTAATGCTAATACATACACAAGCCCAGTCATATACTATTACACATTGTGTACAAAAAGAACAAAGGGTGGTAATGCTAATACATACACAAACCCAGTTATATACTATTACACATTGTGTACAAGAAGAACAAAGGGCGGTAATGGTAATACATACACAAACCCAGACATATACTATTACACATTGTGTACAAGAAGAACAAAGGTCGGTAATGCTTATACATACACAAACCAAGATATATACTATTACACATCGTGTACAAGAAGAACAAAGGGCGGTAATGCTAATACATACACAAACCCAGTCATATACTATTACACATTGTGTACAAGAAGAACAAAGGGAGGTAATGCTAATACATACACAAGCCCAGTCATATACTATTACACATTGTGTACAAAAAGAACAAAGGGCGGTAATGCTAATACATACACAAACCCAGTCATATACTATTACACATTGTGTACA
The DNA here is from genome assembly GCA_030141615.1 of Unio pictorum. NCBI lineage: Eukaryota > Metazoa > Mollusca > Bivalvia > Unionida > Unionidae > Unio > Unio pictorum. The sequence continues at coordinate 2,715,785 of JARLTB010000143.1, read as the reverse complement.
AGAAGAACAAAGGGAGGTAATGCTAATACATACACAAGCCCAGTCATATACTATTACACATTGTGTACAAGAAGAACAAAGGTCGGTAATGCTAATACATACACAAACCAAGATATATACTATTACACATCGTGTACAAGAAGAATAAAGGGCGCTAATGCTAATACATACACACTCATGGTAATATACTATTACACATTGTGTACAATGAGAACAAAGGGCGGTAATGCTAATTCATACACACTCATGGTCATATACTATTACACATTGTGTACAATGAGAACAAAGGGCGGTTGTGCTAATACATACACAAACATGGTCATATACTATTACACATTGTGTACAATGAGAACAAAGTGCGAATACATACACAAACATACCATCACTTCTGAATTGGTTGGAGTGTTACTGTATCCATAAACAATGTTTTAATTATATTGCGTACAGAATATGATTACTCACACACTATATGCATATATATCCATTGCGATTTCAGTTTTAAGTGTGAAAGACACAAGCATATAACACAAAATATTTTGCCAAATCTTGATTTTTTTATATTTATTTTATCTGTTTATGAGAAAACTAAAGACCCGGAAAATGAGTTTTTGACGTTCTTGACTATAGATAGTTAATGCATGTCACATCACCCATACGACATACAATATAATTTAAAAAAAACTTTAAAGAGACTTATAATAATTAACAGAAGTAAATCATTAAATATTTGGAGCTTTCAGATACCGCAGTTCCTTCTAATCAATATAGCTTTTGATTGGTGGATTTTGTTTAGAAATTTCTGTATATTTCAAACCTTGAAGAGTCCAACCCATTGCCGCTCTATGTCCAGCGACATACATGTAGTAAATATCAAATGTCGTGCATTGCATATATGGATGCAGTGTTATTTTGAGTATTGATTCAGTTTCAGTTACAGATATATTAATTTTCCGTCCACTCTTTAATCTCTGATTAAACTATTAAACTTTGATCATGAAAAAAAACTAACTTATTTTTGACGATTATATTTGCACCTAGAGCTTACTTCCTGACGTATCTAGATTTGAGGTTTTGTATCTATGACGTATCTAGATTTGAGATTTTGTATCTATGGCGTATCTATATTTGAGGTTTTGTATCTATGATGTATCTAGATTTGAGGTTTTGTATCTATGACGTATCTAGATTTGAGGTTTTGTATCTATGACGTATCTAGATTTGAGGTTTTGTATCTATGGCGTATCTATATTTGAGGTTTTGTATCTATGACGTATCTATATTTGAGGTTTTGTATCTATGACGTATCTAGATTTGAGGTTTTGTATCTATGACGTATCTAGATTTGAGGTTTTGTATCTATGACGTATCTATATTTGAGGTTTTGTATCTATGACTTTTCTATATTTGAGGTTTTGTATCTATGACGTATCTAGATTTGAGGTTTTGTATCTATGACGTATCTAGATTTGAGGTTTTGTATCTATGACGTATCTAGATTTGAGGTTTTGTATCTATGGTACAGAAGAAAATCCAGTTTGTTTGATAAACTATCATTGCACAGCATGATCTCTTTCATTATAAAAAGGTTTATATTGCGCCGGTTATTATAAAGGATTTAAATGTTAATACTCGCTGTTCAGTAAAGTATAATGATCATGCCAGCTGGTCGGATTGCATGCAAGGAAATAAGGATTTTACTCCCCATATCTCTCTCTCTCTGTCTCTGTCTCTCTGTCTCTTTCTCTCTCTCTGTCTCTCTCTCTCTCTCTCTCTCTCTCTCTCTCTCTCTCTCTCTCTATATATATATATATATATATATATATATATATATATATATATATATATATATTGCAATATCGATTCGTGTAAGAAGTGATGGGTGATGGAGCTATACATCACAAATTACATCTAAAAGATAAGAGAGTATCAATGGGTAAAATAAATTATTAACATCAACAAGTATGACGATACTACAAAATGGTTACAAATTATGACTCCGATTATGATACATTATGATACATTGTGTTACATTATGATACATTATGATACATTATGTTACGTTGTGATACATTATGATATATTATGTTACATTATGATACATTATGTTACATTATGATAAATTGCATTTATGCTTTATCCTATCTAACCCTATTAACTCCGAGATAAAAAAAAAAATCCCACGGCTTGAAAACCCGTTTTTCGTACTGTTTTGTGGTTTAAATTCATGCTAGTACGTTGTATGTTGAACTTCCGGTCTGTTATGCGTGATTCCAATTATCTCCTTAACTTGTTATCAATAAATTGATAAATGGGTGATCGATTGATAAATGGGTTATCGATTGATAAATGGGTGTTAGTATTTGTAGCATGTTAAAATCAATGCGACTTGTTAGGAAACATACTGTTGACTTCGAGAAAATGTAGTAAATTTGAATGAGCAACGGTTTTAAATTTTATGACAAGGAATGCGTCTTTAGGCAGTTGTAAGTCTGACAAATACCAGTACATATATAAAATGACATGATGTCGAGAAAAGGCTAATTATAGGAACACTTTATCTGTCACGCTATTTTCAGTTTACGTATGATCTGAAAATGAGCAGTAACAATGTACTGCGGAGGAAGAATTGTACTTTTGTATTATTTAGAAACAAAGAATCTTGTCAATTACGCATTAACCTGGGAGATGATTATTTTCTGAAGGTTAGAACTCAAATTACAATGGTACGAGGCTAACAATTATTGACTAGACAAAACCAAGAATGTCTCGTTTTGTCAGAAAATGCCCGAAATGAATTGAAATACCAACGACATGCAGTAGATATTGACATTTAATATAACATTACTCTACACGGGTGTAGTATTTGAATTATATTATGCTTGAAGGGCGTAAAAAAAGTTCCAATTGTTTTTATTTTATAAATTTTAGTTTTCATAATTATCTAATTATATCTTTTATCTGTTTTCCAAATACGTCGGAAAGATAGCATCACGAAAATTGTGTCTAATTATTTTTTGAATCTTTCAGATTTTCAGTGCTTGAATGAAGACCTTCGCCAGTATCATTGCTCGGGTCAGTTATTTAATTTGTTCTGCCTCTTCTGCCTCTGCGAATAAATTTGAAAAACGAATGACTTAAATTTGATAAAATATTGTTAGGTTCGTGGTTCCAAGAAGAAATGTTTTTGGTCTGGATAGATTTAGTATTTTAATTACTGTTATGTCCAATAGCAATGTCAAATAGCAAGAGATAATAATGGTTTTATCTTTGGAATGTATTTTTTAAATCATTATTAGCTACCACTTTATCAAGTTGTTATGAACACCGTTTATTTAAAAGACTAAACTGGACTTAATTGCAGGCTAACATGGTTGTGTACATGACTATATTTGTAATACGTATCCATAGCAAGCTAACATGGTAGTGTACATGACTATATTTGTAATACGTATCCATTTTAATTTTGGTTGTATAGTGTTATACTGTCAGACCTGATACTGAACCTAGTAATTTTAATTCGACCTCAAATTTAACAACCATATTCCCTTAACTTTCGTGTTGAATAAAAATTCTAATACGTTGCTCATTGTAATAAATGAGTACACGATTAATATGCAACGAGATAAAAAAATCTAAAATTTAAATCATGAAATAAGTTAAAGAATTGGACGAAGTTAAGCTTACAATCAAAAGGTCCAAACTAGTGAATGTTGATGCTGATTCACTAATGATAATAAAACCATGTAAAACAACCTAAGGATGGCACGACGCTACCTTTATACATATGACCACCAGTCTCTACAGTGTCCATAACCCGTATTTAGGACTGCCTTATCTCATTTTTATGACCAATCGCCAGGTCACAGCTGTCTTACTGACCTCCTTCTTAACTCATTACCTATGCCCAGTCCAAGAGCCACCTTGTCAATCAATCTTGTCTGCTAAATAATTATTTACTAGTGACCATTACAAGGAGCACTACGGCATTTAACAATACCAAATACCAAATACTTACCAACGTCCAATACAACAGTCACTGTCCAATAATCTTACTGAACGCTTCCTAAGCTCTTTACCAATACACAAAAGGTCAACTTACACAGCACCTTATTAAGTATTTACATAGAACCAGCGCCATATTGTCACAAATTTAGTTAACCGTATTTTGCACTTTCGTATCTCTTAACTTAAAACCAATAGTGAGTTAAACGCGTTGGCCTAGCAACAGAGATTGCGCACTTGACATAAGCCGGATGACGTCTTGATGACTTGAGGTGTATGCAACTGACAAGGTTACAAAAAGAGACTAACATACCGAGGAACATATTTCAACTGCTATTTCATAACTCAGAAATTATCAGCAGGATGTCTTCAAATTTGGATACAAAAAGTTAACTTTTACATTTTTTGCAACTGGTTAAACGCGTAATGTGTACATGATAGCAGCTAGTAAAACCATTAATTTAGAAATGCACTGGAGGTAATCAAACAGGGTCTTCTTTTAGAATCATGCCATTGTTGCAATATTTCTTGTTCGTTGAATACCTGTAAAGAGTCCTCCTTGCTACAGCCGAGGTGTTCAAGTAAAACTATGACAAAAATTATCTCTCATTAAGCAATTCGCTGTGAATGACAAGTTGCACGCAATCTAATCAATTCTTTATCTAACTTGGTCGACTAGATTTTAATAATTAAATGCGCTTATCTAAACGCTGTGCAAAAGGTTTGTCATAACTCAGAAGACAACAAACAAACTACTGGAATATAAACCTTAATAACTGTCATTCGTTTGCGATGAAATATCGTGTTGGCACTCAAATAAAAGAGATTATTTTATACGAAGTGCAACCTATCGCGACGATAGTAATTTATGAACACTCGATGGAATTAAAAACGTGAACAGTAATATATTATGACAAAAGAAATACATTGAAACACAATGCTGGGCGAAAACTGTAGGCTGCTGTTGGTAAGAAGGATGTGTGCATGATTATTCAACGCGTCATCGACAATCTATTTAACATGTCCATTGATGCAGATTACCTTTAGATATTATTCAGAATCTCAAAATTGATTAAGTTGATATCTGAGTCCTTAGCTGACTACGTCAATTTACTGTTCTCATACAAATTGACCATAAATAACAAACAACAGGTAATACTTGATTTATTTTGGGTTCTTTCTGTAGGTAATAAATCAAATCATGATACTACAATATTTTATCCTGGAATATTTATGATTTTAGTAAAGTCGTTTCATGGACTCCATATTATAGAATCAAAAATAGTTTACTACGGAAATATGGAAAAACATTATTATATTATTATCAAGTTGGAATTACCAGGTTTAGCATATCCTTAGAACAGTAATAGGTGGATAGAACGGTTAGAACAAAATTTGCACCCAACATGAACCTAACGTAAAACATTTACCAATCCATCGGAAGTGTGTTTACCTTTGTCAGTGACAACGTATATATGTAACTTGATAAGGACTAAGTATAGACTTTAAAGACAACATATAACATTAAATTTGATGCCATAATAAATACATATGACTAAATCGATATAATAATAAATACATATGACTAAATCGATATAATAATGAATACATATGACTAAATCGATATAATAATAAATACATATGACTAAATCGATATAATAATAAATACATATGACTAAATCGATATAATAATAAATACATATGACTAAATCGATATAATAATAAATACATATGACTAAATCGATATAATAATAAATACATATGACTAAATCGATATAATAATGAATACATATGACTAAATCGATATAATAATAAATACATATGACTAAATCGATATAATAATAAATACATATGACTAAATCGATATAATAATAAATACATATGACTAAATCGATATAATAATAAATACATATGACTAAATCGATATAATAATAAATACATATGACTAAATCGATATAATAATAAATACATATGACTAAATCGATATCATAATAAGTACATATGACTAAATCGATATAATAATAAATACATATGACTAAATCGATATAATAATAAATACATATGACTAAATCGATATAATAATAAATACATATGACTAAATCGATATAATAATAAATACATATGACTAAATCGATATAATAATAAATACATATGACTAAATCGATATCATAATAAATACATATGACTAAATCGATATCATAATAAATACATATGACTAAATCGATATAATAATAAATACATATGACTAAATCGATATAATAATAAATACATATGACTAAATCGATATAATAATAAATACATATGACTAAATCGATATAATAAATACATATGACTAAATCGATATAATAACAAATACATATGACTAAATCGATATGATAACAAATACATATGACTAAATCGATATAATAACAAATACATATGACTAAATCGATATAATAATAAATACATATGACTAAATCGATATAATAATCCCACATCAGCTGCTGTATAGGGATGTACTGCGCATGTATGTGAAATAAATTCAAACTGCTTGTCATCTGAGATCGCTTGATTTCTAAAGGTTACTATGTATATTTGATACGAATTTTTACGTTAATTTGATACGAACTTTTACTTTAATTTGATACGAAATTTTACGTTAATTTGATACGAATTTTTACGTTAATTTGAGTTAACTTAAAAACTATCTTACATTAAAAAGGGTAAATTATATTAATTTATTATTATATTATTTTTATAATTTAGTAACATCTGTTTATCTTATACAATATGACTACAGAATCTGGATGCAAGAATATATATATAGACGTGAACATTTTTGCATCACTCAGACGTAATACTTTTTTCTATTAGTTAGAAATATAAAATCAATATGCCTTTTTATTTTATGCTCAGCAGTGAATTACTTGATTTTCTAGTTAAAATAATATTGATATTTCACTGTGGTGAAAAAATAACAGTGAAAAAATAACAGTGAAAAAATAACAATATTTTTTCACTACAGGAACTACATTTTTGGGTCAAAATATTTGCTTGAAACGAGTGAATAAACGAGTGAAAGAGCAGATTTGAGGTAGCCAACGTATGTGAGCATAAAATAAAAAGAATATTTGCTTGAAACGAGTGAATAATGGATACATTTCATCTCTTGGATAAAAAAAACTCTAGTATTTTTACTCGTGGCTTCGCCACTCGTGAAAATACTGAGTTTTTCATCCACTCGATGAAATATATCCGTTATTCACTCGTTTCAAGCAAATATCCTCTATGTAATTAGTTTTAAAAGAAAGCTCATCCTTCTTGTCCTTATCCATAAACCTTGCATACATTCTCAAGATATTTTAATAACTTATAAAATCACGTATCCTTAGTGTTTGGTGAATATCTTTGAACAATGCAAATAGTCAAAACTTTGATAATTGTCATTTCTCTTTTTTAGGAGCATGAGGTGGGGTCTGGCTGGATTTAATATGTTCTTAGCAAACTTAGACCTGTAACGGCAATGGTATATAAACGTTTGGAAAATATCAATGCATAGATTAAAAACAGATAAAGTTTAAGATCTACCTTCTTTAAACTGTGGACTCAAAATATTAAACGTTGTCACATGCTATTACGAATTCAGGACAAAATTTAGGTTTCGCCATTATTTATGTTTAGCTGACTCCTCTTCGCGTCTTCAACTACCTTAAACCTCCAATTTCTTGGTAATATCGAATTTCCTTAAAATTGCACTATGATTAGGACAGTTTGAACGTCACTATACTTTTTTAAATATAATTAGTGTGTGACATTTACAAATTTATACAATGGAGATAAAATAAATAACTCGTACCTGTTTGGATATTTCTCATTTTTTTAGCCCTTACATTATTTTGCCTTGAACACACTTCATTTATAAACGTATACGTGATGTTAAAAGAGATTATATCGTGAACAGACAATTATATTAAACGTTTTTTTAAATCCTAGTTCTGAATAAAGCATATAAGTAGGTATATTATTCCTCAGCTCTATGTTTCTTGAAACTTCTTATGCCCATTTCTGTAATTTTTATACTTTCAAATCTGCAAACATCACACCAATATAGTAAAATGGGTACGGTATGGGTACGGTATGACGGAAAAGATACAATTGCAGTTCTGTGGGAAGACAGAAGAATCGTATTTATCAATAAAAGTAGATGCAACTACCCTTCGATTGTTATTAAAAATATAATGGATAAGTATTTAAAATAAGTTTGATTTTTTCAATCAATATATATCATCTATTTGTGTACCAACAATCAAGATGTATGTTGTTGTAAAAATAGTACTCAATTTCCATAGATATGAGCATCATAAAACATATCTAAATATGTTAGTAAGATTTTTCGTCACTGATAAACATACCTTGCATAAACTGTTATAAGAATTCGGAGGAAGAAAGACGTGGTGATCAGACAAATGTAGCTGCACCCTAGCGACTCTTTTTCAAAGTCATTTAGATACAAAACAAGCAAAATTAGCGACAGATTTTCAGTTTGTCTCACACCTTTACTACACTGAAAGAAAACAAATTGTTCTTCAGAATAACTGACACAAGATTTGATTGTATGATCAATGTTATACATTACTCTAAACAATTTCCCATTTATAATGTCTATTGAATAGTTCAACCCAACGCTATCCTCTAAACATTGTCGAAAGCTCGACTAAAATCAATAAAAGTACCAAATAATTTCATGGTGCCAGTTTTCAAAATATCAGTAAAAGCAGGAAGACAAAATATACGATCTGTAGTTAAATAACCTAGCCTGACTCCGGCTTGATTCTCTTTAAAAACATCTAGAAGCTTGTAAAGAGTTTGCTAAAGCAAAATCACCATAGGTCTATACTTTTCAGCTGAACATGGTTCCCCTTTCCCCTTTTATTTTGGTCTCATTATTCCGTCAAGCTTGCATAATCAGACCAGTGTCAAATGTTAATTAAGAAACGAGATATATAAGACATAAAAACATGTTAGAGGTCCATTTTATATATTCGTTGAAAGCATTTTCATTGGACGGTCTTTTTGTTTTTCTTAAGACGTTTAATACCGTTGACGAATTTCTGAGTAAGTAATTTCAAAAATATGTATGAATAATTTATAATCATAATATTTATCATTGTCATCTATTATAATACTTATCATTGTCATCTATTATAACATTTATGTCATCTTTGGAATATTTTTCTCGATTTCGTTGGTTTTGTTTATTTTTAAAAGAATTATATAATTATTTGAGGTTAGTGCTTTGTTTCTTCTTCCCCTTTCCCAGATTAATTAGTAATAACCAATTAATTACTAATTTAATTACTAATAACCAATACTCCCTTGGTTTTCTACTTTCTTTGTTCGTAATATTTTGAGTGAAACCACTTTCTCTCCTCGTATAAAAGTTCATTGTTAACTTCTATATACGGGCTCAGGGTAAAACAGTGTATCATATATATATTTTTTAACGATAATCCGCCTACATTAATCACCATTATGTTTTAATGCTATGAATGCATTCCAACAAAGGTGGAAAGCAGTTCCACAATTTTCAGTAATTTTAGGACATCTATTTGTATACGAAGCTAGCTTGTAAAACATATACTTCAAATTAATTGTTTAAAAATGACGTGATATGTATTTTCCTTAACGTTTGTTAGTTTTAACTTTTATTTATTTATTGATTCTATTAAATGCTAATGTAATGTAATTCTTAAAACTGGATTTGATATTTTCCAAACATTCAGTTGAATTTTTCAAAAATCTGGAAATTTGTATCTAAACCTAGTCTAGTTCCTTACCTTGATTTACCAAGATGGAGTAAACAACTTTTGGTACTTTTATAAAATTAATTCTTAGTGCGGGATTTCGTTTTGAGTGAAACCGAGGCTGTACTGGGAGTAAGTGACTTTAGATGTACATAGCTTCTACGTCGTTTTGAAACATGTAGCAATTATATCGAAATTTTGTGTTGTTTGTTCACAATTCTGGTCCTACTGGAATTGTTTGAATCATCAGCCATGTTTGATAGTGATGGTTAGATATATAATTTCAACTCGGCCTTTAAACACTTCACTTCGGCGTCAAGGTGACGTTTTATTGTTGCAACCAATTTGGAGTTATATTAAAAAATTTCGTAATTTTTTTTTTGATTTTAAGAGATTATGTTTCTTTCGAAATACTGATCTCGTAATTAGTTTTTGGACAAAGATAGTTATTTAAATTTACAAAATTCAAACACCGGAATATTATTTTGTGTGGTACTACAAAGAACCTTAGATACACCAGTATTAAAATGGCATCGTACGCCATAGCCTTCTATTTTGGACTTCATCGGGACTCGAAATCAGATTCTTATCAACATATTGTTACTATGACTACTAATTTTTAATTCTCGAGTGTTACGATTTCATTCTTAACACCGTAAGTTCTTTATCTTTTTTACCTTGTTTTTCTAAGGAAATAAATTATGTGTTAAATTTTTTTACGAAAAACTTGTTGTCTTCATTGTTTCCTTGTTACTGCTTATGAGAACTTAAACACGTAACACGTGATCATTGATGGGGTGGGATACTAAAGCAATTGCGAGTTTACTTGTATGAATTTTGATTGTAATTTTTAACGCGATCAAGGGTGAAATTTTGGCCTGTACAACTTGCAGTCTAGTTCGGGAACCGACATTGCGTCCAACATTCGATTGTTGCTCAATTTGGGTTTGCAATCAACACTCATCGATGCACACTTTCTATATCGCTTTCAAACACGTCTAGATTTGAGAGTTATAATCGCTACTTGAACAATTGTATTGATATATTTGACCAAGCATTTTTCCAAAACATGTGTCTGCTTGTCATACAGTATGAAGGCACATGTATGGGTGTCGTACAGTATAAAGGAACATACTACTGTGTGGGTGTCGTACAGTATAAAGGAATATAATACTGTATGGATATCGTACAGTATGAAGGAATATAATACTGTATGGGTGTCGTACAGTATAAAAGCACTTTATACTGTATGTGTGTCTGGAGAACATTTTATCTTGATAGCTCAGATTATAACCCCAAACGAGATCTTAACAGAGTTAGTTTGGAACGAAGTACTCAAGATTGTAACAAATGATGGCAAACACATTTTTGATTGTGTGTGCAACCTCTTAAATTTCTGAATATGATATGTGCAACTAATATAGAGACATAATAATAATAATAATAATAATAATAATAATAATAATAATAATAATAATAATAACAATAATAATAATAATAATAATAATAATAATAATAATAATAACAATAGTAATAATAATAGTAATAATAATAATAATAAAAATAATAATAATAATAATAATAATAAAAATAATAATAATAATAATAATAACAATAATAATAATAATAATAATAATAATAAAAATAATAATAATAATAATAATAATAATAATAATAATAAAAATAATAATAATAATAATAATAATAATAATAATAATAAAAATAATAATAATGAGTACTTTGTATAGCGACTACATTTTAGAACCTCTCTGCGTTTTAGAACATCTATAATTATATGACTTCACTGCACACAAAAAAACAAATAACAAAAACCATGAAATTGGAAAACATAAAAACATGCTGAAAACATATAAGATACAAAATATTATTAGGTCTCTACGTTTATTCCTGAAGCCCATCTGGAGGACAAGAAACCTCAGTGACCACACGAAGATCCGTATCTTCAAAAGCATCCTTTTGTACGGGTCAGAGTGTTAGAAGTCCACTACTAACATATAACCCAAGCTCGAAGTCTTCCAAACCAAGTGCCTGCGACGGACCATGAGGATCTTTTGGCCCAACATGATCTCGAACGAGGAACTTCGGCAAAGAGCGGGCGCAAGCACCATCACTGAGATCATTGCAACTCGTCGATGGAGATGGCTCGACCACGTCTGCAGAATGCCCCCTGACTGAATACCAAAGGTGGCACTGAGATGGACCCCACAGGAGAAATGGAACCGTGGCAGACCCAAAGAGACCTGGCGACGAATCGTGAAGCGAGACCTTAAGACCAGAGGCCTCACCTTACAGACAGCCCCAGCAACAGCTGCCGATAGACAAAAATGGTGCTCACTTGCTGTCGTTTCAAGCACCAGACGGCGCAGAAAGGATTGATGATGATGATGATGATGAAGTTTGTTGCTTCAGTCGAAAAAGGTGAGTTTTAAGAGCACTCTTAAAAGGGACCACTATGTCTTTACATCTAATTTCAATGGCCAATTCGATCCACATCGCCGGGCTCTAGTGTGCAAAAGAACGTCGTCTTTATGACTTCGTTTTCATAGTGGGAACAATGAGTATACTATTGTCAGAAGAGAAGCGTAAGTATCTTGATGGTGTATACACATGGATGAGGCCGGATAGGTATGTTGGACTAGAGTCGTCTGTTATTACAATATAGAACAGAGAACAATATTTGGTTTTGATTCTGTATCGAATTGATATGCAGCCTCGCATATGTTCATGACATGTTGGTGCAATGCGATAGTACTGTCTATAGTAACACCCGGATTTCGTACTCACTGTGAGAATTTAATGTTGGTGTTGTCTGAGGTAAAGGATGTGAATGAGAAAGGCTTTGTTTTGTGATCAGAATAGCCTCAGTTTTATCATCATTCATCTCCAGCTTATTACATGTCATCCATGATTTCCATGATTTCACATCAGAAATTCACCTCTCCACTCCATGGATGGTAGCATCAGCTTCAGTTGGGTGGCTAGACTTGTATATTTGGGTGTCATCAGCGTACAATTAGTGCGACACTGGGGGATGATCTATGACACTTGAGAGTGGCTGAGTGTATAAAATGAAACTAACAGGTCCAAGAACAGACCCCTGTAGAACACCACAACATAGATCAACTGGGCAGGAATGTATTCCATTTACAAATAAAATTTGTGTCCTGTTGACTAAGTAGGCTATATTCTGAATACCAATATAGTAAAATGGGTACGGTATGGGTACGGTATGACGGAAAAGATACAATTGCGGTTCTGTGGGAAGACAGAAGAATCGTATTTATCAATAAAAGTAGATTGATTGTTATTAAAAATATAATGGATAAGTATTTAAAATAAGTTTGATTTTTTCAATCAATATATATCATCTATTTGTGTACCAACAATCAAGATGTATGTTGTTGTAAAAATAGTACTCAATTTCCATAGATATGAGCATCATAAAACATATCTAAATATGTTAGTAAGATTTTTCGTCACTGATAAACATACCTTGCATAAACTGTTATAAGAATTCGGAGGAAGAAAGACGTGGTGATCAGACAAATGTAGCTGCACCCTAGCGACTCTTTTTCAAAGTCATTTAGATACAAAACAAGCAAAATTAGCGACAGATTTTCAGTTTGTCTCACACCTTTACTACACTGAAAGAAAACAAATTGTTCTTCAGAATAACTGACACAAGATTTGATTGTATGATCAATGTTATACATTACTCTAAACAATTTCCCATTTATAATGTCTATTGAATAGTTCAACCCAACGCTATCCTCTAAACATTGTCGAAAGCTCGACTAAAATCAATAAAAGTACCAAATAATTTCATGGTGCCAGTTTTCAAAATATCAGTAAAAGCAGGAAGACAAAATATACGATCTGTAGTTAAATAACCTAGCCTGACTCCGGCTTGATTCTCTTTAAAAACATCTAGAAGCTTGTAAAGAGTTTGCTAAAGCAAAATCACCATAGGTCTATACTTTTCAGCTGAACATGGTTCCCCTTTCCCCTTTTATTTTGGTCTGATTATTCCGTCAAGCTTGCATAATCAGACCAGTGTCAAATGTTAATTAAGAAACGAGATATATAAGACATAAAAACATGTTAGAGGTCCATTTTATATATTCGTTGAAAGCATTTTCATTGGACGGTCTTTTTGTTTTTCTTAAGACGTTTAATACCGTTGACGAATTTCTGAGTAAGTAATTTCAAAAATATGTATGAATAATTTATAATCATAATATTTATCATTGTCATCTATTATAATACTTATCATTGTCATCTATTATAACATTTATGTCATCTTTGGAATATTTTTCTCGATTTCGTTGGTTTTGTTTATTTTTAAAAGAATTATATAATTATTTGAGGTTAGTGCTTTGTTTCTTCTTCCCCTTTCCCAGATTAATTAGTAATAACCAATTAATTACTAATTTAATTACTAATAACCAATACTCCCTTGGTTTTCTACTTTCTTTGTTCGTAATATTTTGAGTGAAACCACTTTCTCTCCTCGTATAAAAGTTCATTGTTAACTTCTATATACGGGCTCAGGGTAAAACAGTGTATCATATATATATTTTTTAACGATAATCCGCCTACATTAATCACCATTATGTTTTAATGCTATGAATGCATTCCAACAAAGGTGGAAAGCAGTTCCACAATTTTCAGTAATTTTAGGACATCTATTTGTATACGAAGCTAGCTTGTAAAACATATACTTCAAATTAATTGTTTAAAAATGACGTGATATGTATTTTCCTTAACGTTTGTTAGTTTTAACTTTTATTTATTTATTGATTCTATTAAATGCTAATGTAATGTAATTCTTAAAACTGGATTTGATATTTTCCAAACATTCAGTTGAATTTTTCAAAAATCTGGAAATTTGTATCTAAACCTAGTCTAGTTCCTTACCTTGATTTACCAAGATGGAGTAAACAACTTTTGGTACTTTTATAAAATTAATTCTTAGTGCGGGATTTCGTTTTGAGTGAAACCGAGGCTGTACTGGGAGTAAGTGACTTTAGATGTACATAGCTTCTACGTCGTTTTGAAACATGTAGCAATTATATCGAAATTTTGTGTTGTTTGTTCACAATTCTGGTCCTACTGGAATTGTTTGAATCATCAGCCATGTTTGATAGTGATGGTTAGATATATAATTTCAACTCGGCCTTTAAACACTTCACTTCGGCGTCAAGGTGACGTTTTATTGTTGCAACCAATTTGGAGTTATATTAAAAAATTTCGTAATTTTTTTTTTGATTTTAAGAGATTATGTTTCTTTCGAAATACTGATCTCGTAATTAGTTTTTGGACAAAGATAGTTATTTAAATTTACAAAATTCAAACACCGGAATATTATTTTGTGTGGTACTACAAAGAACCTTAGATACACCAGTATTAAAATGGCATCGTACGCCATAGCCTTCTATTTTGGACTTCATCGGGACTCGAAATCAGATTCTTATCAACATATTGTTACTATGACTACTAATTTTTAATTCTCGAGTGTTACGATTTCATTCTTAACACCGTAAGTTCTTTATCTTTTTTACCTTGTTTTTCTAAGGAAATAAATTATGTGTTAAATTTTTTTACGAAAAACTTGTTGTCTTCATTGTTTCCTTGTTACTGCTTATGAGAACTTAAACACGTAACACGTGATCATTGATGGGGTGGGATACTAAAGCAATTGCGAGTTTACTTGTATGAATTTTGATTGTAATTTTTAACGCGATCAAGGGTGAAATTTTGGCCTGTACAACTTGCAGTCTAGTTCGGGAACCGACATTGCGTCCAACATTCGATTGTTGCTCAATTTGGGTTTGCAATCAACACTCATCGATGCACACTTTCTATATCGCTTTCAAACACGTCTAGATTTGAGAGTTATAATCGCTACTTGAACAATTGTATTGATATATTTGACCAAGCATTTTTCCAAAACATGTGTCTGCTTGTCATACAGTATGAAGGCACATGTATGGGTGTCGTACAGTATAAAGGAACATACTACTGTGTGGGTGTCGTACAGTATAAAGGAATATAATACTGTATGGATATCGTACAGTATGAAGGAATATAATACTGTATGGGTGTCGTACAGTATAAAAGCACTTTATACTGTATGTGTGTCTGGAGAACATTTTATCTTGATAGCTCAGATTATAACCCCAAACGAGATCTTAACAGAGTTAGTTTGGAACGAAGTACTCAAGATTGTAACAAATGATGGCAAACACATTTTTGATTGTGTGTGCAACCTCTTAAATTTCTGAATATGATATGTGCAACTAATATAGAGACATAATAATAATAATAATAATAATAATAATAATAATAATAATAATAATAATAATAACAACAATAATAATAATAATAATAATAATAATAATAATAATAATAATAATAATAACAATAGTAATAATAATAGTAATAATAATAATAATAAAAATAATAATAATAATAATAATAATAATAAAAATAATAATAATAATAATAATAACAATAATAATAATAATAATAATAATAATAAAAATAATAATAATAATAATAATAATAATAATAATAAAAATAATAATAATAATAATAATAATAATAATAATAATAATAAAAATAATAATAATGAGTACTTTGTATAGCGACTACATTTTAGAACCTCTCTGCGTTTTAGAACATCTATAATTATATGACTTCACTGCACACAAAAAAACAAATAACAAAAACCATGAAATTGGAAAACATAAAAACATGCTGAAAACATATAAGATACAAAATATTATTAGGTCTCTACGTTTATTCCTGAAGCCCATCTGGAGGACAAGAAACCTCAGTGACCACACGAAGATCCGTATCTTCAAAAGCATCCTTTTGTACGGGTCAGAGTGTTAGAAGTCCACTACTAACATATAACCCAAGCTCGAAGTCTTCCAAACCAAGTGCCTGCGACGGACCATGAGGATCTTTTGGCCCAACATGATCTCGAACGAGGAACTTCGGCAAAGAGCGGGCGCAAGCACCATCACTGAGATCATTGCAACTCGTCGATGGAGATGGCTCGACCACGTCTGCAGAATGCCCCCTGACTGAATACCAAAGGTGGCACTGAGATGGACCCCACAGGAGAAATGGAACCGTGGCAGACCCAAAGAGACCTGGCGACGAATCGTGAAGCGAGACCTTAAGACCAGAGGCCTCACCTTACAGACAGCCCCAGCAACAGCTGCCGATAGACAAAAATGGTGCTCACTTGCTGTCGTTTCAAGCACCAGACGGCGCAGAAAGGATTGATGATGATGATGATGATGAAGTTTGTTGCTTCAGTCGAAAAAGGTGAGTTTTAAGAGCACTCTTAAAAGGGACCACTATGTCTTTACATCTAATTTCAATGGCCAATTCGATCCACATCGCCGGGCTCTAGTGTGCAAAAGAACGTCGTCTTTATGACTTCGTTTTCATAGTGGGAACAATGAGTATACTATTGTCAGAAGAGAAGCGTAAGTATCTTGATGGTGTATACACATGGATGAGGCCGGATAGGTATGTTGGACTAGAGTCGTCTGTTATTACAATATAGAACAGAGAACAATATTTGGTTTTGATTCTGTATCGAATTGATATGCAGCCTCGCATATGTTCATGACATGTTGGTGCAATGCGATAGTACTGTCTATAGTAACACCCGGATTTCGTACTCACTGTGAGAATTTAATGTTGGTGTTGTCTGAGGTAAAGGATGTGAATGAGAAAGGCTTTGTTTTGTGATCAGAATAGCCTCAGTTTTATCATCATTCATCTCCAGCTTATTACATGTCATCCATGATTTCCATGATTTCACATCAGAAATTCACCTCTCCACTCCATGGATGGTAGCATCAGCTTCAGTTGGGTGGCTAGACTTGTATATTTGGGTGTCATCAGCGTACAATTAGTGCGACACTGGGGGATGATCTATGACACTTGAGAGTGGCTGAGTGTATAAAATGAAACTAACAGGTCCAAGAACAGACCCCTGTAGAACACCACAACATAGATCAACTGGGCAGGAATGTATTCCATTTACAAATAAAATTTGTGTCCTGTTGACTAAGTAGGCTATATTCTGAATACCAATATAGTAAAATGGGTACGGTATGGGTACGGTATGACGGAAAAGATACAATTGCGGTTCTGTGGGAAGACAGAAGAATCGTATTTATCAATAAAAGT
The DNA here is from genome assembly GCA_030141615.1 of Unio pictorum. Classification (NCBI taxonomy): domain Eukaryota; kingdom Metazoa; phylum Mollusca; class Bivalvia; order Unionida; family Unionidae; genus Unio; species Unio pictorum. The sequence goes on along the minus strand of JARLTB010000143.1, from coordinate 2,697,765 downwards.
AGATTGATTGTTATTAAAAATATAATGGATAAGTATTTAAAATAAGTTTGATTTTTTCAATCAATATATATCATCTATTTGTGTACCAACAATCAAGATGTATGTTGTTGTAAAAATAGTACTCAATTTCCATAGATATGAGCATCATAAAACATATCTAAATATGTTAGTAAGATTTTTCGTCACTGATAAACATACCTTGCATAAACTGTTATAAGAATTCGGAGGAAGAAAGACGTGGTGATCAGACAAATGTAGCTGCACCCTAGCGACTCTTTTTCAAAGTCATTTAGATACAAAACAAGCAAAATTAGCGACAGATTTTCAGTTTGTCTCACACCTTTACTACACTGAAAGAAAACAAATTGTTCTTCAGAATAACTGACACAAGATTTGATTGTATGATCAATGTTATACATTACTCTAAACAATTTCCCATTTATAATGTCTATTGAATAGTTCAACCCAACGCTATCCTCTAAACATTGTCGAAAGCTCGACTAAAATCAATAAAAGTACCAAATAATTTCATGGTGCCAGTTTTCAAAATATCAGTAAAAGCAGGAAGACAAAATATACGATCTGTAGTTAAATAACCTAGCCTGACTCCGGCTTGATTCTCTTTAAAAACATCTAGAAGCTTGTAAAGAGTTTGCTAAAGCAAAATCACCATAGGTCTATACTTTTCAGCTGAACATGGTTCCCCTTTCCCCTTTTATTTTGGTCTGATTATTCCGTCAAGCTTGCATAATCAGACCAGTGTCAAATGTTAATTAAGAAACGAGATATATAAGACATAAAAACATGTTAGAGGTCCATTTTATATATTCGTTGAAAGCATTTTCATTGGACGGTCTTTTTGTTTTTCTTAAGACGTTTAATACCGTTGACGAATTTCTGAGTAAGTAATTTCAAAAATATGTATGAATAATTTATAATCATAATATTTATCATTGTCATCTATTATAATACTTATCATTGTCATCTATTATAACATTTATGTCATCTTTGGAATATTTTTCTCGATTTCGTTGGTTTTGTTTATTTTTAAAAGAATTATATAATTATTTGAGGTTAGTGCTTTGTTTCTTCTTCCCCTTTCCCAGATTAATTAGTAATAACCAATTAATTACTAATTTAATTACTAATAACCAATACTCCCTTGGTTTTCTACTTTCTTTGTTCGTAATATTTTGAGTGAAACCACTTTCTCTCCTCGTATAAAAGTTCATTGTTAACTTCTATATACGGGCTCAGGGTAAAACAGTGTATCATATATATATTTTTTAACGATAATCCGCCTACATTAATCACCATTATGTTTTAATGCTATGAATGCATTCCAACAAAGGTGGAAAGCAGTTCCACAATTTTCAGTAATTTTAGGACATCTATTTGTATACGAAGCTAGCTTGTAAAACATATACTTCAAATTAATTGTTTAAAAATGACGTGATATGTATTTTCCTTAACGTTTGTTAGTTTTAACTTTTATTTATTTATTGATTCTATTAAATGCTAATGTAATGTAATTCTTAAAACTGGATTTGATATTTTCCAAACATTCAGTTGAATTTTTCAAAAATCTGGAAATTTGTATCTAAACCTAGTCTAGTTCCTTACCTTGATTTACCAAGATGGAGTAAACAACTTTTGGTACTTTTATAAAATTAATTCTTAGTGCGGGATTTCGTTTTGAGTGAAACCGAGGCTGTACTGGGAGTAAGTGACTTTAGATGTACATAGCTTCTACGTCGTTTTGAAACATGTAGCAATTATATCGAAATTTTGTGTTGTTTGTTCACAATTCTGGTCCTACTGGAATTGTTTGAATCATCAGCCATGTTTGATAGTGATGGTTAGATATATAATTTCAACTCGGCCTTTAAACACTTCACTTCGGCGTCAAGGTGACGTTTTATTGTTGCAACCAATTTGGAGTTATATTAAAAAATTTCGTAATTTTTTTTTTGATTTTAAGAGATTATGTTTCTTTCGAAATACTGATCTCGTAATTAGTTTTTGGACAAAGATAGTTATTTAAATTTACAAAATTCAAACACCGGAATATTATTTTGTGTGGTACTACAAAGAACCTTAGATACACCAGTATTAAAATGGCATCGTACGCCATAGCCTTCTATTTTGGACTTCATCGGGACTCGAAATCAGATTCTTATCAACATATTGTTACTATGACTACTAATTTTTAATTCTCGAGTGTTACGATTTCATTCTTAACACCGTAAGTTCTTTATCTTTTTTACCTTGTTTTTCTAAGGAAATAAATTATGTGTTAAATTTTTTTACGAAAAACTTGTTGTCTTCATTGTTTCCTTGTTACTGCTTATGAGAACTTAAACACGTAACACGTGATCATTGATGGGGTGGGATACTAAAGCAATTGCGAGTTTACTTGTATGAATTTTGATTGTAATTTTTAACGCGATCAAGGGTGAAATTTTGGCCTGTACAACTTGCAGTCTAGTTCGGGAACCGACATTGCGTCCAACATTCGATTGTTGCTCAATTTGGGTTTGCAATCAACACTCATCGATGCACACTTTCTATATCGCTTTCAAACACGTCTAGATTTGAGAGTTATAATCGCTACTTGAACAATTGTATTGATATATTTGACCAAGCATTTTTCCAAAACATGTGTCTGCTTGTCATACAGTATGAAGGCACATGTATGGGTGTCGTACAGTATAAAGGAACATACTACTGTGTGGGTGTCGTACAGTATAAAGGAATATAATACTGTATGGATATCGTACAGTATGAAGGAATATAATACTGTATGGGTGTCGTACAGTATAAAAGCACTTTATACTGTATGTGTGTCTGGAGAACATTTTATCTTGATAGCTCAGATTATAACCCCAAACGAGATCTTAACAGAGTTAGTTTGGAACGAAGTACTCAAGATTGTAACAAATGATGGCAAACACATTTTTGATTGTGTGTGCAACCTCTTAAATTTCTGAATATGATATGTGCAACTAATATAGAGACATAATAATAATAATAATAATAATAATAATAATAATAATAATAATAATAATAATAACAACAATAATAATAATAATAATAATAATAATAATAATAATAATAATAATAACAATAGTAATAATAATAGTAATAATAATAATAATAAAAATAATAATAATAATAATAATAATAATAAAAATAATAATAATAATAATAATAACAATAATAATAATAATAATAATAATAAAAATAATAATAATAATAATAATAATAATAATAATAAAAATAATAATAATAATAATAATAATAATAATAATAATAATAAAAATAATAATAATGAGTACTTTGTATAGCGACTACATTTTAGAACCTCTCTGCGTTTTAGAACATCTATAATTATATGACTTCACTGCACACAAAAAAACAAATAACAAAAACCATGAAATTGGAAAACATAAAAACATGCTGAAAACATATAAGATACAAAATATTATTAGGTCTCTACGTTTATTCCTGAAGCCCATCTGGAGGACAAGAAACCTCAGTGACCACACGAAGATCCGTATCTTCAAAAGCATCCTTTTGTACGGGTCAGAGTGTTAGAAGTCCACTACTAACATATAACCCAAGCTCGAAGTCTTCCAAACCAAGTGCCTGCGACGGACCATGAGGATCTTTTGGCCCAACATGATCTCGAACGAGGAACTTCGGCAAAGAGCGGGCGCAAGCACCATCACTGAGATCATTGCAACTCGTCGATGGAGATGGCTCGACCACGTCTGCAGAATGCCCCCTGACTGAATACCAAAGGTGGCACTGAGATGGACCCCACAGGAGAAATGGAACCGTGGCAGACCCAAAGAGACCTGGCGACGAATCGTGAAGCGAGACCTTAAGACCAGAGGCCTCACCTTACAGACAGCCCCAGCAACAGCTGCCGATAGACAAAAATGGTGCTCACTTGCTGTCGTTTCAAGCACCAGACGGCGCAGAAAGGATTGATGATGATGATGATGATGAAGTTTGTTGCTTCAGTCGAAAAAGGTGAGTTTTAAGAGCACTCTTAAAAGGGACCACTATGTCTTTACATCTAATTTCAATGGCCAATTCGATCCACATCGCCGGGCTCTAGTGTGCAAAAGAACGTCGTCTTTATGACTTCGTTTTCATAGTGGGAACAATGAGTATACTATTGTCAGAAGAGAAGCGTAAGTATCTTGATGGTGTATACACATGGATGAGGCCGGATAGGTATGTTGGACTAGAGTCGTCTGTTATTACAATATAGAACAGAGAACAATATTTGGTTTTGATTCTGTATCGAATTGATATGCAGCCTCGCATATGTTCATGACATGTTGGTGCAATGCGATAGTACTGTCTATAGTAACACCCGGATTTCGTACTCACTGTGAGAATTTAATGTTGGTGTTGTCTGAGGTAAAGGATGTGAATGAGAAAGGCTTTGTTTTGTGATCAGAATAGCCTCAGTTTTATCATCATTCATCTCCAGCTTATTACATGTCATCCATGATTTCCATGATTTCACATCAGAAATTCACCTCTCCACTCCATGGATGGTAGCATCAGCTTCAGTTGGGTGGCTAGACTTGTATATTTGGGTGTCATCAGCGTACAATTAGTGCGACACTGGGGGATGATCTATGACACTTGAGAGTGGCTGAGTGTATAAAATGAAACTAACAGGTCCAAGAACAGACCCCTGTAGAACACCACAACATAGATCAACTGGGCAGGAATGTATTCCATTTACAAATAAAATTTGTGTCCTGTTGACTAAGTAGGCTATATTCTGAATACCAATATAGTAAAATGGGTACGGTATGGGTACGGTATGACGGAAAAGATACAATTGCGGTTCTGTGGGAAGACAGAAGAATCGTATTTATCAATAAAAGTAGATTGATTGTTATTAAAAATATAATGGATAAGTATTTAAAATAAGTTTGATTTTTTCAATCAATATATATCATCTATTTGTGTACCAACAATCAAGATGTATGTTGTTGTAAAAATAGTACTCAATTTCCATAGATATGAGCATCATAAAACATATCTAAATATGTTAGTAAGATTTTTCGTCACTGATAAACATACCTTGCATAAACTGTTATAAGAATTCGGAGGAAGAAAGACGTGGTGATCAGACAAATGTAGCTGCACCCTAGCGACTCTTTTTCAAAGTCATTTAGATACAAAACAAGCAAAATTAGCGACAGATTTTCAGTTTGTCTCACACCTTTACTACACTGAAAGAAAACAAATTGTTCTTCAGAATAACTGACACAAGATTTGATTGTATGATCAATGTTATACATTACTCTAAACAATTTCCCATTTATAATGTCTATTGAATAGTTCAACCCAACGCTATCCTCTAAACATTGTCGAAAGCTCGACTAAAATCAATAAAAGTACCAAATAATTTCATGGTGCCAGTTTTCAAAATATCAGTAAAAGCAGGAAGACAAAATATACGATCTGTAGTTAAATAACCTAGCCTGACTCCGGCTTGATTCTCTTTAAAAACATCTAGAAGCTTGTAAAGAGTTTGCTAAAGCAAAATCACCATAGGTCTATACTTTTCAGCTGAACATGGTTCCCCTTTCCCCTTTTATTTTGGTCTGATTATTCCGTCAAGCTTGCATAATCAGACCAGTGTCAAATGTTAATTAAGAAACGAGATATATAAGACATAAAAACATGTTAGAGGTCCATTTTATATATTCGTTGAAAGCATTTTCATTGGACGGTCTTTTTGTTTTTCTTAAGACGTTTAATACCGTTGACGAATTTCTGAGTAAGTAATTTCAAAAATATGTATGAATAATTTATAATCATAATATTTATCATTGTCATCTATTATAATACTTATCATTGTCATCTATTATAACATTTATGTCATCTTTGGAATATTTTTCTCGATTTCGTTGGTTTTGTTTATTTTTAAAAGAATTATATAATTATTTGAGGTTAGTGCTTTGTTTCTTCTTCCCCTTTCCCAGATTAATTAGTAATAACCAATTAATTACTAATTTAATTACTAATAACCAATACTCCCTTGGTTTTCTACTTTCTTTGTTCGTAATATTTTGAGTGAAACCACTTTCTCTCCTCGTATAAAAGTTCATTGTTAACTTCTATATACGGGCTCAGGGTAAAACAGTGTATCATATATATATTTTTTAACGATAATCCGCCTACATTAATCACCATTATGTTTTAATGCTATGAATGCATTCCAACAAAGGTGGAAAGCAGTTCCACAATTTTCAGTAATTTTAGGACATCTATTTGTATACGAAGCTAGCTTGTAAAACATATACTTCAAATTAATTGTTTAAAAATGACGTGATATGTATTTTCCTTAACGTTTGTTAGTTTTAACTTTTATTTATTTATTGATTCTATTAAATGCTAATGTAATGTAATTCTTAAAACTGGATTTGATATTTTCCAAACATTCAGTTGAATTTTTCAAAAATCTGGAAATTTGTATCTAAACCTAGTCTAGTTCCTTACCTTGATTTACCAAGATGGAGTAAACAACTTTTGGTACTTTTATAAAATTAATTCTTAGTGCGGGATTTCGTTTTGAGTGAAACCGAGGCTGTACTGGGAGTAAGTGACTTTAGATGTACATAGCTTCTACGTCGTTTTGAAACATGTAGCAATTATATCGAAATTTTGTGTTGTTTGTTCACAATTCTGGTCCTACTGGAATTGTTTGAATCATCAGCCATGTTTGATAGTGATGGTTAGATATATAATTTCAACTCGGCCTTTAAACACTTCACTTCGGCGTCAAGGTGACGTTTTATTGTTGCAACCAATTTGGAGTTATATTAAAAAATTTCGTAATTTTTTTTTTGATTTTAAGAGATTATGTTTCTTTCGAAATACTGATCTCGTAATTAGTTTTTGGACAAAGATAGTTATTTAAATTTACAAAATTCAAACACCGGAATATTATTTTGTGTGGTACTACAAAGAACCTTAGATACACCAGTATTAAAATGGCATCGTACGCCATAGCCTTCTATTTTGGACTTCATCGGGACTCGAAATCAGATTCTTATCAACATATTGTTACTATGACTACTAATTTTTAATTCTCGAGTGTTACGATTTCATTCTTAACACCGTAAGTTCTTTATCTTTTTTACCTTGTTTTTCTAAGGAAATAAATTATGTGTTAAATTTTTTTACGAAAAACTTGTTGTCTTCATTGTTTCCTTGTTACTGCTTATGAGAACTTAAACACGTAACACGTGATCATTGATGGGGTGGGATACTAAAGCAATTGCGAGTTTACTTGTATGAATTTTGATTGTAATTTTTAACGCGATCAAGGGTGAAATTTTGGCCTGTACAACTTGCAGTCTAGTTCGGGAACCGACATTGCGTCCAACATTCGATTGTTGCTCAATTTGGGTTTGCAATCAACACTCATCGATGCACACTTTCTATATCGCTTTCAAACACGTCTAGATTTGAGAGTTATAATCGCTACTTGAACAATTGTATTGATATATTTGACCAAGCATTTTTCCAAAACATGTGTCTGCTTGTCATACAGTATGAAGGCACATGTATGGGTGTCGTACAGTATAAAGGAACATACTACTGTGTGGGTGTCGTACAGTATAAAGGAATATAATACTGTATGGATATCGTACAGTATGAAGGAATATAATACTGTATGGGTGTCGTACAGTATAAAAGCACTTTATACTGTATGTGTGTCTGGAGAACATTTTATCTTGATAGCTCAGATTATAACCCCAAACGAGATCTTAACAGAGTTAGTTTGGAACGAAGTACTCAAGATTGTAACAAATGATGGCAAACACATTTTTGATTGTGTGTGCAACCTCTTAAATTTCTGAATATGATATGTGCAACTAATATAGAGACATAATAATAATAATAATAATAATAATAATAATAATAATAACAATAATAATAATAATAATAATAATAACAATAATAATAATAATAATAATAATAATAATAATAAAAATAATAATAATAATAATAATAATAATAAAAATAATAATAATAATAATAATAATAATAATAATAATAATAATAATAATAAAAATAATAATAATAATAATAATAATAAAAATAATAATAATAATAATAATAATAATAATAAAAATAATAATAATGAGTACTTTGTATAGCGACTACATTTTAGAACCTCTCTGCGTTTTAGAACATCTATAATTATATGACTTCACTGCACACAAAAAAACAAATAACAAAAACCATGAAATTGGAAAACATAAAAACATGCTGAAAACATATAAGATACAAAATATTATTAGGTCTCTACGTTTATTCCTGAAGCCCATCTGGAGGACAAGAAACCTCAGTGACCACACGAAGATCCGTATCTTCAAAAGCGTCCTTTTGTACGGGTCAGAGTGTTAGAAGTCCACTACTAACATATAACCCAAGCTCGAAGTCTTCCAAACCAAGTGCCTGCGACGGACCATGAGGATCTTTTGGCCCAACATGATCTCGAACGAGGAACTTCGGCAAAGAGCGGGCGCAAGCACCATCACTGAGATCATTGCAACTCGTCGATGGAGATGGCTCGACCACGTCTGCAGAATGCCCCCTGACTGAATACCAAAGGTGGCACTGAGATGGACCCCACAGGGGAAAAGGAACCGTGGCAGACCCAAAGAGACCTGGCGACGAATCGTGAAGCGAGACCTTAAGACCAGAGGCCTCACCTTACAGACAGCCCCAGCAACAGCTGCCGATAGACAAAAATGGTGCTCACTTGCTGTCGTTTCAAGCACCAGACGGCGCAGAAAGGATTGATGATGATGATGATGATGAAGTTTGTTGCTTCAGTCGAAAAAGGTGAGTTTTAAGAGCACTCTTAAAAGGGACCACTATGTCTTTACATCTAATTTCAATGGCCAATTCGATCCACATCGCCGGGCTCTAGTGTGCAAAAGAACGTCGTCTTTATGACTTCGTTTTCATAGTGGGAACAATGAGTATACTATTGTCAGAAGAGAAGCGTAAGTATCTTGATGGTGTATACACATGGATGAGGCCGGATAGGTATGTTGGACTAGAGTCGTCTGTTATTACAATATAGAACAGAGAACAATATTTGGTTTTGATTCTGTATCGAATTGATATGCAGCCTCGCATATGTTCATGACATGTTGGTGCAATGCGATAGTACTGTCTATAGTAACACCCGGATTTCGTACTCACTGTGAGAATTTAATGTTGGTGTTGTCTGAGGTAAAGGATGTGAATGAGAAAGGCTTTGTTTTGTGATCAGAATAGCCTCAGTTTTATCATCATTCATCTCCAGCTTATTACATGTCATCCATGATTTCACATCAGAAATTCACCTCTCCACTCCATGGATGGTAGCATCAGCTTCAGTTGGGTGGCTAGACTTGTATATTTGGGTGTCATCAGCGTACAATTAGTGCGACACTGGGGGATGATCTATGACACTTGAGAGTGGCTGAGTGTATAAAATGAAACTAACAGGTCCAAGAACAGACCCCTGTAGAACACCACAACATAGATCAACTGGGCAGGAATGTATTCCATTTACAAATAAAATTTGTGTCCTGTTGACTAAGTAGGCTATATTCTGAATACCAAATACATGCTGGAGACGGTGAAGCAATATATTATGGTCTATTGTGTCAAATGCTGCAGACAAATCAGGGAGGGTGAGGACTGTAATCTTTTCAATATCAAAAGCAGAAAGAATGTTATTAAATACTTTCAGAAGAGTAGTTTAAGTACTGTGGCAAGGGCGATATGCACACTGTACATTGCTAAAAAGACTGTTTGAAGTCAAATGAGACACAACTTGGGTTTAAACAACTTTTTCTAAGATTTGTTTATGAATGGGAGATTAGAAACTGGGCGGTAGTTCTTTAAATCATTATAGCCAAGTGTTGGTTTCTTCAGCAGATGCTTTACGATTGCAATTTTGAAAAAAGATGGGAATTCCACCGATGAGAGAGAGAGAGATATTAATAACATGAGTTAGTGAAGGCAATATTGGGTCTAAGCACTCAAGCAGCAGTGATGTCGGAATTGGATCAAGTTCACAAGACTGTGGTGCACTCTTTATCAGGATTGTCCGTACTAAATCAATAGTTCAAATGCTCCTAATGGTTGTCGCTGAAATTCTGTATCATAACTGTATGGTGACGAGTCAATTGAAATTGTGTTGTCAAGAGAATCTTTAATGGGTTTTACTTTGTCACGGAAGAAATTTGCAAATAGGTCCGAAAGGTCTACTGGAGAAAAGGTACTTGGAAGTGGTGAACACTTGTTCCTTGACATTAGTTGGTTAGTTATCTCGAAGAGCCTTTTGCAGCTGGAACTCTCCTTGATCTTAGTAGTGTAGTGGGATAATTGTGCTAAATGGACTATGTTTATGACGTTTTTTTTAGCGGCTTGATACATTTGTTTATTAATAGTGAGTCTGGTGGAAGCCAAAGCCTCTCTGCTTTTCGGCGATGTCTCTTAGCAGTCCGAAAATGGTCCCTAACACTGCTATACCATGAAAAACACTTTTTTTTATTGATACTCTGCATTTTTTGCTGGGGCATGTTTTTCAAGCAATTAATCCAGACTGTAATCGAGTTGTTCTGCTTTAGGATGTAAGAAAGTTGTTAGGTTTTCTTGGATATCATGCATGAATTTGGTTCTATTTATTATTTGGAGATTTCTCTTAGTAGCAAATAAAGATGGAGGGCTAGGAACTGATACGTCGAGATTGCATATAATGCAGAGGTGATCTGATGCATGTTAGTGAGATACAAGGGTGGATTTGCTGAATATTATCAGCAGGTCTATAAAGAAATCTGTCTAAAATGTGACCCAGTTTATGGGTGGGTTGGTTAACTGCATGTTCAAGATTGAAAACATGAATGGAATCTATAAGTATTGACGTGTTAGGGTTTCCAGGACAGTCAAAGTGAAAGTTGAAATCACCAAGAATAATTAGTTTGCCTCCTATCGAATTTCCATACTCCAGAAGATTCGGAAACTGCTTTAAAAATAGAGATTCAGTCCGCTTGTTTTTTTTTGTACTAGGAGGAGGACGATAGAGACAGAAAAAATGGACTGACCTTAGTTCCATTGTGAGTGTTGTTTGGACTATTTCAAACGAAGTGCGGCAGAAGTTGAAGGTTGTCTTATACATAAGGCATTTTATCATGGAATTCGTTGTGATGACAGCAATTCCACCTCCGCGAGAGTTGCGGGGGAACGACTTGATGGAGTTAGCGGTGTCTCTTAAATGCGCGCACTTGGGCTCATTGCCTGATGTTTTTAGCCATGTTTCTGTCAGGTTGAAGACGTTGATATTCTGGTTGTTGATAAGATAATTACTGGTTGAGCGTTGATTAATGCAATACGTAGTGGTATCTCTGGGACAGTTGACACAATGGTTGACAATTTAAGATGCATTTGAACAAGGTTATCAAAATTAATGGCCGAATTTTTAAATTGTTTATATGTTACGGGCGAAAGGAGATAACTTGAATTCTTGTTCCTGTTCTACGTAGGCCAGCTTTGAAACAATGTTTCTATTTTCGCTCAGTTTAGATTTAAGTAAGGATGAATGTAGTCCCAGTTCGTTTAGTCTTGAGCACAATGTAGTATCAAGAGATCATTTAATGTAATTAATGAGGATCCATGATTGCGTAAGCGGGTTGATTGGCGATCACGTGATGGCGGTTTATTAAAAAAACAAATGACGTCTTAACAGTGGAACAAAACAGCTGAGAAAAATTCAAGAAGATGAAGGAACACATACAAACTAAACAACCAATGCATGATAAAACACGATAATGTAGACGAAGAGAGACAACAAGCACATACATCTTGAAAAATAGCACAAAAATGGAAGAGCCTGAGTCTAGCAGTTAAGCGATAGCAACCATCTTTCCATATGACAATACGAAGATTATACATGCCCGTTAAATAAATAGAACAAACTGGACACGTACACTTTCGATAAGGATTTTCGATACAATGAAAAGATCAAACTCGCTCAAACTAGTCGTGATATTTTCTTTAGCACAGGTGTAGCAAAATCTTCAGCAGAATACCATAGTACAATAATATCGTTTTGCTGTCTTATTAAACAAAATATATTTTTTTTTCTTATAAACTAAGGACGCATGCTTCTGATTCATTATTTGTTCTTGTTTCTATCCCGATTACACTTCTTGATATATCTTCATACAGCTTTTGTATTTATGACACGCGCTTACCTTTCCTGGTCGTTTGCCTCGCGGTCTTCGCCAATGCTTCTTATGTATTTTTCATCTTAGTCCCATTTTGTAGTTTACGTCCCGTGTTAATTGGTGACTATTTGACTGAAACGTGTATTTAATCTGTCGCACAGTTCCTTGTGATCGTTTTGGAATGGAGAAGAGAATGTGTAATACTTGTATTTTTGAAACGCATTGTTTCCAAGAATCTCAATAAATTCTTCTAGATTTACTTCATCTCACACTTACTTATAGAGTGTTGGCCATCCAATCCAATTGTGCTTTAAATGATAATCACTTCTCTTTTCTATGAGAGGTTGCCACCTCTTGGGGCTATAAGGCTTCCGACACAGGCACTTTGGCACCATATGTAATTAGCCCATCCATATTGGTGCAGGGTCCGAGAGTACATTTATATGTACAATTTAACTTTAACCATCTGCCGATGCTTTCTTGCGTTGAGCATTCCCTAAATAGTTTCTGGGTCAAGGCCGCATTTGACAGTTCATGCATTTTTATCGCTTACGTCAGTGGTCAGTGCCGGTCTGGATTATGTTATGTCATATGTTTCCCATACTAAGACTTTGATTGTCTCATCATTTTGAATACTTCTAACTAATTTTGCCTAGTAAACTTCATTTTGATCTCTTTCTATCCCATCTCTTCAACTTCAGTACCCCCAACTAGTAGCAGAGCCGATGTTTGCTTTACGTTTGCACGATAGTGCTTCAGTTATCCTAAGTACGCTTCACTGAATCACGAGGATTTTAACACATTCAGTGGATTCCGCGAACGTTAATAACAGCTATTAAATGACACAAAACACAACAACAAAATACCGTAATATTTTTTTAATGAAATTGTAAAGTTACCCAAGTGAAAGGAATTGAATATATTTATATAATTTATAAAATCTTATGTTCAAATCTCATTTTGGTTGCGAGCACGCTAAATTAGAAATAGCAATGCCGAAAGGGTGGCAAATATTTAAATGTCAGATAATAGATTCAAAAATAAACCTTGAAACGCCATTTTAATTTATTTTGTATCTCATTTGTACATTTTATTTACTGCTCTCTAGATGTGTCAAAGCTGTAAATAATAAGAACATTTCACGATATATATTAACTCTGAAGCGTATTACAAACGTCAACAGTTGAAATAGTAAAAATGTGAGCTTCTAAAGATCTTTTTTCTAACTCTGTATAATAATACTTAGTGCAAATTGCAGATTGTAACACTTTAATACATTCTAGCTGTATTACAGCGCGGGGTTTATCGCCAACAAGCTCAGATGCGAGAGGTCTCGGGTTCGAACCACAACAAATACATAGAATGACTGTGGATAAATACTTATACAAAACAGACTAATAAATACCGCAGATAAGATGATGGGCACTAATGCATCAAAGGTTTTGAAAGACTGTAGGTACAAAGGATGATAATACAACAATGACTTAAAAGAACCGTAAGTAAGAGGGATAAGAATGCAAGAAAGGCTAAGAAGGACCCCAAAGTAATTAAACTGGATACTAATACAGCAACGACTTAGAAAGACAGTATGTAAGATGGATATTAAGACAACAAACACTTATAAAGACTGATAGATATATACTAATACCAAAAGACTAATAAATACCGTAGGTAAAAGAGACACTAATGCAACAAAGGCTTTCAAAGATGGAAAATAAGAAGGATTCTAAGACAACAAAGTCTTAGAAAGACAATAAGTTAAATGAATACTAACGCAACAAAAAGTCAGAATGACCGTAAATAAGATGGATACTAATACAACAAAGATTAAGAAGGACTGTAATGAATATGGATACGAATAGACGTCTTAGAAAGACCGTACGTAAGATTGATAATACACAACAATTACTTTGATGGACCGTAAATACGATGTATACGAATACAACAACGACTTGTAAGGACCGTAATTACAATTGATACTAATACAATGATTAATAAATATCGTAAGTCAGTGGGATACTAATACATCAAAGGCTTATAAGGACCCGAAATAAGTAAACTGCATACTAATACAACAAAGGCTAACAAAGACCTACGTAAGATGGATACTAGTACAAAGAAGACTTAAAAAGACTATAGATGGACTATAATTACGATTGATACTAATACAGCAAAGACTGTGAAGTACCGAATGAAAGATGGATAATATGACAACAAAGACTTAGAAAGACCATTCTTAACGTAGAGATTAGTACAACAAAGACTTAAAAAGACCGAAATTAAGATGGATGCTAATAAAACATACAGAATGACCGTAAGTAAGATGGATACTAATACAACCAAGACTTATTTAGACTGCGAGTAAGATGGATACTAATGCATCAAAGACTTAGAACGACCGTAAGCAAAATGGATACTAATACAACAAAAACTTAGAAAGACAGTAAGTTAGATGGATACTAATGCAACAAAGACTTAGAAAGACCGTACATTAAATAGATACTAATGCAACAAAGACATAGAAAGACAGTATGTTAGATGTATACTAATATAACAAAGACTAGAAAGACAGTAAGTATGATGGATACTAATGCAGCAAAGACTTAGAAAGGCAGTAAGTTAGATGTATACTAATACAACAAAGACTTAGAATGACCGTAAGTTAAATGGCTACTAATGCAACACAAAAGGACCGTAAGCAAATTGGATACTAATACAACAAAGACTGTAAAGGACAGTAAGATGTATACTAATATAACAAATACTGAGAAAGACAGTAAGTTAGATGGATACGTTTTCAACAAAGACTTAGAAAGACCGTAAGCAAAATGGATACTAATGCAACAATGAGTTAGATGGATCGTACGTTAAATGGATACTAATATAACAAACACTAGTAAGACAGTAAGTAGGATGGATACTAATGCAGCAAAGACTTAGAAAGACAGTAAGTTAGATGTATACTAATACAACAAAGACTTAGAATGACCGTAAGTTAAATGGCTACTAATGCAACACAGACTGAGAAAGACCGTAAGCAAAAATGTATACTAATACAACAAAGACTTTAAAGGACAGTAAGTAGGATGGATATTAATGCAGCAAAGACTTATAAAGACAGTAAGTTAAATGTATACTAATGCAACAAAGACTTAGAATGACCGTACGTTAAAAAGATACTAATGCAACACAGAAAGACTGTAAGCAAAATTGAATACTAATACAACAAAGACTTTAAAGAACAGTAAGTAAGATGTATACTAATATCACAAAGACTTAGAAAGACAGTAAGTTAGATGGATACTAATATCACAAAGACTTAGAAAGACAGTAAGTTAGATGGATACTATTGCAACAAAGACTTAAAAAGACCGTACGTTAAATGGATGCTAATACAGCAAAGACTTAGAAAGACAGTAAGTTAGATGTATACTAATATCACAAAGACTTAGAAAGACCGTACGTTAAATGGATACTAATACAGCAAAGACTTAGAAAGACAGTAAGTTAGATGTATACTAATATAACAAAGACTTAGAAAGACCGTAATTTAAATGGATACGAATGCAACAAACACTTAGAATGACCGTAAGAAAGATGTATTCAAATACAACAAAGATTAAGAAAGACCGTAAGTAATATGGATTCTAATTTAACAATGACTTCTATGGACCACAAGTAATAAAGGTCGATACTCATATAAGGATTTCATACATGTAAGTAAGCTGAATACTTATTTAGTAATGGCGTAGATGGACCGGAAGTAAGAAATAGGATACTAATATGGCAACGACTTAGATGAACCTAAGTATGTAAATTCGATACTAATAAAACACTGATTTAGATAGACCGTAATTAAGTATACTAGATGCTAAAATAATACCAAAAACACCTATTAGAGTACCTATTTAAATTGACAATACGCCATTTAGCCTACGTATATCAGAACCAAAGTCAACAAAATTGGGTTCAGATTATGAAATACGTAAAATGAATATGTGAATCATATAGACTTAAAGGTCGCTGTATGTTTTGACATTATAAAGTAATACAGTATACGTCAATCAGAAAACTTTATTATGACCAAGAAACCTTCAACTGCACATAATCTTGTTCAGTCTATGATTAAAATACCCAGTGTCACAAACATCATACAAATTCAATTTATTGGTATATTGGTTTAGTGCAATTGCTTCCTTGGTAAGGATTTTATGGCATAAATTCTTTGCTTTGGAGCAGAGAATGAACTTGAGAATAAATATAAACTGAATATTTCGAAATTGCAGGGAGATTTAAATAGATTACATATTACCAATATTAATCGACAGAACCAGACACTTCGAATAAAATAAGAATCGAAAACGAGATAGACTGAATATTCAGTCTACAGAGGACATTTATAGGCCATATTGTTTTCACCTCGTAATGATTACAGCATGGCACACGGCGTCAAGATATAACATTATCTTTTTATCATTTTCTGATATATACCATGTTTTTGCAAACACTCTTGGGATTGAAAATTCAGAACAATTTTCTAACATTTCCAAACTAAAAATTTAAAGTATTGATTGGTGTAGATTTCTCTTTATGGCTTTATACACATTCTACAAAACAAGAAATTGCTCTTCACCGTCACCTAGGATACACTTTAATTTCTAAATCATGTTTCGTTGAACAAAACATAACCGGTGCCTTAACAACTATGACTTAATGCAAAACGATTAACATGCCAGTTGCAGGTTGCCAAGTTGTTAAACATTTTGTACGTGTTTCGAAAACCCTAGGAAGCATTTGACATATAACAGCTTTATTGTATCCCCTTCATTAGTATATTGGTATGATGATTTGCACTTTCCTATTTACTGACAAAACTAAATAAATCCAATTAATGTCTCATTATTCAAGATTTAAATTTGTTGCAAAAAAATAAATAAATTGTCTTCAGAGGCTATGAGGTTTGAAATTATAACCATTCCTTATATCCTCACGTATAGTTCATTCAGTCTACTTTGTTCTATATATTTGAAGGAATGAGCGTATGCCAAGTGGGTTGGAACTCTGGTATATTTCAATTAGGCGATATTTACCGCTTTAAGCGTTATGGGGTTGTTTCCTGCCCTGACGAATTCTAAATCTCTAACCGGTTTATTATATTGGTTTCTTTCTATAAAAATGTATTTCGTGTAAGCATGCATCTGTACAAGAAGATAAAATGCCCCGTGACTTGTGACACGAGCTTAATTCAAGCTAAGGGAACACAATGCAATCTTCAATTATGTATGCAAACACCAAAGGTAACGAGAATTGCCTTACTTGCTGTTATCCCTTGCATTTTTGATGTATCATATAAACTGTAATCCAATGGAAGTGAATAATTTCCTAATATGCTTATATTCATTTGTCCATAAAAAATACATTTTATTTTTTCTTCTTTTCAGAGAGAGAGAGAGAGAGAGAGAGAGAGAGAGAGAGAGAGAGAGAGAGAGAGAGAGAGAGAGAGACTAACCCATTGCCATAAATTATCTTTTATTGATGGTGCCTTCAAATGATCTATTTCCCCATATAAAAATAACCATGTTCTATGTGTGCAGGACAATAACAAAACACTAACAAAATTAAGTTCGTATAGCAAGGTCAAAAAAGATTTTCCTGCATGAAATTGTCTAATTAAGTTTACATTAAAGATCAAAATGTATTTTTGATAACATTTCATATCGGTTATGTCTGGCGATTAGGCAGTACTTAGGCTGTAATTAGGTAATAAATACGCATTAATGTTGCGGTTTTGTTACATATACAAAAAGAATTCGCACAAAATACGACTCAAAATTCTTTTTCGTATGTACCGCAATTATTTCAGTAGCCCCAGACTGATATATAATTATGTGTGGAAGGTCTGACGATTATATGCATCATAGCTTACCGAAACACAGTCTAGCTATTTTACAATACATGCGAAAGAATGCTGTGAATACGGGTTTGGTTCAGGGTTATCCGACTGTAACCGAAACCCTAACATTACTTTACTCTGTTATATGGGTTTGAATGGTGAGAAAATGGACACATATAATAGTACGGTTATCATTAAACAATTAAAAGTGAATTCGACTCAATGCTGCTTTGCAATCTGAGTGCGTGGTATATCAATGAATATTTTTAGAAACATGATGCAGTTCTTCCATGCTGAGAGATTCATATGAATAATATTTTGTGCATATTAATTTATATTGATTCATTTTAGTTGACTACAGCATGTATTATAATTCATTCTCTTTAGGAACAAAATTAGTTTCTCTTTCATCAGTTGCACTCTTGAATCATTTTCATTAACTCCATTGATGGAAATTATGCGCAGGAGATCTGTGTCCGATTTAAGCTTTCTATCGCAATACAGATGTTTTTAAAAAAAAAAAAAAACAACATATTTTTATTCACGAAATTGCTTTTGGTTTCTTCATTGTGATCGGACCCCAAGCCGGATCACTCTGTTACATTAATATATTGGCCCTAAACGGATTGACCACCAGATGAACAAAGGCTGGAAATGTATAGAGTGGTCCAAGGCCGACAACGTATGGATTTACCAGATAGTCAAAGGCTGGCTATGTAGGGAATGGTCAAAGGCCGACAACGTATGGATTTATCAGATAGTCAAAGGCTGGCTATGTAGGGAATGGTCCAAGGCCGACAACGTATGGATTAACAAAATGGTGAAAGGTTGGCCATGTAATTAGTGGCCAAAGGCTGGGCATGTAGGCAGTGGTGAATGGATGGATGCGTGTAAGGGTTCACACGATCGACAAAAAGTAGAATGTTCTAAAACTGACTAAATCTTCTTGAACACGGTAGCACCTTTCTCTCGCTTAATAGATTGATACCACATTGGCCGGACAGTACCATAAATCTATCTAAATTCAATTGTTAAAAATGACCTTCATACAATCAATTTGGGATTTTTAACTTCCATCAAAATATAAATTAGAATTAAAAACTAAACACCGTGTTTATATAGCCTTTCAAATGCAAAGTACTGATTTGTCTTTGTAAAATGAATTACCATTTGTTTATGAATTCATGTTATTGCAATTTCCAGGTTTAGTTTACAATTTCGACATTGCATTAAACATTAGGTTTTAAAAAAGAAAAAAACTATGGCGTTGTACAGCATTGTTACATCTTTGGTGTCACTCATCTTGTAAATATTTCGGCTTTTATTTTCTCTTCTAGAGAATGAAAACGGACAGCTTTCATAGCTCAGGTATCAGTTTTCACTATGAAAGTTTGACATAACAAGGTATATAGATGTACCTTACATGTGAACTTTCATATCGAATATAGGTCACTGTCTCATATCGAATATAGGTCACTGTCTCACATGCACCTCTCCTATTATGAAATAACCTAGTTAGTGAAAGCGACTTACAATGGACTGTTTAATATATAGATCACAGCAAGTTTTATCCTTCCTTGATGTTCCTTACAAAAATGCATTCCTCGATGGAGTGGCACAATCGCAATCCTCTTGCTAATATATCCCAAATCTGCAAAGAACAGAAATTTACACTGCGAATAGTAATTTGTATTTGCCTCCGCAGCTGTATTGTGGGAATGTTTTTTAAACAATGCTCACTCATATTCGTAATAGTACAACTAATCGTGGTTAATTGTGTGTGTGTGTGTGCGTGTGCGTGCGTGCGTGCGTGCTTGCGCGTATGTGTGTGTGTGTGTGTTTAAGATGAAAAGACGCCCATTTGACATAATGTGCGATTTCTTTAGAGACTTCATGTTCATGTCTAAGTCTTCCATTAAAAATGCTTCATCTCAGGTAATCTAAAACGGATCCAAAATTCTTTTTAAATTCCATCTCTCGTTCACTCATTTGTTCACTTATGATCTTGATATCAAGGTTACCATTAGCAGTAACCATCATGTTTTGTATTCGATTACGTTATTTAGACGTTTTTCTTTAAAATTTATCCTGGATCGCTGCCGTGAGACTTTATGTTCAGTATTGTTCGATCGCCTAGTTTTGTGAAATATTTGTTAAACGTTATGATGTATGGTTTATTCAGTGTGCAACTTCTGTCAGTCTCTAATTCTTCATTGGCTTTGTTCCCATTGAATGAACAATTAAGCGGAAAGAAGTTTGAGTATTGCTGGTAATTTGCTAAGTTTTACGTTTCTTTGTTGCAAGTATAGATTAATTATTCCAGTCATATTATTGATAAATAGAGTGCAACTTGTGCTTGATGCAAATAATCAATAGAGTATACAATAACCAATAATGTTATTAACTACTTTCCTCTGGTGTTCTGAAAAAAATCTTTCTTGTCACAACAAAAACGCTAGGTAAGAATTACTGATCGTCAAACGAGATGTCTGCAGTAATTTTACAAACGAATTAATTCATTTGTTGCGATACTTTTTATCAGTTTATTTTCGGTTGACCATCACTAAGATACCTTTTTGCCGCTCTTCTCCTCTATTATTAACTTCATGCAAAGCTGACGTTTTAAATTTGTATATCTCATGGTTGGTTTCAATATCGCACTTTGAATTGATTAATTATTGCTTATAATGAATTAATTATTAATTACTTTTGAAAAGCTTATCCTGCACATACAAATTAACCAAGTGTTTAAGTGGTGTGACATCTGTGTTACAGATCCGTCAAATGGTTGTACAGTTGTACAGTATACGTGCATTTGCTTTCTAATTTCAGTCCATAGTCTGCAGTCAATATCGTGTACCGAACTAGGAAACGATGATATGGTTCAACGCTGTGTAGAATACTGGTTGTGGAAAGGAAAGCAGATAAGGTTTTGTGTTATTTCTAACCTGTACGTAACAGTTTTACATATATAGAGAGTGCTTTTGTTCACTTAATCAAACTATCAGGAAATTGAAGTTTAAA
Source organism: Unio pictorum (assembly GCA_030141615.1). Taxonomy (NCBI): domain Eukaryota; kingdom Metazoa; phylum Mollusca; class Bivalvia; order Unionida; family Unionidae; genus Unio; species Unio pictorum. The sequence continues at coordinate 2,676,573 of JARLTB010000143.1, read as the reverse complement.
TCCTAAATTATTGCCTATTTATAAAAAGGGAATACGATTTGTACCTTAATCCATACCTTGATATTAAAACACTCTGTCAACCCACATCACATTTTTACCCTAGATAGATCGTGTTGAACTTAATAACATTTTATGTTGCACTGGTATTTATAAATATATCATCAAAGTTGAATCACCACATACAAGTCTAGAAATAAATATTTAAGAAAACATTTTGAATAATCAGACAGATCAAAGCATTTTGCCGCAATCACAGTTCTAAGGTAACCAACATTTCTTGAGCATAATCAGAAGTCGAGTGATACAGTATTCATAATATACAGTGGGATTTATTCTCCAGGCAGCTTATTTGGTAAGGCATCATTTCAGTGGTAAATACAAGCCTTATCTGTTTTGTGTTTGCTTGGTATAAAGTAAGGCTTTATTTCAGTGGTAAATACAAGAATCGTGTGTTTTGTGCTTGCTTGGTAAATACAAACGTTATCTGTTTTGTGTTTGCTACAATCATTATGGGTTTTGTGTTTGCTTGGTATATAGTAAGGAATCATTTCAGTGGTAAATACAATCATTATGTCTTTTGTGTTTGTTTGGTATCTAGTAATGCATTATTTCAGTGGGAAATGCAAGCATTGTGTGTTTTGTGTTTACTACAAGCATTATGTATGTTGTGTTTGTTTGGTATTTAGTAAGGCTTTATTTCAATGGTAAATACAATAATTATGTGTTTTGTGTTTGTTTGGTATATAGTAATGCATTATTTCAGTGGTAAATACAATCATTATGTTTTTTGTGTTTGTTTGGTATCTAGTAATGCATTATTTCAGTGGGAAATGCAAGCATTGTGTGTTTTGCAAGCATTGTGTGTTTTGTGTTTGGTACAAGCATTATGTATGTTGTGTTTGTTTGGTATTTAGTAAGGCTTTATTTCTGTGGTAAATACAATAATTATGTGTTTTGTGTTTGCTAGGTATATAGTAAGGGCTTTTTTCAGTGGTAAATACAAGCATTATGTGTTTTGTGGTTCCTTGGACAGAAATTCATCTCATGAAATGCTGGTTAGTTAGGATTCACATTTTTTTAAATAAAATTCACATTTTTTTTTTTTTTTTGAAATCGCCATTACCCTTTCGTTTACGTCTTCATTTTAAATTCGCTCAATATATTTGGGATTCACAACATTTTTTATCAACGTTTTGGAAATCTCTATTACCCTCTTTTTTATGTCTTCATTTTGAATCCACTTAATAAAAACACAACTGTTTCAACTTCTTCAAAATTTGCTTGCTCAGTAAAACTTTGTGCATCTCATAATAACATAAATTAAATTTAATTGTCTGATTTGCAATACATTAAAGACACTTGTAAAGTATTGTTTACGAAATATGTTAGCTACTGTTGTTATCTGTGCATAGAGCTCAAAACAGTTTTATTAAAATACGACGCCCAAATTTCATGCTTAGTAATAGATCGTCCTTTTCACTGTAGAGAAACATTGATGTATATCAGAAACATACATTTTACAACGCTATCATTCAAATTTTAAAATTTTAAAACTTCATATATCTTTTTCTACGAATTAAGTTAATACATTGTCATCTATCACACATTCTGTTTGAGTTATTTATTTAGTCCAAAACCCACTTGGTTTCAATTCTGCGACAACTAATCTTATAATTGTACTTACTGAATTTCGTTGTGGAGAAAATTCTGAAAATTGAGCAAGAGAGACATAACTCTATTATCAGACTCAAAAGTTCTCTTCATTTTAGTCCTGTCAAACCATTACTTCACTTTTACCTTGAATTGATGAATGTCGAATTCAAACAAAAAAGGCTGGAATGTTCCAGACTTAACATTTGACCTTAGACCCAGCTTTGGGATCTCCAAACTGTTTTTTTTTTAAATTTTATCAAAGCTTGTATTAATATTCTAGATTTAAAATTCCTGCTGCTGGAAACCATATTGACGCAAATATCATAATGGTCAACATAATTGTTTACCTGACTTGCTCTTAGGTAAGGGACCACCACACTGCCAATAATTATACTAAAAGGCTCATCAAATGCAGCAATAGGTTGCAGAAAAGCCTTATCTATCTTCTGATTGGATTTTTAAAAAAACAATTTGACAAGTATGACAACATCTTCAGTATTTGGTAACATCACTTTTGATTTTTAGCCGATAAACATGACTCAAGATCTTGCGGTCAGTCGTATTAATCCCAAAATGACCAGCCAAAGTATATATTATCTCTAAGGTTTCATAACAACAATTTAGTTCACTGACCACTCACACGAGCAGGTACCTCGAGAGGACTCTATTTTCAAAAAAGAATTCCATTTTTAATGAAATAACAGACAGATTCTTCAGAGGCTTCAGTTTCAATAATGGCCCTTTGAAACAAACAGGAGATCTTACGATCGTTATCACCGTGATATTGTAGAAATTAAAAGAGTAAAGAGAAAGAGTAGAAGAAAATAGATTAATACATTTAAAGAAATACTTTCCTTATCAAAATCATTCTCAAGAACTCTCTTTGCCCTACCTCTAGTAACTACACAAACAGGAAATAAATCAGGCAATTCTTTTCAATTTGATCGACTTTTGGATCCGAACAATGCTTGTCAGTTACAAGTGGATTAACCACAACATTGTCTCCAGCCTTCTCGTTCCCTTGTAATAATGCAATACCCTCTGCGGTTAAAACAATGTTCCGACTGGCACGGGCCCTGAGACTACGTCTGATGACACATGTACACAATAGAGAGGAACTTTAACATAGCCGCACTCTACTCCCTGAAATAGAACACTCTCAATAGATGAAGATTTCTCAGAAAATCACAAAATACCTGGCAATAAAAGCCTGAGAAGCTCACGTGTCTCTTACAATTTAAATAGAGTTGGAATTGACCAAATCAGCCAATACAAACTGCTTTTGTCTTTCTTCCTCTTTTATCTACTTGCATTTGTTTTGCTTCTTTTCTTTCTTGAAGTTCGAGGTTCCTTAATTTCAATAGCATTTTGTATTTTAATTTGAATCCTTTTACTTTTAGATCACAATCTGATACACACTTACTGTTCTAGACCAAAGCACCTTAATCCGAAACATTCTTTTCTACCAAATTCTGAACCAAAATATTTCCTATTTCTTGTTTCGTTAAGGAAGCTTTCGCTTCAGAAAGATCGCATATTCTGGCATCCTAAATTGATTCATATATTTTGAAAATGTCTAATTGTTCTAATTTCATGATGTTTGTTTTTGGTTTTTGTAGTCAAATCATTGTAGATGTTGTAAAACGCTTAGAGCTTCTAAAGATTAGACTCTATGCAAAGTCCACATTATTATAATTTAACCGCATCATGGTCACAACTTTTGTAATCGTAAATATCACTAGCTTTACCAGTGAGTATACATTGTAATAAGAGAGTCTAATGCTCCATTTGCCCTTTTCTAAGTTTCAGCAACCTTTTCCTGCTCCGAAAGGGGACACTAATCTCATGTTCTTTACAAGATCAAAACTTAAATTTGGATTTGAAATATGAGCTTGCTCTCAGCTGTCCAGTTTTTATTTCATTTTAAAATGATATTCTCTCTCTCTCTCTTTCTCTCTCTCTCTCTCTCTCTCTCTCTCTCTCTCTCTCTCTCTCTCTCTCTCTCTCTCTTCAAATTGCATTTGTTCCTATTGTTACTTCATTTGTCTTTCTTGTTTTCCCTTATTTAACTGCATTTGAATTTCTTTTATTCTAACTGCATTTGTCTTTCATTCTCTTTTTCTTCTGCTTGTATTTGTTTTCCGTCCTTCCTTTCCTGACGTTCGATCTTCTTTAACTCCAATTCCATTTTGTATTTTAATTTTAATCCTTTTACTTTTAGATCAGAATCTTATACAGACTTACCGATCGAAACCAAAACACCTTAATCAAAAACATTCTTTTCTGCCAAATACTGAACCAAAATATTTATTATTTCTTGTTTTGCTAAGGAAGCTTTCGCTTCAGAAAGATCGCATTGTCTGGCAAGCTGTATTGATTCATTTATTTTGAAAAGAGTGTAATTGTTCCTGGATACAATTTAAAAGAATTTCCATTTTTGATGACAGTTGAGAAAAAACTTGTCAATCTCAATTGAGAAAATGTTTAAAAAATAGGGGAATTCAAATTTTCAAATCTCGCAGACGAGCTACCCGATTCTTTTTTTATGAGTTTACGCTCTAATAAACGGTAACAAAAGAACAAAGATTATATCGTATTCTAATACTCAGTTCAAGACAAATATCAAAATTGAGAAATCAGGAAGAGTGAGTCACTTGTATGATGTAGTCTTAACATGCCCTGAAGAAAACCAATCATTGTTGCTTTAAGAATAAAATGTTGTTTACTTCTGAATTTACTAGTGCCATCTTGACCTTTACAACAACCAATCATTTTACAATTCAAATAAAACCATTTTACACGGATGACACTAAACGTTTGTCAGGGTCGGGATATATGTCAACATTACTTGCTTACTAAAGAATAATTCAGGACAACCGATTGTCTGAGAAAACATCATCTCTAGCGAACAAATTTACATTACAATACAGTGTAAAGAAAATTATAAAGAATTTAAAACTGACAAATAAACAGTTAAATTAAATATATATTAAATCAGATTTACTTATTACCAGACACACGTTAACTGTTCAAAGGGAGGATCAAGTTTTTAACTTGAGTCCATCACAACCTGTTTGAGTTGCCATGAGGAAAGATGGGAAATAGAAGACAATAAATATCGTACTTATTTAAAAAGTGTGGAAGTCTAGAAATTATATTATTGTAGCGTTTCTCGATAGTATACAGAAACGTTTTCCTCGAAATTCCATATTTACAAATGTGATTGCTAATACCAATGATTAAAAGCAAATATTTCTTAAATAAGTATTCTACATTAGAATATTGGTAAAATAGCGTGCTAAACTAATGACATTTTTAAAAATAGAAGCTATTCATATAATCAATACAATTTCACACCCAACAAAAACATTCAGAAAGTAGTGATATAGCCGCTTGAAAACATAAATTATCGTGATAATTAAACCTAATACCTCATTACAGACTATAGTCGCTCTTGTTCCCATGCAAAAAACTCTTACACTTTGCTGATGTTGTTTTCCACCAATATCCCACTCCACCTCTCTTTTGTTCTATTACGTAACATAATCGACTGACATTTGAGTTTATACAGAAAAATATCAACAAGCAATTAAATAATACAAAGGACATTCTTGTCCTTTGTAAAATGATACGTCTTACACATAATTATGCCCTCCCAGTTTTGTCCTTAGATCTAATCGTACGCGATTGATCTATTTTGTTGGCTTCTCTTAGAAGTTGTTCACATCCGCTGTAGGCATCACTCTCCGATATGCGTAACATGTAATATACTGACAATTCAAGCGATGGACATTCAATCAGGAAAAATGTGAAACGAACTTTGCTGGTCAAATATGTGACCCTATGTCGTTTCTAAAACATGGCAAACTCGATTGTTCTTTTAATATAATCCAGTACGTTGCTTTATGAAACAATGCAAAATATATCAGGAAATTATCAACAAATTAACACTTTGATGCTGTTTCATGCGCAAACGCGATCGCTTTGATGATACCTTTATACAACAAGAGGTTTATCATTGATAAAACGTACACAATATACATAGTTATTATTTGTATCACATAAAATTACATATATTTGCCCTTTGAACGAAGTTCAGATATACTACAGTCAGCTGTATTGACCCATTGCTCGAACTCCTCACATCGCTGCCGAGTGTATATTTTGAATGCAAGTAAAAAAAAAAAACTGACTAACTGCTTTGTTAAATAACATAAAAAGCTACATTCCGTCGAGATAGTGCAAGATGAAAACATTAAAGGTATCCAGGTAAGGTATCCAGTTTGTCCATTACATGAGTATGAACATATTACATAATACAATTGTCAAAAATAGAAAAGGCTGGAACCAACCTCTGACAAAATAAATTGGTCACTCTAGACGAATTTGAAATTAAATGACCGAACATTTCTGAAACAATTCTTCACCAAAAAGCTATCTTAAATATTTGCACTGTGTCGAAACCTAACAACAGCCCAGATTTCTCCCTCACATTAACGTGAGATTTATGATTCAAAGGACGAGAACTCAATCTATTGGCCTCGGTGTATCTTTGGTAAAATCATTTAACTCCCATTTCCTCAGGATTCTATGGCAAAACAAGGTTCTGATCGTGCTCATAGTAAAGAAAAAAAAACAACATCCTTTACATATGATATCTTTAAACGCTGAAGATTATAACAAACGTTTCACTCTCTGAAAACCTATTGACCCTCTTGACCGAGCACACGAAACTTCTGCAGGACCAAACTACATGTACTAAAAAATTCTAAAACAATACCTACTTAACACTTTCCATATCAGCTAGGAAACTGGCTACCTACCACCATCATGGTAAAGAGGAACAGAATGATACCAGCACCCGAACCAAGCAGGGACCATGCACATAATTTAAACTATTGTCTCATCAGACTTACCTGGCATCTTAAATCCACCATATTTACATGCCATCTTAAAATCCGACTTTTTTTAACTGGCATCTTACATCCGAATGACTTACATGGCTACTTATTCCGACAGACGTATCTGGCATCTGAAATCTAACAAGCCTTCCTGGTATCTTAAATCATGCAAACCTTCCCGGCATCTTAAATCCGACTGCCTTACATGGCATTTTAAAGCCATATCAAAGGAGCCACCAATCGATTTTTAAATCAATTATTATGTTAAAGAATATTTTCCTTATGATATGGGTATACAGCATATTGTCGGCTACCCTTTTCAACATGATAATTGATATTATGGGTAATCCAAATTTACAACATAGTCAAATGCCCCAAGTTATGAATAATTTATCCTTGCTCGTTAGCGTTTCCTAAGCCATCCTCTCGTCCATCCAATCCTATGTGTTGTCCCCTTCATGCCCAAGGACTAATACATATACTGTTTGGAACAAAATCCCATTTCACCTTATGATAACCAAAATAAACTCTCGCTTAGAAGCTGCAATCGGCATTTTCGCCATCCCGATTAGTACCTCCCTCTACTCCCCCACGAACTATAGTTGACCTTTGACCTTTCAAAAAGGCATCTACTAATACTCAAGTTTGTAAAGAGTAAATAACCTTAACTTAAGGTTTCATGCCATTAGTTGCTAACGACTCCGGTGACCTAGTGATTAGAGCTTCCGCCGCGCAAGCGGAAGGTCTTGGATCTGATCCCTGGCCTAGCGACATTAAGTATTATACTAGTGAAGTAGGTATTATACTTTTGATATTAAGTATTATACAAGCGACATCAAGTATTATACTAGCGACATTAAGTATTATACTAGCGATATTAAGTATTATACTAGCGACATCAAGTATTATACTAGCGACATCAAGTATTATACTAGCGACATTAAGTATTATACTAGTGACGTTAATTATTATACTAGCGACATTAAGTATTATACTAGTGACGTTAATTATTATACTAGTGACATTAAGTATTATACTAGCAACATTAATTATTATACTAGTGACATTAAGAAATATACTAGAGACATTATACTAGCGACATTAATTATTATGCTATTGACATTGAGTATTATACTAGCAACATTATACTAGCGACATAAAATTATACTAGCGACATTAAGTATTATACTAGTGACGTTAATTATTATGCTATTGACATTAAGAAATATACTAGAGACATTAAGTATTATACTAGCAACATTATACTAGCGACATTAATTATTATGCTATTGACATTGAGTATTATACTAGTGACGTTAATTATTATGCTATTGACATTGAGTATTATACTAGCGACGTTAATTATTATGCTATTGACATTAAGTATTATACTAGCAACATTATACTAGTGACGTTAATTATTATGCTATTGACATTAAGTATTATACTAGTGACATTAAGTATTATACTAGTGACATTAAGTATTATACTAGCGACATTAAGTATTATTCAAGCGACATGAATTATTATGCTAGTGACATTATATCGACATTAAGTATTATACTAGTGACATTAAGAAATATACTAGCGACATTAAGTATTATACGAACGACATTAATTATAATACTAATGACATTAAGTATTATACTAGCGACATTAAGTATTATACTAGTGACATTAAGAAATATACTAGCGACATTAAGTATTATACGAGCGACATTAATTATAATACCAATGACATTAAGTATTATACTATCGACATTAAGTATTATACTAGTGACATTAAGAAATATACTAGCGACATTAAGTATTATACTAGCGACATTAAGAATTACACTAGTGAAGTTAATTATTATACTAGCGACATTAATTATAATACTAATGACATTAAGTATTATACTAGCAACATTATACTAGCGACATTAATTATTATACTATTGATATTAAGTATTATACTAGTGACGTTAATTATTATGCTATTGACATTAAGTATTATACTAGCAACATTATTCTAGCGACATTAATTATTATGCTATTGATATTAAGTATTATACTAGTGACGTTAATTATTATGCTATTGACATTAAATATTATACTAGTGACGTTAAGTATTATACTAGCGACATTATACTAAAGACATTAATTTTTATGCTATTGATATTAAGTATTATACTAGTGACGTTAATTATTATGCTATTGACATTAAATATTATACTAGCAACATTATTCTAGCGACATTAATTATTATGCTATTGATATTAAGTATTATACTAGTGACGTTAATTATTATGCTATTGACATTAAGTATTATACTAGCAACATTATTCTAGCGACATTAATTATTATGGTAATGATATTAAGTATTATACTAGTAACATTAAGTATTATGCTAGTGACATTAATTAGTATGCTAGCGACATTAAGTATTATACTAGCGACATTAAGTTTAATACTAGCGACATTAAGTATTATAATAGTGATAGACAGTATTATACTAGTGACATTAAATATGATAAAAGCGACATTAAGTATTATATTATTGGAAATAATTATTATACTAGTGACATTAATTAATATACAAGCGACATTAAGTATTATACTATTAACATTAAGTATAATATTAGCGACTGGTAGTCGCTTCAGCTAGCGGGCCAAACGACGCTTGTGGGGGTGATGTTAACACTGCATCACTAGGCGTATGAACTTCTACAAGGAAGTCACCGGCTAGGACGGAAGGTCTCTACAGATCAACGGCCAAGTGTTCGGAACCAGGACGCACCATATGTATTAATGGATTGCGGCTGTGGTTGACCAGCTATGGTTCAAAATAGCAGGGAAGGCAGATCTCTTCAGCCATGGTCGGCCATCTGCATAGGAGAGGGAAACTCTGATATAAAACCTACGGCCTGTGGACCTCGCTGTCACCGTCCTGGCTTGCCAGGCCATGGCAGATGAACCACAGGTTTAAAGGGTGGGGCCAGTTTGCGCAGACTGAACTCCACCTAAAAGCTCCTTCGCGCAGGCATGAAGGAACCGTCTACTGTATACTGTTTATACTCGACTCTAACAGCTGAAGGCAGGTAAGGCTGCAGGAAAAGATGGTATTCCACCTGAGATATGGAAGAAAGGAGGCATAGCATTGCACACAAAACTTCACGAATTCTTCGTTTGCTGCTGGGAGCGAGGGAAACTTCCGCAAGATCTCCGTGATGCAGTCATCATCACCCTGTACAAAAACAAAGGGGAAAAGTCTGACTGCTCAAACTACCGTGGGATAACTCTGCTCTCCGTTGCAGGCAAAATCCTTGCTAGAGTGTTGCTAAACAGACTAGTGCCTACCATTGCAGAAGATCATGTTCCAGAGAGTCAGTGTGGCTTCAGAGCCAATAGGGGCACAACTGACATGGTGTTCGTCATGAGACAGATCCAGGAAAAATGCAGAGAACAAAACAAAGGAATGTACATCACTTTTGTGGACCTAACAAAGGCTTTTGACACGGTGAGCAGAACTGGACTGTGGAAAATCCTTGAAAAACTTGGCTGTCCTCCCAAATTCCTTACCATGATCATCCAACTACATGAAGACCAGCTTGGTCAAGTTAAAAACAATAACGAATTGTCACAGACCTTCCCCATTGCAAATGGCGTGAAACAGGGCTGCGTTTTAGCTCCTACACTGTTTTCAATCTTCTTCAGCACGGTGCTCCGAAAAGCTACAGAAGACCTTGGTGACGAAGATGGCATCTATATTAGATTCCGTACTGATGGCAACCTCTTCAACTTAAGGCGACTTCAGGCCCACACCAAAACTTTAGAAAAACTGATTAGAGAACTTCTATTTGCAGACGATGCCGCCCTTGTTGCCCACACGGAAGCAGCCTTACAACGAGCAACATCTTGCTTTGCAGAAGCTTGCCAGCTCTTTGGCCTCGAGGTAAGCCTAAAGAAAACCGTGGTACTTCACCAGCCTGCCCACAAGGAAGAGTACCGTCCACCAAGCATCCTCATTGACCGGACAGAGCTAAACGTAGTCCACCAGTTCACCTATCTGGGCTGTGTGATATCCTCTGATGCAAAGATCGACAAAGAAATAGACAACAGATTAGCCAAAGCAAACAGCGCCTTCGGCAGACTCTACAAACGTGTCTGGCACAATCCCAATCTCAAGAGAGTTACAAAAATCAAAGTCTACATGACTGTCGTACTGACCACCCTCCTATATGGCGCCGAATCCTGGGTCACCTACAGGCGTCACCTCCGTCTCCTTGAACGCTTCCATCAGCGCTGCCTCCGCACCATCCTCAACATCCACTGGAGTGACTTCATTACCATCACTGAAGTCCTCAAGCAAGCGGGGATCACCAGCGTTGAGGCCACACTCGTGAAAATACAGCTTCGCTGGGCAGGGCATGTGTCCAGGAGGATCATCGCCTGCCAAAAATTGCACTGTATGGTGAGCTATCAACTGGCCACCGTGATAGAGGGGCACCTCGAAAGAGATATAAAGACTCCTTGAAAAAGACCCTAACCTCCTGTGGCATCGATCACCGCCAATGGGCATCACTAGCTGTTGACCGTACAAGCTGGCGACGTACAATTCACCAGGCCGCTGACACTTTTGAACAAAACAGACGTGCCATCTTGGAGGAAAAACGTTGGCAAAGAAAAAACCGGGAGCTATTGTCAGCACCCACCAAAACCCAGACATTCCCCTGCAGCCTATGTGGACGGACGTGCCTATCACGTATTGGGTTCGTCAGCCACCAGCGCAAGTGCAATAGACATAGAAATCTTCCTTCTTAATCTTCGTGTGCGAAGTCAAGCCAACAATATTAGCGACTGGTAACATTAAATATTTTACTATTGACATTAATTATTATACTAGCGACATTAAGTATTATACTAGTGACATTAAGCATTATACTAATGACATCAAGTATTATACTGATGACATTAAATACTTTACTATTGACATTAATTATTATACTAGTGACATTAAGTATTATACTAGCGACATTAATTATTATACTAGTGACATTAAGTATTATACTAGCGACATTAAGTATTATACTAGCGACATTAAGTATTATACTAGCGATATTAAGTATTATACTAGCGACGTTAAGTATTATTCTAGTGACATTAAGTATAATACTAATGACATCAAGTATTATAGGAACGACATTAAGTATTATTAAAAGAGCGATTTGAGGATGGTTTTCCTAAAGGAAGATACATTTGGATCTGATGCCCATTCTAAAGGATTGGCATCATTGGTATTATGACGATTAATTATATTCATGACGTCAGAAATGGCGGTATGGTATGAGCACTTTAGTATATTTTACAACAGCAAATATTTTCTATAAATATTAAAAGACCGACGTGAACCGAGTGACACAGGCGACAATTACTCTAAATAATCCATAAGAAAGAAATGGAAGAAAACAACATGTAAAAATTGTCCTCAATAAATATTTGCTTTTCATATTTAATGGAACATTTAATCTTTTGCATAAAGTGCCTTCTTGTTTGATTAGTACCTCTCTGTCTGGCATTGACATGAAAGTAATTTGAATTGAAATTAAACCACCAGATGCAAATAGAGTTTAGAAGTCTTCGACTTCAGAAATTAGAAAGAGAGAAACAAATGCAAATGCAGAAAGAAGCACGACAAATGCAGTTGCATAATGAAAACGCCACATGCAATTAGAGACGAAATGGACAGATAAAGAGAAGATGTGATAGTACAGATGCAAAAAGAAAGATACAATTTAAACAATAATTTCAATTCACACTAATAAGGTTAGATATGGCAAGTGGAAAGCACTCCATTAACATTATAAAACATTTCAAGCTTTTATGATACTAGAAATATTTGGTTAGTAAGGTAAAAGAAGTGGATACAAAATTTCCTCATTTTGAAAACAATGCTGAAAATTTAAAATGGCCCAGAGAGCGTTCGAATATATTAGTAAAAATTTTACTTATTGGCAAAGCTCACGAAGTCTACTCTTTACTGAAAATGCAAGAACGTGGTGATTACCATGTAGTTGAGGAGTATATCTTGAAGAGTTAGGAGCTAATATATTTACAAAGGTTTAGAGACTATATAAAAGGACAGACTCATGTCGACGTTGCAAGAAGAAAGGAACAATGTTTTGATGGGTGGTGTTCAGCCAAGAAGATTTGTCAAAAAACCGATAACATCAGAAAACTCTTATCAGATAACGAATTCAATAATTGCCGATAACATCAGAAAACTCTTATCAAATAACGAATTCAATAATTGCCGATAACATCAGAAAACTCTTATCAAATAACGAATTCAATAATTGCCGATAACATCAGAAAACTCTTATCAAAAAACGAATTCAATAATTGCCGATAACATCAGAAAACTCTTATCAAATAACGAACTCAATAATTGCCGATAACATCAGAAAACTCTTATCAAATAACGAATTCAATAATTGCCGATAACATCAGAAAACTCTTATCAAATAACGAATTCAATAATTGCCGATAACATCAGAAAACTCTTATCAAATAACGAACTCAATAATTGCCGATAACATCAGAAAACTCTTATCAAATAACGAATTCAATAATCGCCGATAACATCAGAAATCTCTTATCAAATAACGAATTCAATAATTGCCGATAACATCAGAAAACTCTTATCAAATAACGAATTCAATAATCGCCGATAACATCAGAAAACTCTTATCAAATAACGAATTCAATAATTGCCGATAACATCAGAAAACTCTTATCAAATAACGAAGTGAATAATTGCGTCCATGTTGACAATAAGACCTAGCTGGATAAAACGCTGCTCGTGGTTACAAGACTCACAAGGTGACAGTATGTGATCTTTACAGCAGTTGGTCTGAATCAGTCGTACACGCACATCTAAATGTTTTCATGTAACGTTTAGTAATCACGCTCCGTGACCTCTTTCTACGTGCACTATTGCAATAAGAAACGGCACGTTTCTATTGTTTGCTATACATTGCAAGACAGAGCAGCAGACTCGATCCAAATTCAGTGCTATTCCAAATGCTCTTATTTCTACGAAGTCAAGTTCACGGTCATGTATTGAAAACAATACATTTGTTGGGTCAAACAAACTCCAGTTGGATGTTTTTACTGGAAATTATAAACCTTATTACGGATTTTGCAAAGGGTTAGGGCTCCATCCTAACCTCTTTTCAGGCACGCTAGAGCTTATCAGGGTCTTTAATTATCAGGTTGTGTGTGTGTGTGTGTGTGTGTGTGTGTGTGTGTGTGTGTGTACAATATTCTACAGAGGAACCCAGCATATTACTTAAATAATAATAATAATAATAATAATAATAATAATAATAATAATAATAATAATAATAACTTTAGCGAGGTACGAAATGTGTGATCATACCGGGCTTGCAAACATGTTTAAGTGGTGCAGGTGGTGTGGGTTCCTTTTAAAAAGATTATAATTAAAGTAGTGTATCTTAAAACAAATTTAATTCTATTTTGGTCGTGTAATACTTTGGGCATATGATTGTACTTTGATCGTCTGATGATATTTTAGTCATGTGACTATTATTTCATCATTAGAAAGTACAGCAATAATAGAAATAAAAGAAAAGTCTTGTATTCAGTTAACAAACCATTCCAATGTATTGATCTCTTTATTCCTTGAGTCTGTACGTGCTAATTAATAATGGCGTAACGTAATTGCGTTTCATATCCGTGAGATGCTCTTATATCCAACACCAAATCTCTTCTAAAATCTCGTCTTACGCTTTGTTTGTATTCTAAAGGAGTGAAAGTCTTTTAGACAATATTGAACACAAAAATGAGGTTGCTACAACGGAAGTATCTCTTCTTTTTATTTGTAAAACTTGTTTAATTTGCCTGTCTGATTCATAAGCCATTCAAAAAGTTTAAACTGTAGAGACTTTCATAGTTATATATTCTACATTTATTTTCAATTTACGAATTTGATTATTATAATTTTGCAATATCTCCATTTAAGTTGCCAAGTTTTCGGTTTCGTTCTTAGAAACACTGCATAGTGTAGTTACGATTCAAATGAGCAGCACAAAGATGGACTGAAGTGATCAGTTTCGCTTTCTCTGTCCAACCTTTCTCAGTTCATTAGATTTAATTAAAGACTGTCCCTGTCCAATTCAGGTGCGACGCCCAATAAAAATCAATGCTTAACTCGACGATGCAGTGTCCAAATGATGAAGTGAAGTGAATTTGATATCATGATTTAATTTGAGAACCAGAACAAAATCTCATTTTGAAGGCCGTTCATGATTCAGTTGGGGTACAAGACAAAAATCCATTTTGAAAGCCGTTCATGATTTAAATAGGGTACCAGACAAAATTCCATTCTGAAGACCGTTCATGATTCATTTGGGATACCATAAAAAATCTCATTTAAGGCCGTTCATAATTTAAATAGGGTAACAGAAAAACATTTATTTTGAAGGCCGTTCATAATTTAAATAAGGTACCAGACAACATTCCATTTTGAAGGCCGTTCATGATCTAAATAGGGTACCAGACTTGTATATTTGAGTGTCATCAGCGTACAATTGGTGCGACACTGGGTGATGATCTATGATACTTGAGAGCGGCTGAGTGTACAGAATGAAGATAACAGGTCCAAGAACATATCCCTGTGGAACACGACAACATAG
Source organism: Unio pictorum (assembly GCA_030141615.1). Taxonomy (NCBI): domain Eukaryota; kingdom Metazoa; phylum Mollusca; class Bivalvia; order Unionida; family Unionidae; genus Unio; species Unio pictorum. The sequence goes on along the minus strand of JARLTB010000143.1, from coordinate 2,661,323 downwards.
ACGAACTGGGCTGGAGTGTACTCCATGTGCAGATACAATTTGTGTCCTGTTGACTAAGTAATACTTTAACCACTGTAAGGCTATATTCTGAATGACAAATACGCGCTGGAGACGTTGAATTAATATATCATGGTATATGGTGTCAAATGCTGCAGCCAAATCAAGAAGAGTGAGGACTGTAATCTTTCCGCTATCCAAAGCAGAGAGAATGTCATTAACTACTTTCAGAAGAGTACTTTCAGTGCTGTGGTGATATGCAGACTGTACATTGCAAAAACGACTGTTTCAGTTCAAAATGAGATTTAAAATGGGTTAGAACATTTTCTAAGATTTGTGTAATGAACGGGAGATTAGAAACTGGGCGGAAGTTGTTTAAATCGTTATGGTCAAGTGTTGGTTTCATCAGCAGAGACTTTACAATGGCAGTTTTAAAAACTGATGGAATTTTCACGGATGAGAGATTTGTATTAATAATATCAGTTACTAAAGGCAATGTTTGGTCAAAGCATTCAAGCAGCAGTGATGTTGGAATTGTATCAAGTTCACGTGACTTTGTTGCACTCTTCATCACGATTGTCAGTACTAAATCCATAGAGACAGGTTAAAATGTTCCTAATCTTTGTCGCCGCAATTCTGTATCGTAACTGTATGGTGATGACGTGTCAGTTGAAATTGTATTGTCGTTAACGTGACTAACATCCTCACATTGGCATGAATTATATCCTAACGTTGACTTAAATTGTATCCTTATAAAAGCACAGAATATTAAATACTAACTGACCAATGCAATTAGTCAGGATAATGTACGCCATATCAATTAATCAGATAATGTTGAGACTGTCGCATTATGAGCATTGTCGGGAAAAAAAATTATTTTTCATCTGATACTTACTGTTTTTCCCGATCTATGTCGATGCCTTTCATGAATCAAACATACATGTCATAACCTCCGGAAAATATATTTTTACAATTTAAAGTTTAGATTATATAAATGTTTGAAACATGTACCTATAAAAAGTGTTATTGATCATTTCGGTCTTTCTTTCCTTCGTTCTTACCTACACTACCCACTATTTTAAAACATCACACGGAAATCATAATAGAGTGGTTTTTACTTTATAGACAAATATAATTTCTAAATGTTCGTATGTTCAATTTAAAATGTATAATTTTCACACAGTCACAGGCATACATTCATTTTTCAGACTCAGCTACAAACGTTCCTGATAAACTTTGACATTTGAGCAGAAACGTTTGTTTTAGAAATTATTTATTTCATCATGGATCTTATGTAAGCTAAATTTGGTACGAGGAGAAGATCTCTTACAAATGGCGTTTTCGAAATATCTGTAATATGTTAATGAAAACAAAGCAATTTGCCATGGATTTACTCTAAGTACCTTTTCGCTGGAGCCCATATTACAAAATATAAAATATTTGTCTCTGTCTCAAAGAACATTGGATGGAAATGATATTCTAAAAAAAATATTTTTTTCTTTTATCAGATATTAAAACTGTTCTCCAGTCACAGAGTATTAATGTGAATAAGAAGTAGCTTCTATAGGATAATTTAAAATATATGTGTTTACCTTTAAAAACAATTTAACTGATTTGACCTACATTTTCCCTTTATGTTGGTACATTCCCTGTTCATTCATTATAAATGACAATCTCTTAAATCAATTTTTGTTAAATATTAGTTAAATTCTTGGAATTTAATAGAAATGTGATAGATTCCCAGCTAATTATATTCCACCTCGAAAATAAAGGCAATAATTGATTAAAAAATGAACAAGATAGTACTCAAAATTTCTAATTACATCCTCAAAAAATAAAATTAGAAAATTTTAAATGCCAATATTTCGGCGCAATGTTAGCTTCGTCAATACTTCTGGGATATGATGATGCAAAAAAAGAGAAAAAAAATATATTTCTTAAAGGGTACTTTTTACCAAACATGTTAATTTTTGACATCAGAAAATGGAATAACACACTTAATTTTGAATTTATTTTGAATGCAAGCTATCTTTGACTCCAGTGGGAGCTTTTGATAGTTCTTGAATTATATGACGCTTCTCGTCAACCTTTTTTTTAAATTACCCCTGAGGTGAAATCACTTTTATCCATGTGCCCTTGAACTGTATCAATACACTTGTTCTCAATACTGATACTGGAATGTGTTATAGGGAATTTAATTACCGAAATGATGATTATAATCTAACAGCAGTTATATTGTTTTTTCTTTACTTGTATTTGTCGTTTCAAAGAAACAAATACATTCTATATAATGACAGCATGCTAGTTCTTCATTTGTCTGCATTCTCGATATTAATGTACTGGTAATAATTGTCAGAGGCCTATTATAAACCTTAGGGTGTAATAATACATTCTGTTTTTCATCAACAGATTTTATTCTTAAGCGAGTTTCATGATTTCCCCTCGCAGCCGAGATAGTAATCTTTAACGAGGTTATGTTAGACCGAATGACTTTTTAGCAATATTCCTCAAACCCAAAGAAACACCGTGCACTGATGTCATAAAGCGCTATAATAAAAACAATTGTAATGCTTTTATATTGTCGCTGTCACGACATATGACGAAATATATAACGCCAAAGTAGCGATTTACACAACGATTACAACAGATCCTTTCATGTCTTGATGCTATGGGAAAAAGACCCAGTCGTATTCATTACGTAATCGTAATTAATCACGTCATTAATGGTGTTTACCGATTAGGCAAAGTAACATGAGAATCGTAAGACTGTCTTTCGTATACTCGTAGTGGCGTTCTTTTTTAGACATGTTATTACGAAATATTAGCTGGACAATATAGATTGATGTGTTACTTGGTTTGTCAATAACAGATGAGTAACTCTTTTCCATGAGATATACGTGGCAGACCGTTGATGTTTTTTTTCTTCTCCTCATTAACAAAAAATAACTATTGAACATGACATCATCTGTTTTACATGTCTTAAATGTTTTCCTCGGCAACGTAAGTCCAATTCCACGTGTTGTAGCTTTGATTGTATTGGTTTCTCAGAGTGGACGTAGTCGTGTTTGTTTTTGGAGTCGTGAAGGTCTAATTTGGATTTAGCAAAACAAATCTGATACATTTCTATCAAATGCATCCCATCTGCCTGAAGGTAAGGTAGCAAATCCGGCGCTTTGCTTAAACTCTATTCCTTCTGCAAATCACCGTTTAAAATCGTGTTCGTGTCATCTTTTCGGTTTTTTATTTTGCTGTTGTTGATATTGAATAAATATCCCTGTTTCTTTATGTCTCCAATTGTTTTTAGGTGTTTCTTTTTAGAAAATATGCAGCAAATAGTAATGATTACAGAGAAGGCAGTACTACAGTCACAGGCCAAGATCTTTGCGGAGACGAAAGGAAAGCTATATTGAAAGTATCTTCTTCTGGACGAATACTGGTTATAGCAATAGTTGTAGTCATGGAATTATCACATCGATTATATGCTGTATCAATAGAAGACGGTTATATGCTGCATCAATAGAAGACGATTATATGCTGTATCAATAGAAGACGGTTATATGCTGTATCAATAGAAGACGATTATATGCTGTATCAATAGAAGACGATTATATGCTGTATCAATAGAAGACGATTATATGCTGCATCAATAGAAGACGATTATATGCTGTATCAATAGAAGACGATTATATGCTGTATCAATAGAAGACGGTTATATGCTGTATCAATAGAAGACGGTTATATGCTGTATCAATAGAAGACGATTATATGCTGTATCAATAGAAGACGGTTATATGCTGTATCAATAGAAGACGGTTATATGCTGTATCAATAGAAGACGATTATATGTTGTATCAATAGAAGACGGTTATATGCTGTATCAATAGAAGACGGTTATATGCTGTATCAATAGAAGACGATTATATGCTGTATCAATAGAAGACGGTTATATGCTGTATAAATAGAAGACGATTATATGCTGTATCAATAGAAGACGGTTATATGCTGTATCAATAGAAGACGATTATATGCTGTATCAATAGAAGACGATTATATGCTGTATCAATAGAAGACGGTTATATGCTGTATCAATAGAAGACGATTATATGCTGTATCAATAGAAGACGGTTATATGTTGTATCAATAGAAGACGATTATATGCTGTATCAATAGAAGACGATTATATGCTGTATCAATAGAAGACGCATCCATATAACTGTGCTTGTGCTACGCAACATAGACTTTGCACCTGAACTCTTTCGCAAAGGTATACTGGCGAAACATTTCCACCTTTCTATATTCAGCGCATTATCCCATGGTTAAATCTGTTTTCGACATAAATCAAGCAAGAAAGAAGACAAGGGTTGGGTCTTCAACCATCGTTTCTCGGATGCTGTTTAACTCGGACTACTTCAGGAATTAAACGGAATACTTATCAGAATAATAGACACATCGATGTGGAATGGCAAATGTGTCTGAAGTGAGTATTTTTCTACATACCTGCTGTGAGACCACGTTTGCGAATACGACAAGTGAATTCATGCCACATGCGTTAATCTGCATTGATTAGCACACGTCAAAGATCCTTTTGGGGAACACAAATATCTCTATAATTAAAGAAATATATGTCCGTTGAGCCCAAATTTATCTTTGCGTGTTTACGTGCATGCCTCTGATGTTTTGCTGTTTTTTTGCTGGTTTTTTTTACTCTTCTGTTTGATGGTAGATCATCCATGCATGTGTGAGGGTATAGACGACATCTGTCTATAAAACATCCTACCGTTTTGTGATAGTACGTATGTATGTACTACATATCTTGTTATAGTGTATGTGCAGTCTTGACGTCTTCTTTATTTATTGCACAAACTATACATTTATTATTAATGCAAGAACAACGACAGTTTTAATGTTTAGGAAATGTAGAAATAGACAAAATTTGAAGTTCACAAAGGAGACTCAGAACATAAAATGATCAGAAATGATACATATTTACGACTGATTCTAATGAAGAATAATGGATACTCTTGTCTAATTAAGAATCTCAGAAGACAAGCCGCAACAGCTATGTGCGTTCGTAAGAAGAAATTATTGATTCTTAATTCTTGTATTGCTTGTCGTGTTGATACCCCAATTGTTCCGATTCTGTCACACGCAGTTGAGATTCGGAGTATTGAAGAAAAACAGATATGATGGAACGGGTAGATTTAGAACTTCTAAACATATATGCTTAAAGTTAAAAGAATATTCGTTGTGGTGAGCGTGGTAGAACCATTCAACATTTTAACATGAGTATGACAATCTTTGAATATGACCTTAATAGCATGTGCACTTAATGGTAAACATGCGAAATTATCCTACGTCAAATCCCTGATAAAATAATGGTCTAGGCAGAATTAAATGGATAGCGACCATTCATAACATCATACCGGAAACTGCTTTTCAATTTATTTATGTTGATCACAATGTTACCAAATAAATCCTAGTCAGAAACATTATTTAATCAAAGACTTTATGATCAGTTTAAAAAGATATGATAATATACCATTACTAACTCAAAACAACCGCTGATAGTTCTTCTCAAAAGGAAATACAATTAGAACATTTTTTTTGTTGTTGAAAGAGTTGCCAAGTTGTGAATTATTTTGCGTACCATGCAGGCAAACATGATGAATTTCATTTTCTTTCTCATTATAACTTTATCAGAGAACAAAGAATGAAACTACTATGGGGAGTCACCGAATGGCCGAGTGGTCTAAAACGCTCTTCGTTGTGGATCACTGCCATCACACCTTTGTCTGCGTAGTTTTAGAGTCTCGGATTCGGTCAATGTGGGTATGCAAGAAAGCATGCCATTAACTTTTCCTTTGTCTGAGGTTCTCTCTGGGATTTTACCAGGTTCTTCCTCAGCCATTTATCCCGGTTTCCATGTATAGCCTATCTTGTGCTTAATAATGTCGCTAATCCCTATAACAACAAGAACAACTGCTATCCAAACACTTCTAAAATCAGATAAAATGTAAGGAATTATGGATTTCCAAGGCATCTGGCGTTTTGAGAAACCTTTCCAAAATGACATATTTTTTTGCGACATTCTGGCAATTTGTAGTCATCTTTGTCCGATATGTTTCATATTCGTTCCACCTTTACGGAAGACAAAAGTTTGATAGAATCATCACTGTAAACTGTTTCATTTACATGGCCTTCAACATAGTAACAGAAAAGATCAAAATTGACAGCGTCCTTTTAAAAGGTCAAACTGTAAAGTATGGCGGGGGGGGGGGGGGGCGGGGGGGGGGGGGCGGGGTACCGATTGGGTGCCTCGCTTAATTTAATTTTCGTTATCTAGAGGTTTACCGCCCTCGATGGTCTTGACCTATTCATAGTAAAACTAGAATATATGTGGTGAAAATTATAGGTGAAATAGATAGAAATCTGGGCAGATACATCGAACAAACCAACACGAGCCCCCGTACAGGTTAAAAAGCAATTTAGTCAATTACATAAAACAACTATGAGAAGTCATTACATCAGAAATTTACTCTGCTTTTAGCAAATAAACCTTTCTCCTAATTACAAAGAAAAGCACACGTGGATTTAAATAAAATAGCCAATCTGTTTACTGATATATTTAGTTCGCATAGGATCGAGTGAACCATCGAAGTCAACGTCTTGAACGATTGCATAACTTGTTTATTCGGTTATCTCTACTGCCACTGTACCTTTCCAGGCCCCCTCCCCCCGCGGCTCTCAGGATGTTACTTTCTACAATCAGTCTCAGGGTACTCTCAGAATACGTCTCATAATTGATACGTTGCAGGATTACGTCACAGGATTGTACATCCCGCTACTCTTGTCTCTATACTTCTCATTATACGTCGTAGAATTATTACGTCACATGATTGCACCACGAACTATACGTCTCAGCAACTATTTTCTCCGTTTTAAATAAATATAAATAGAGACAGCCTACAATTCATCTTACTTATGACACAGGGGATTTAGCATTATTCCCTCCTCGTTATCAGATATTCTATTCAGTGCTAAACATATGCTAAGGATATTAATCGACTCCACATGTCCTATAATGACCCTACTTAGTCAAAGGGCTAATTCATCACGCATTAACATCACACATTAACACACACCACACGAGGCCTAGCGGTTCTGAGCCATCCTAAATTTAAAGAGTGAATAAATGAGATACATTACATCAATTAATACGTCATTTCAGTCAGTACACTGTCATTCTTAATCATGCTTGAAAACATCAAAATTCGGTAAGTCACACTAATTATCGTAATCATATTAAGTAATTAATCCATTAAATTATCAGAAACTAATTTGTATGCAAGTAAGACGACAAATTCAAACTAAACACAGTTATACTTCATAATGTAAATTATTATACGAATGTAGAACAAAAATATTCATGCAAATAAAAGTAAATCAATTCAGCAAAGCATTATATATGGCATCAACAAATTACTTCCTCAATATTATCGCCAAACTAGTTCGTCGGATTCCTTCGACAACAGTTTTATACGAAGGAATTTCTTCCAAATCCCTCTGAGCCTACTCTGGCATTTCTTGCAGAAAATCTTAGACTGATTAAATGTTCGATGCGACGATATTAAAACCTAGACCTGCTGTGTGGGAAACATGTCCCTTAATTAGCGTAATCAACCAAACATGTCCCTTAATTAGCGTAACCAACCAAACATGTCCCTTAATTAGCGTAACCAACCAAACATGTCCCTTAATTAGCGTAACCAATCGGAATCAAATATCTCTGCCGCCCTTCTCAGAGGCGCCAAAGTCGTTGTCAGCCTGACCTGAAAGTGAAAGTTTCTACGATTATTCAATTGTGACAGCTTTACCATGAAAATAGAGTGTTGTACCGTGTTCCTAATGGTCCGTCTGGATGCTCTCTAAACAAATTCTTACTTAAGAATAACATTCTCCCATCGAAAGGACATTATCAAACATGTCATTATGGCGATTGATACACGTTTGTCACCATAAATCTAATTAATGGTTTTCTGGTCTCAAATAATGTATTCTTGTTAGATCGCAAGAAGTTGGCCCCTTCACACAAACTTTGTGACGTATTGTTACACGCACAGGGGTATTCACTTGACCGAGCGGTGTCAAAACCCTGGCGCGAGTCACGCTGGAAGTCACATGTTTTCCCCAAATTTCCAAAGACTTCCATACAATTTGAGTTGTAAAATGGAAAGAAAGACGTGTCTGCTATAATTAATAATCTTTGCTCTAATCAATTGGCGACCCAGAGGAGACAACTTGCCCAAGAGTCCGTTAACCGCACCTTAGCATGGTTTTTCTTCTTTATCATCCTATTTCCGTACCACAAGCCCGTCATGCCATAGAAATTCCACTAGTATTCCCTTACTAACTGGGAAATATTTAACTGCGCGACCCTAGGCCAGTCAATCCACAGAATTTCCTGCGTATCACGCTCATATACATACGCCCATTTTCCACTATGGACACATAAACGCTACCTACCAAGTTCCAACTTATTGATTCCATTCTATAATTTACTGATTTCCAACCATAAATACTGCCTTTTCAATCACAATACTTTTATACACCGCGGAATTTTAATATGGACTATGTTACAAAAAGGGACAGTCATTCGGCTTGTACCCAAATTCACTACTAACGACCCCAGCATGGCTCAAATTCACTCACACTCGGCTCTGTGATGTTTGCTCCTACTAACTGGCTAACTATTTCGGGCTAGTAATGTTTCCATGGCACGAAGACCAAATACTCGCACAAATTACACATACTCCAAATTTATTACAGTATTTCTAATTTTCAATTTTGTAATTGTTTCTTGTTATTGGAAATGAATATGTTTTTATCACATATTCACTTTTCTAAAATCACCGCAAAAGAGGAAAGTATTATCTAATTTTTGACACAAGAGTACATGGCGAACTGCAGTTAATTGTACTTCGTTCTGTGCAATTATTCCCTAGCAAATATCAAATTTCCTTTCCTGGAACATTCCTGTTTTGAAGAGTCATCTTGATGGATGCCATTTTTACGGGTGTAGAATCTGTAATGTTAAGGCCATGGTACATTTTATAAGGGTTTTTTTCTTGGAAAATCTGGAAAGAAATGTTCATACCATAAAATACGTGGTATATTAAGTAGTTTGTACCTGTGAATGTTCTAGGTCTAGATTTATCAATATTTCTAAAGTCAGAAGATTGGTCAGGCAAACATTTATACGATCCGATTGCATCGCTTAAGTCCTCAATGTATGGGACCAAGTACATCCAAATATATTGAATCTTTTCATTACAAATTCAGATAATTGTACACATTTGCTTGTTACTTTAAAAAGATTAGCAAAGATTAAAACGTCACCTCATTATCTGTAAATTAAGTTTTTACGAAAAGAAATGGTAAAGGACATGCAGAGTTCAGTCTTCAAAATTTATAGGCTTCCTCCATTATGGATAATCTAATTTATTAAACCTGAGATTGTAAGGGCAGCTGTGATTTTGTTCAAAATCGGAATGAACAAGAAGCCAGATAAAAATGTATGTCAGGTCTATTTTTATAATACTTCAGCGTTGTATGACATCAAGCCACGCTAATAATTCGATATTCTTTCTGTCCTTATTAGACTACGATATTGTTTCTGTGTTCATTACGCTACGATATTGTTTATATTATCAGTATAGGTTTTCGGGAAGCCAAATACCGTTACATGAAACTCCCAGAGCAGAAATGTAATAACTTTATACGTTTTCACCAGTTATTGTTAACATTGTAATGAATAGATTAGTAAAATTCCAAGCTGTTTGATATCTCTTCATATCCACCTAGAATGAATGTAAAACCGAACATGCTGACCCTTCTCTGCTCTCCGGCCAATGTAAAATTAAACATAATGTTAAAAAGTAATAATATAAGGGAAACATCAAAGGATATGGAAAAAGAAGCATGCACTGCCTTTTTACTTATTTCGTTCAACTAACAATCTTTAAAACAAATTTAGGACAATGTAACATAGATGGTAACAAAATTGCATACATTAAAAGGGTTGAATATTAAAAAAATCCACATTACTTAACACACACACACACACACACACACACTACACGGAGTACAAGCCTGTAATGGATATTTAGTAACTATCAACAAAGGACTAAGTTACTATCATAAAGTTTCAAGTCTGTCAATGAAACAAATGAAGAACAAATTGTCACAATCTGGTTAGGTTTACAGTTTCAGCTCTTTTACAGCGGGTCACCAGGAGGCGCTATAGTAGATAACCATAAATATTACCAAGACGCTTTAGCTCTCTGATTCTCTGTTGATCACCAGGAGGCGCGATAGTAGACAACCATAATAATTAGCCAAGCATGGTCGACGGCTTTAACACTCTTTTTAGCTTTAACACAAACTCGCATCGCCCTCAGTAAGAATCCGATCCAGTCTGGTCATTAAATTCTACAAATTAAGACTGGAGCGCTGACCACAAGTCTGCTCCTCGATCTACTAACAAAACTGACCTCCAAACGATACCAGAGCAAGTCGTGTCACATTTAAATGAACTAGGCCAAACGGGGGTTTATTTCGGAGAAATAATGGGTATCAGTATGCATGCTGCACCAGATAAACGCCATAACATGAACGCCGGTTTAGTGCATACGTCGCCTAATTGCATATCATAGCTTCGGTCCGAGGCCATGCATATAAGCGGAGCCGACTGTATATTTAAACTAATGAGACTAATGTGAATCAATGGAGTGTTGACTTCTGGATCACCAACGAAACGTCGTACGCCTTGCTTTGTCGTTACTGTGTCTTAAAGCACAATCAAAGATGAATATGGCGGAGTATTTAATAATATAACTTAAAATCTTGTTGATAATAATTTTTAGCAATACAGGAATAAACAATATCTTAAATAGCAAAAATAAAACCAAAGCAAGTGTTCTAATGAAACCATACAAGGTAGTCTGGACAAAAATTTCACTAGAATGATAAGTTCAAGGAACAGATAAAATACGTACCTAATATGGATGAAGCCCAACACAAATATGATATAAATAAGATTCGATTAAACATAAATCACGGCTAGACCGATACCATGCCAAAGAAAACTAACATCGTTTTAATGCTATCCTGAGTTACACTGTCCCAAATGTACACAACTGTTATAATGTCCCAATATACACATCAGTTAAAATGTCTCCATGTACACAACAGTTATAATGTCCCAATATGCACAACAGTTATAATGTCCCAATATACACAACAGTTATAACATCCCAATGTACACAACAGTTATAATATCCCAATATACACAAAAGTTAAAATGTCTCCATGTACACAACAGTTAAAATATCCCAATATACACAACAGTTATAATGTCCCAATATACACAACAGTTATAACATCCCAATGTACACAACAGTTATAATATTCCAATATACACAAAAGTTAAAATTTATCCATGTACACAACAGTTAAAATGTCTCCATGTACACACTAGTTAAAATATCCCAATATACACAACAGTTATAATATCCCAATATACACAACAGTTAAAATATCAAAAAATATACACAACAGTTATAATATCCCAATATACACAACAGTTAAAATATCCCAATATACACAACAGTTAAAATATCCCAATATACACAACATTTAAAATATCCCAATATACACAACATTTATAATATCCCAATATGCACAACAGTTATAATATCCCAATATACACAACAGTTAAAATATCCCAATATACACAACAGTTATAATATCCCAATATACACAACAGTTATAATATCCCAATGTAAACAACAGTTATAATATCCCAATGTACACAACAGTTATAATGTCCCAATATACACAACAGTTAAAATGTCTCCATGTACACAACAGTTAAAATATCCCAATATACACAACAGTTTTAATGTCCCAATATACACAACAGTTATAATGTCCCAATATACACAACAGTTAAAATATCCCAATATACACAACAGTTATAATGTCCCAATGTACACAACAGTTATAATATCCCAATATACACAAAAACTAAAATGTCTCCATATACCCAGCAGTTATAATGTCCCAATGTACAAAACAGTTAAAATGTCTCCATGTACACAACAGTTAAAATATCCCAATATACACAACAGTTATAATGTCCCAATATACACAACATTTAAAATATCCCAATATACACAACAGTTAAAATGTCTCAATGTACACAACAGTTAAAATGTCTCAATGTACACAACAGTTAAAATGTCTCCATGTACACAACAGTTAAAATGTCTCCTTGTACACAACAGTTAAAATGTCTCAATGTACACAACAGTTAAAATATCCCAATATACACAACAGTTATAATGTCCCAATGTATACAACAGTATAATAGTTCGAACCCACAATCTTCTGCATCCGGAATTTAGTCCAAGGCGCAATATCGTCTTACATAAGAACACGTTAGTATTTAGTGTATATCTTTTGAACGGATGCAGTTGTATTTTAAATTTTGTTATATCAATTTAATTTACCCGATTTCTGATATTGTACCATAAAAGATAGCTTAGACCTTGTAAAGAATACAGTTTATATATTTAAAATTGATTGCAGGTCTCCATGTTTAGGCTTATATACTAGGGCTCCAGCACATCTTGGTTGCAATTTTACATTTTTTGTACTTTTAATTGATGTTGTATGTACAATAATGTGATGGCGTCTCATTAAACGGAATATATAAATATGCATATATACAGACGGACAGACAAACCGACAGAAACACATACATAGATGCATACATACATACATACATGCATACATACATACATACATACATACATACATACATACATACATACATACATACATACATACATACATACATACATACATACATACATACATACATACATACATACATAACGATCACTAAAATAAGGGACTAAATAATAATAGATAGATGATTTTACTGCCATTATCCACAGAGCACTATGGACGAAGAAAATTTATGTTGGAAATTTTGTAATAACTAATTCAAAATGGATTGAAAATGTTGTGTCTATTTTAAGAATTACATGACAAAGTGTATAGGATGCTCTCTCTCTCTCTCTCTCTCTCTCTCTCTCTCTCTCTCTCTCTCTCTCTCTCTCTCTCTCTCTCTCTCTCTCTCTCTCTCTCTCTCTCTCTCTCTCTCTCTCTCTCTCTCTCTGCAGAGACAGTGGTATACACATTTCCCAAGATGTGATGAGGTTTTTCTCTAATACGATTATCAACACGTGAAGAAGAGATAAACTATCTTCAGCCATCACTTTCTTTCCGAATTTCTAGCGATTAACCTTCTTGCATAAAATGATTCTGCCTTGTAATGTTTATGACTAAGTACATAAGAACAATATTTTGGGTGTTGTAAAAAAATTTAAGCAAGACAAATCAATCACATTATAATCTCATCCGAATGCACGATTCTTTACCTCGCTTGGCTATGTTAGACACACGCAGACACACACACACAGACACACACACACACACACACACACACATATATATATATATATATATATATATATATATATATATATATATATATATATATATATATATATATATATATGCAAGAAGGTTAATCGCTAGAAATTCGGAAAGAAAGTGATGGCTGAAGATAGTTTATCTCTTCTTCACGTGTTGATAATCGTATTAGAGAAAAACCTCATCACATCTTAGGAAATGTTTATATATATATATATATATATATATATATATATATATATATATATATATATATATATATATATATATATATATATATATATATATATATATATATATATATATATATATATATATATAAACAAGGTAAATTGAAACTGTCTTAACTAAATGTCTGGTTCTACTAATTGACTTCTATGTTTCGAACAGGCGCCAGACGTGCAAATGTCAATGTGAACGTTTGACCTGATTAAATTACGCTCAGAATAAAATATTAATCATTACATGATTGATTTACCACAGTAGTCAAAGATTAACCACATGCAGTAAAGTCGCATTGCGTCGAAACTAAGCAACTGTAGCGAGTCTCTTAAATTGATTATAAACAAGCACTTTTTGAAATGTACTTCAATTTATCAAAGATTTTGTCAATTTTTTGAGTGAGAACGTGTTTAAAATTTTTAATCATAAATAAGCTCAGCGATGTACAAGTATAATTTTAGTGATACAATGATCGCATAAGCATAAATTGTAAAAGCAATTTAATTTGTATGTTGATAAAGTAATTTCATTTCAAGCTCACCGTCAAAAATAGGGTAGTTAATCTTTGACTACTGTCACACACACACACATAGGAATTAGGCAAAGATAAAAGAACCTACAGTCATGTATCAAATATCCCAAGAATAAATATCTTTTCCTTTCAATGCACATTGATATTTAAATGTCATATTAGTGTTTGACGAAGGGCTCGGTTTTAATTACGGAAACTTCAAATTTAACCCATGGACATTTTTTATGTTTTGCATCGCACTGAAGGTGCTTAAAAGATCGTTAACTAGTATACTCTTAAACTAATATACTCTTAACTAATATACACTTAACTAATAAACTCTTAACTACTATTCTCTTAACTAAAATACTCTTAACTAATATACTTTTAACTAATATTTTCTTAATTAATATTCTCTTAACTAACATTCTCGTGACTAATATACTCGTAACTAATATTCTCTTACCTAATATACTCTTAACTAAAATACTCTTTAAAAATATTCTCTTAACTAATATACTGGTGACTAATATTCTCTTAACTAGTATACTATTAACTAATATACTCTTAACTAATATTCTCTTAACTAAGATACTCTTTAAAAATATTCTCTTAACTAATATACTGGTGACTAATATTCTCTTAACTAGTATACTCTTAATTAATATCCTCTAACTAATATACTCTTAACTAATATTCTCTTAACTAATATACTCTTAACTAAGATACTCTTTAAAAATATTCTCTTAACTAATATACTCGTGACTAATATTCTCTTAACTAATATTCTCTTAACTAATACACTCTTAACTAAAATACTCTTAACTAATATACTCTTACTAATATTCTCTTAACTAATATACTCGTGACTAATATACTCTTAACTAATATACTCTTACTAATATTCTCTTAACTAATATTCTCTTAACTAATATTTTCTTAACTAATATACTCTTTAAAAATATTCTCTTAAGTAATATACTCTTAACTAAGATACTCTTTAAAAATATTCTCTTAACTAATATACTCATAACTAATATTCTCTTAACTAATATTCTCTTAACTAATATACTCGTGACTAATATTCTCTTAACTAATATTCTCTTAACTAATATACTCGTGACTAATATTCTCTTAACTAATATTCTCTTAACTAATATTCTCTTAACTAATATACTCGTGACTAATATACTCTTAACTAATATACTCTTACTAATATTCTCTTAACTAATAATCTCTTAACTAATATTTTCTTAACTAATATACTCTTAACTAATATTTTCTTCATTAATATTCTCTTAACTAATATTCTCTTAACTAATATACTCGTGACTAATATACTCTTAACTAATATACTCTTACTAATATTCTCTTAACTAATATTCTCTTAACTAATATTCTCTTAACTAATATACTCTTAACTAATATTTTCTTCATTAATATTCTCTTAACTAATATACACTTAACTAATATTCTCTTAACTATCATTCTCTTAACTAATATTCTCTTAACTAATATTCTCTTAACTAATATACTCTTAACTAATATACACTTAACTAATATTCTCTTAACTAATATTCTCTTAACTAATATACTCTTAACTAATATACACTTAACTAATATTCTCTTAACTAATATTCTCTTAACTAATATACTCTTAACTAATATACACTTAACTAATATTCTGTTAACTAATATTCTCTTAACTAATATTCTCTTAACTAATATTCTCTTAACTAATATACACTTAACTAATATTCTCTTAACTAATATACTCTTACTAATATTCTCTTAACTAATGTACTCTTAACTAAGATACTCTTTAAAAATATTCTCTTAACTAATATAGTCGTAACTAATATTCTCTTAACTCATATTCTCTTAACTAATATACTCGTGACTAATATTCTCTTAACTAATATTCTCTTAACTAATATACTCGTGACTAATATACTCTTAACTAATATTCTCTTAACTAATATACTCGTGACTAATATTCTCTTAACTAATATACACTTACTAATATTCTCTTAACTAATATTCTCTTAACTAATATACTCTTAACTAAGACACTCTTTAAAAATATTCTCTTAACTAATATACTCGTAACTAATATTCTCTTAACTAATATTCTCTTAACTAATATACTCGTGACTAATATTCTCTTAACTAATATACACTTAACTAATATTCTCTTAACTAATATACTCGTGACTAATATTCTCTTAACTAATATTCTCTTAACTAATATTCTCTTAACTAATATACTCTTAACTAAGATACTCTTTAAAAATATTCTCTTAACTAATATACTCGTAACTAATATTCTCTTAACTAATATTCTCTTAACTAATATACTCGTGACTAACATTCTCTTAACTAATATTCTCTTAACTAATATACTCGTGACTAATATACTCTTAACTAATATACACTTAACTAATATACTCTTAACTAATATTCTCTTAATTAATATTCTCTTAACTAATATTCTCTTAACTAATATTCTCTTAACTAATATACTCGTGACTAATATACTCTTAACTAATATTTCACTGACTAACACACTCTTTATTAATATAGTCTTCACTAATATAGTCTAAATCAATATACTCTCAACTTTATATACTCCTAACTAATATACTCTTAACTAATATTATCTTAAGTATTATTTTATTGACTAATATTCTCTAAATTTTATCATATCGTATCATATATCATATCATGTCATATCATATCATATCATATCATATCACATCACATCACATCACATCACATCACATCACATCACATCACATCACATCACATCACATCACATCACATCACATCACATCACATCACATTACATTATATTATATTATATTATATTATATTATATTATATTATATTATATATACTATATTATATCAATTAATTTTTTGCTCGCTTAATGTAACAAATCTGACTCTTGATCACAATATTTACAGAACCGTTTTGGTGATGAGACTAGAAATGTGCGTACTCTAATAAGAAATAAAGATGCTGTAAAGTTATATATTTCGCTGAATACTGCATCACCCTTCTGAAGCTCGTGATACCGCATGTACGTATCATTCTACTCTAAGCACTTTACCATATCAGAAAACACATATTAATACAATGCCGAGATAACACATTGCAATGCAATGTCAAGATAACACATAGAAATCCATTGCCAAGATAACACGTAGTAATATAATGCCAAGATAACACGATATTATACAATACCAAAATAACACATTGTAATAACATGCTAAGATACACATAGTAATACAATGCCAAGATAACACATAGTAATACAATGCCAAGATAACACATATTAATACAATGCAAAGATAACACATAGTAATACAATGCCAAGATAACACATATTAATACAATGCAAAGATAACACATAGTAATGCAATGCCCAGATAACACATAGTAATCCAATGCCAAGATAACACATAGTAATCCAATGCCAAGATAACATGTTTTAACACAATGACAAGATAACACATAGCAATTCTATGCATAAAAATACAATGCCAAGATAACACATAGTAATACAATGCCAAGATAACAAATAGTAATAATATGGCAACATAACACATAGTAATATGATGTCGAGATAACACATAGCAATCCAATGCCAAGATGACACATTGTCATTGAATGCCAAGATAACACGTTGTAATACAGTGCCAAGATAACACGTTGTAATGCAATGCCGAGATAACACATATTAATCCAATGCCACCATAACACATAGTAATATAATGTCGAGATAACACTTAGCAATCCAATGCCAAGATGACACATTGTAATTGAATGCCAAGATAACACGTTGTAATACAGTGGCAAGATAACACGTTGTAATACAATACCGAGATAACACATCGTAATACAATGCCAAGATAACACATTGTAATCCAATGCCATGATAACACATAGCAATACAATGCCAAAATCACACATTGTAATACCATGATAAGATAACACATAGTAATAAAATGCCAAAATAACACATAGTAATACATTGCAAAGATAACACATAGTAATGCAATGCCCAGAAAACACATAGTAATCCAATGCCAAGATAACACGTTGTAACACAAAGACAAGATAACACATAGTAATTCAATGTCAAGATAAGACATAGTAATTGAATGCCAAGGTAACACAAAGTAATACAATGCCAAGATAACACGTTTTAACACAATGCCAAGATAACACATAGTAATACAATGCCAAGATAACACATAGTAATCCAATGCCACCGTAACACATAGTAATATAATGTCGATATAACACATAGCAATCCAATGCCAAGATGACACATTGTAATTGAATGCCAAGATAACACGTTGTAATACAGTGTCAAGGTAACACGTTGTAATACAATGCCAAGATAACACATTGTAATCCAATGCCATGATAACACAAATCGATATAATGCCAAAATTACACATTGTAATACCATGCTAAGATAACACATATTAATAAAATGCCAAGATAACACATAGTAATGCATTGCAAAGATAACACATAGTAATGCAATGCCCATATAACACATAGTAATCCAATGCCAAGATAACACAGTAATCCAATGCCAAGATAACACAGTAATCCAATGCCAAGATAACACGTTGTAACACAATGACAAGATAACACATATTAATTCAATGGCAAGATAAGACATAGTAATTGAATGCCAAGATAACACATAGTAATACAATGCCAAGATATCACATTGTAATCCAATGCCAATATAACACATAGTAATACAATGCCAATATTATACCCCAAAAAACGTCATGGAATTACAAAACTAAAATATATATTAATAATTTAGAAAATTAATATTGTATGCCTGTACATAAGAAAGAAATAAATGGATATTAACGAAAAAAGTACACGTCAGTAATATACTCTTAACTAATATACTCTTAACTAACATACTCGTGACTAACATACTTGTGACTAATATAATTTGAACTAATGCGCATGCATTAGTTCAAATTATATTTATTTTAATAAATAAATTATAAATTATATTTATTTTAATAAATAAATTATAAATTATATTTATTTTAATAAAGAAGTCTTTGTTTTAACATGAAGTCTTGTAGGTTAAAACTGAAATGGGAAGTTTGGCTTTTGACAAAAGTTGAGTCGTGAGGTTAAAAATACATTTCCCATACAAGAACAATAAACTAACACAAACGCAAGTGAAACTTATGACGTGTTTCATCTCGTCTACTGTTATTAAATGTTCGAGTAACTGTGGCTCATCATATAGCTCAAGTACAAACTTGTCAAACACATACAAGTGAAAGGCGTTGTCAGTTTATCGTGTTAATGGACCTGATGTGTCGATATGATCAGCTAGGTTGGTAGCCGCTGACATTATTTGGACAGTGAGAAACATTTGGACCTGGTCCTATTACCCACAGGGATGCTTTGAAGCTGGTTAATTTACTTTCTTGCTTTTACTACTCTCAATTTAGAACAGAATGTAGGGGCCAATTTGCGAGTGCATGAGTCTCAATCGTAAAAGAATCATGTTGTTTATTGATTCTTTCTCGCCAGTAAGTCTCTTCTTTTACAGACATAGTTATGTTGACCCAATGGTTTTCTGAGATTCGTAAGGTAAAATTGATTGATAAATTAAGCTAATCTAGAAATATGTGAACTCATACGTCTGAAGTAAACCGCAATTACCGGGAATAAAACAGATCGGATGCTATCAAAATGTTCACGAAGACGCATAATAAATATTTGGCTGGAGATGATGTTATTGGAGAGAATGTAGATTGTTTTATAGGTAAGGTTGGCCGTACTTAATTAGCTTGCGATTTGTAGCATCCCCACGCAGTAACTCACACTGTCTTTATTTGTTCTGGGAATCCCTGAATTTCCATTGCAAAAGAATGTAGTAGCTTGTTGAGCTCCACTAGATCGCATTTTTAAAATTCGTTCCAAATTTTGAAGAATAAGGTCGGAATCACAACTGTCTGATGTAAATTTGCGTCTTTCATTTGGTTAAAATCTTAGCTGATCCTGCAAACATTGTAGATCAAAAAGGTTTGTTTTGCTCCTCTACGTGCTTTGCTCGCATGATTAATGATTCTAAGCGAATAACGGTGTCATTTCATTAAGTATTCCTTGCCTAGTGTTAGGGACATCTTGTAGTCATAGGTTCTTCTCCTGCCAAAAATAAAAATATATAAATGTATAGCATTTAATTTATAGGGACTATTTTAACGATATTCAAAAATAATGTCAAACATTGTTTAAAAGTAATCTAGCAAATTTCAAAGATAATGAAAGGTTATGTACAAGAGAACTTCCAATTTTACACTATAGTTTGTTTTCATGTATAACTCATAAATAAACATCATATACAAAACGGAAACGGGGCGCCACCCTAATTCTTAGTCTGATACTGGATCATCTAAAATGACATTGCAAATCACGAATAAATTTTGAACACAATAATATGTGTCTTGTATTATTGTTCAGATTCCACCCCACCCACCCACCCCAAATTACCATGTTATACAATTTCAGAAACAGGACAGCATGCCATAAACAGTGCCGAAGGCTTGTTAATATTGGGAAAGGAGACATGCCTAACAGTGGCAAAGGCTTTTTAGTATCGAGAATGGTGAAGAGGAATGCCAAGAAGGTTTCTAAGAGTAACGCCGTGAAGGATGCCATCTTCAGCACAGCCAGATCCACATATGGCGGGAAGAAACGACCCAGCCAGGACTGGTTCAACGATGAAACCAATACTCGTGGACACATGAAAAGACTTCATAGGTTACAGAAAATGCCCTAATGAACGGACCCTTGCTACCCACAGAAGTTCCAGAAACATAGCTCAACACATCGCTGGACTGTGCGCCAACGAGTACTGGTAACAACTATATGAAGAACTCCAGCGCAGTGCCTAGTAGGAATTTTCTAATGTATGTACAATGGCATTAAAAAGGCTCTGGGCCCTATTGTGAAAGGGAATTAAAATCACAGACCGTGACCAAGATATGGTCAGATGGGTGGAACACTACTCAAAGCTCTACTCCTGCGAAACGGTAGTCACCGTTGAGGCCCTAAGTAGCATAAAGAAACTCTCCATCATGGAGGAGCTCGGCACAGTGCCCACCTTAGAGGAGCTCAGCAAAGCCATCGACTTACTCCCAAATGACAAAGCACCAGGTAGTGACAGCATCCAGCCCGAAACTATCAAACGCTGTTAACCAAAATTGCTTTAGCCGCTGACCGAGTTACTCTGTCTCTGCAAACTAGGAGCAGTCCCCAAATATATGCGCGACGCCAAGATTGTGACACTTTACAAAACAAGGGAGACCGAAGTGACTGCAATAATTACAGAGGGATCTCGCTCCTGAGCATCGTTGGAAGAGTGTACGTCGCGTCATACTCAACAGACATCAGCTGCGGTCCGTGTATATCAGGAATCTCACTCAGTACGGCTTCAGAGCAGGCAGATCGACGACCGACATGATCTTCTCCCTCAGATTACTCCAAAAGAAGAGCAGAGAGCAAAGTCAGCCACTCTACGTGAGATTCATCGACCTCACCAAGTCCTTCGACCTGGTCAACAGAAAGAACGTATTTGAACTTCTCAGTAAGATCGGTTCGGTCAACTCTGCAGAATGCTTACCGCTTTCCATGCCGATATGAAGTGAACAGTCCTGAATGATGTATTACCTTCAGAGTTCTTCACACTTAATAGCGGAGTGAAGCAGGTCTGTTATGGAGTCTTCTTCCCCCTGCTCCTGTCCACAGCCTTAGACTCGTCCAATGATGGCGTATATCTACACACCAGGTCCGACGGGAGGCTGTTCAACTCAGCAAGACTACGTTCGGAGACCAAAGTGATATCGATGCTCATCAGAGAGATGCTTTTATCAGTTGACGTAGCAAATGTGACCCACGCCGGTGATGCGCTCCAGAAACATGGATTCCGTTTCGCTGATGACTGCAAGTAGTTCTGGGCTCATGTCAGTCTGGATAAGACAAACGCTAGCGTGGTAATACTACCATTGCTATTTCCATTAAATTCGACGGTGTCACCCTGGAGGCAATCGACAACTTTACTTAACTGGGATCCACCATCAGAAACACTCGCTCGCTTGATAGTTTACTGGACAGGAAGCTTGGAAAGGCAAATATCATTATGGCACGACTGATGAAGAAGGTGTAGGACAACAACGCGCTGACAGAGCACACCAAGATTCAAGTCTACCAGACCTGCGTTAGAAGCACCTTTCTATATGGAAGTGAGACCGTTAGTACCTACATGAGACAAGAGTGACGGCTCAACACCTCCCTTATACTCTGCCTAAAACGCCTCCTGAAAACCAGCAGGTAAGACCACGTTCCACACAGCGAGATCATGCAGCGTATAGGTATCCCCAGCATACTCTCTGCTGAACAAACGCCGTCTATGTTGGCTGGTATACGTCCGACGCATGGAGGAAGAGAGGCTACCGAAGTTAATCCTATCTGGACAGCTGGCTACTGACACCAGAAGAGTCGACCGTCCCTCACTCCATTTCAAGGATGCATGCAACATGGACATGAAAACATACGACATTTCAACCGACGTTGGGAAGTGTTGGCCGAGGACCAAGACACCTTGGGACTGGCGATAATCAACGGTATATCAGTCACCCCAACAACTCAGACTTCTCAGTCTTGAGCACCAACTGCAATAGGGTCTTGACTCGCGCATACGCCTGCACAGCCACAGATGCCAAACAACCAGAGACAGAAGACAATCCAAGGGCCTTATTCGCATGGTCTCATGATACTGATCATGCAATGAATGAATTAAAATAAATCAACTATAAAGTCTAATCCCGGATTATCAAAGACTGGTATTAAACAGGAATGAAGACTTTATTTATAAACACCTCCGCTTGACATATGTCGCAATATTACAAACCTAATGAGAATTTTTAAAACAGTGTCAGCAAGTTTGCTTCTAGAAAAGACAAATTCGGATACAGTTTTAAGCCTTGAACTATTTTTGAATAAATATTATTAATAACAAATACAAACGTTGCGGAGGCCAAAACGATACCTTCAATCACGGACAAAGTTCAAGATCAAAATATAAATTAAATATACATAACAATTATCAAAATCAACAAGTATGTATGCATTCCTGTCAACTGGGAAGACAATTCGATGAACAAAATCTCCGATGGACGTAACACGTATACCATTTATTGGTGGAAATAACGCTTTTATGTATTTGTTTCGTTAAAGAAAAGTACTTTGATTGCACATTTTAAAATCTTGACAGTTGAATGCATGAAAGCCCTTCACTTTCTCAAATTAGTCGCGCAAACTAATTGGGATGATGATCGAAACGTCGTTCTTAACATATATAAAACTTTGATTAAATCTAATTTTGTTCCGTTGCGTATTGTTCAGCCAGAAACTTATATACAGATCCTTGACTAAATTCGCCATCCGGTAATATGGTTTGCTCAGAAAACATTTATGATAGTCCCAGTTGAAACCTTTTTGGCTGCGGTGAGTGAGCATCATCTATAAATCAATGAAAAGAATTATTATGTTTGTAATATAACCTAAAATGAAAACATCCAAGGATTTTACAGTAACACTAGGAAGGCTTTTATTCCGGTCCTGAGAAAAAGAAATGTTTTTAGCTAACAACTTTTGATGATGAAATGTAATTTTAGACTGCAAGAAAACAGGTAACATTCTTCAAATGAATTTACCTATTTAAGTATATATTGTTCAATAACTCAATAATTCAATTATGGTTCATAAATTTAATTTTTCAATGTTTTATGTATGCTTTCAGTTAATGTGTAATTTATATACATTTCAGTTACTGTGTATTGGATATACATTTCAGTTACTATGTATTGGATATACATTACAGTTACTGTGTATTGGATATACATTACAGTTACTGTGTATTGGATATACATTACAGTTACCGTGTATTGGATATACATTACAGTTACGTGTATTGGATATACATTACAGTTACTTTGTATTGGACATTGTAATTAGTGTGTATTGGATATACATTATATTTTATATACATTACAGTTACTGTGTATTGGATATACATTACAGTTACTGTGTATTGGATATACATTACAGTTACTGTGTATTGGATATACATGACAGTTAATGTGTATTTGATAGATATCTTCCAAAAGAACTTAAGGCAGTGAAGTTAAGGCAGTCAGAGTAATGTTAAATCGCTAAATTTAAACACTGACCGGTTATAGAGCTGTAATGTTAAATCGCTGATAAGTTTAAACACTGACCAGTTATAACGCTGTAATGTTAAATCGCTTATAAGTTTAAACACGGACCGGTTATAGCGCTTTTCACTGAACTAAAGTGCTTTTACGTAAGACCGTTTTATTTTAAGCTGTCTCAAATCTTGCAGACATTATTTCCCTGTAACACTGAATAATAATATAACTGTATTATTATCAGCAAAACTTAGTACACTTTATTTACAGAACAGCAAGCACTTTGCTTAAACACTATTAACTATCTTTTCGTTTTTTTTCCCTTCAAAATATGCATTTAAGTCTGTTTAACCTCATAATCTGGCCCTCGGGAAGCCGTGTGGTCTAAAGCGCTAGCCGTTACACCTCACCTCTAACATTGTGACTTCAAGTCTTAGGCTCGACCGACGTGGATATGTGAGAAAGCTTGGCAGTAACTTTCTTTTGGTCGGTTATTCTTCCCGAGTTCTTCCTCCTCCATGTACATCTTATCCGTCTCGTTTTTAGAGTTTTTGAAGACTAATTATCGAATCTACATGAAATGAAATATATCAAGACGTTACGTGTTCTTTTGCAGGATAATAAGTGCCCCAGACGTATGTTATTTATTTACCTATCACAGATTCGTCTCAGCCGGTCAGTGTAAATGAACTGAGGCAATTCAATTAATTGCATACAATGTGTAACCAATGAGGATAAAATATAAACAGAAGATATTATCAGATAGAAAGACAATATCAATTACTAATGTTAAATGTTCCTTACTAATGTTAGGACCTTCATTAATTAGATTAAATGACCACACCTTGGTTCTAGATATAACATTGTGCTCAAGACTAAACTGAACTGGGAATACATTCATCATTTCTTGAATGTAAACGGAACCGAAAAAAGAAACATTCTTTGATAGCTGGCCGGCGTAGAACAGGAAGAATTCCAGTTATCTTCCTTCCGCCCGTAACAGATAAACAACTAAAAATTCTGCCGTTAATTTTAATAACCTGGTTCAAATTCCTCTTAAGTCGTCAACTGTTGTGTCAACTGTTACAGGGATACCACTAAGTATTGCATTATTCAACGCTCAATCAGTAGGATCACCGGAAAAGCGCACAGAAATTGTTAAATTTATTAACGACCAGAATATTGACGTCTTCTTCCTGACAGAAACTTGGTTACATTCTGCAGGTGATGAATCTAAGTGTGCAGATTTAACACCCAGCGATTACTCCATCAAGTCGTTCCCCCGCAACTCTCGCGGTGGTGGAATTGCTGTAATTACAACGAATTCCATGATCAATTGCCTTACGTACAACACAACCTTCGATTTTGAACTAGTCCAAACAACGCTCACAAGCTGACTGAATTTCTCCTGTTGGAGCAGTTTCCAAATCTTCTAGAGTATGGAAATTCGATAGGTGGCAACCTAATTATTCTTGGAGATTTCAACTTTCACTTTGACTGTCCTGGTAAAACATACATGTCAAAACTCCTAGATTCCAGCCATGTTTTCAATCTTAAACAGTCAGTTTACCAACCTACCCATAAACTTGGTCACATTTTAGACTGGTTTCTTGATAGACCTGATGTTTTTATTCTGCAATCCACCCTTGTATCCCACGAAGTTGCATGGGATCACCTCTGCATTGTATGCCATCTCGACGTATCAGTCCCTAACCCTCCACCTCTATTTGCTACTAAGAGAAACCTCCGTATGATAAATAGAACCAAATTCATGCATGACATCCAAGAAAACCTAACAACGTTCTTACATCCAACAGCGGAACAACTTGATAATTGCCTGCGTTCATTGCTTGAAAAACATGCCCCAGCCACTAAATGCAGAATATCAATAAAAAAAAGTGTTCTCCATTGTATAGCAGTGTTAGGAACCAGCTTCGCA
Source organism: Unio pictorum (assembly GCA_030141615.1). Taxonomy (NCBI): domain Eukaryota; kingdom Metazoa; phylum Mollusca; class Bivalvia; order Unionida; family Unionidae; genus Unio; species Unio pictorum. The sequence goes on along the minus strand of JARLTB010000143.1, from coordinate 2,634,823 downwards.
CTGCTAAAAGACATCGCCGAAAAGCAGAGAGGCTTTGGCTTTCCACCAAACAAATCTACGAAGCCGCTAAGAAGAACGTCACAAACATATTCCATTTAGTCAAATCATCCCACTACAGTACTAAGATCACAGAGAGTTCCAGCTGCAAAGAGATCTTCGAGATAACTAACAAACTAATGTCAAGGAACAAATGTACACCACTTCCAACAACCTTCTCTCCACTAGACCTACCAGACCAATTTGCAAATTTCTTCGATGACAAATTACAAACCATTAGAGTTTCGCTTGACAGCACAATTTCAACTGATTCGTCACCATACAGTTATGATGCAGAATTTCAGTGACAACCGTTAGGAGCATTTGAACCTGTTTCTATTGATTTAGTACTGACAATCGTGATGCAAAGTGCACCAAAGTCTTGTGAACTTGATCCAATTCCGACATCACTGCTGCTTGAGTGCTTAGACCCAATATTGCCTTCACTAACTGATGTTATTAATATCTCTCTCTCATCAGGGGAATTCCCATCATTTTTCAAAACTGCCATCGTAAAGCCACTGCTGAAGAAACCAACACTGGACCATAACGATGTAAAGAACTACCGCCCATTTTCTAATCTCCCATTCATATAAAAAATCTTAGAAAAGGTTGTTCTAACTCAATTTGTATCTCATTTGAAATCAAAAAGTCTTTTTAACAATGTATAGTCTGCATATCGCCCTTGCCACAGTACGGAAACTACTCTTCTGAAAGTATTTAGTGACATTCTCTCTGCTTCGGATAGTGGAAAGATTACAGTCCTCACTCTCCTGGATTTATCTGCAGCATTTGACACAATAGACCATGTAATATATTTACTTCACCGTCTCCAGCATGTATTTGGCATTCAGAATATAGCCTTACAGTGGTTCAAGACCTACTTAGTCAACAGGACACAAAATATATCTGCAAATGGAATACACTCCAGCCCAGTTGACGTATGTTGTGATGTTCCACAGGGATCTGTTCTTGGACCTGTTCTCTTCATTCTGTATACTCAGCCGCTCTCAAGTGTCATAGATCATCACCCAGTGTCGCACCAATTGCTGATGACACCCAAATATACAAGTCTAGCCACCCAACTGAAGTTGATGCTACCATCCATGGAGTAAAGAAGTGAATTTCTTATGTGAAATCATGGATGACATGTAACAAGCTGCAGATGAATGATGATAAAACTGAGGCTATTCTGATCACAATACAAAGACTTTCTCATTCACATCCTTTACCTCAGACAACAAATATCAGCAACACCAACATTAAATTCTCACAGTCAGTACGGAACCTAAGCGTTACTCTAGACAGTACTTTCACATTGCACCAACATATCATGAACATATGCAAAGTTGCATATCTTGAATTGAGACGCATCAGTTACATTCGTAAATATCTTTCTGTTGATGCCACTGAAACACTTGTGTGTTGATTAGTACTTTCAAGACTGGACTATTGTAACTCAATTCTGTCTGGTTCGTCACAATATTTACTCCAGAAACTTCAAAAAGTTCAAAAAACAGCTGCACGGATCATCTTTTGAGTACTTCGATCAGAGCACACCTCACCACTGCTCTGTACCCTACATTGACTATCAACTCGATACAGAATCAAGCACAAAATATGTTCTCTGTGCTATGTTTCAATGACAGACTCCAGTCCAACATACCTATCCAGCCTCACCCATGTTTATACACCAGCTAGATCCTTACGCTCTTCTTCTGATAATCGTATACTCATTGTTCACAAGGTGAAAAGAAAGTCATATGGACAGCGTGCTTTTGTACATCAGGTCCCGGCGACGTGGAACGAATTGCCCACTGAAATTAGACACAAAGACACAGCGGTCTCTTTTAAGAGTGCTCTTAAGACTCACCTGTTGCGACTGCAGGGACAAACTTAGCGACCTAATCATGTTTTGTATCTTATATGTTTTCAGTATGTTTTTATGTTTTCCAATTTCATTGTTTTTGTCATGTGTTTTTCTGTAGTGTAGTCATTACATTATTGATGGTGTAAAGCGCTTAAAGCTTCGAAAGATTATACAAAGTCCTCATTATTATTATTTTTATTATTATTATTATTATTATTATTATTATTATTATTATTGTTATTATTATTATTATTATTATTATTATTATTATTAAATGTTCCTTACAAATGTTAAATGTCTTTACTAATGATACGTGAAATGCAATATCAAAATGCATATAAGACATGTATTCTTCATATTATTAATTTGAGAATTTACTCCAGGAAAATATATTGCTTAATAGAGCAATGTATATAGTTAATATATAGTTAACAGAGTAATGTATATAGTTAATAGAGCAATGTATATACTTAATATAGCAATGTATATAGTTAATAGAGCAATGTATATACTTAATAGAGCAATGTATATACTTAATAGAGCAATGTATATACTTAATAGAGCAATGTATATACTTAATAGAGCAATGTATATACTTAATAGAGCAATGTATATACTTAATAGAGCAATGTATATACTTAATAGAGCAATGTATATACTTAATAGAGGAATGTATATACTTAATAGAGCAATGTATATACTTAATAGAGCAATGTATATACTTAATAGAGGAATGTATATGCTTAATAGAGCAATGTATATACTTAATAGAGCAATGTATATACTTAATAGAGCAATGTATATAGTTAATAGAGCAATGTATATACTTAATAGAGCAATGTATATACTTAATAGAGCAATGTATATACTTAATAGAGTAATGTATATAGTTAATAGAGCAATGTATATACTTAATAGAGCAATGTATATACTTAATAGAGCAATGTATATAGTTAATAGAGCAATGTATATACTTAATAGAGCAATGTATATACTTAATAGAGCAATGTATATAGTTAATAGAGCAATGTATATACTTAATAGAGCAATGTATATACTTAATAGAGCAATGTATATACTAATCCAAAATTAAACATGCACTTTAATTTAAATCGTTAAAATTAACAAAGTAGGTCTGAAAGAAAGAAACTACATTGTTGAACATGGAGGTAAATAAAGCAATGGTTTGCCAATATACCTCAGCAAACATCGGATGATCATTTGTTTATTTTGTTACCCGGTTATCTACGTTAAATGTAATGATTTTTTTTATCTATTTATATTTTGTTTGCAACAAAGACTGATTTTCTCTTCTTTATAAGACAATGACACTAATACATCGAATGTAATATGCCTGAAACGTATATCAACACATTCAATCTACTAAAGCAAACGCCATGATAGACTCATTCTTTCAACAAATGCTGTGCCTGAAAAAGCATACAGTAAATGCGAACAAGTTGCACACGTGTGTGTGTGTGTGTGTTTTGTGTGTGTGTGTGTGTGTGTGTATTTTGTGTGTGTATGTGTGTGTGTGAGAGAGAGAGAGAGAGAGAGAGAGAGAGAGAGAGAGAGAGAGAGAGAGAGAGAGAGAGAGAGAGAGAGAATTGCGTTATATCTGAATGTAACATTTTGTTGGGGGGGGGGTTCTGGAACAAATGCAAGTGTTCGCGCACCTTCTTTCAAATCCAGATATTATGTACATCGATGGATTCCATAACTTTGCAATAATAATATGGTTTGTTCTAGATCGTTGAGAAATGGATAAAAACATAAATACTGTGCATTTTGCCTAGTCAGAAGCTTTCTCAAAATTTTAATATTGGTACACACAAACCCTAAAGATAAAACTGCTTTTTAATGAACCAGACAATCAAATATCAGAACGAAGTCTATTTTCGGGACGTAATTTGATCAGAACGAAATCAATATTTGGGGTAATATTTGATCAGAACGAAGTCTGTATATGGAGCGATATTTGATATGAACAAAGTCTATACTGGTTCGATATTTGATCAGAACGAAGTCTGTATATGGAGCGATATTTGATCAGAACAAAGTCTATATTGGGGGCGATATTTGTTCAATTAAATGAGAATTTATACCTCCGTTCGTGGTCTAAATATATCCTCTAGAACCTTTTTCAGTTCCAACTAAGAAATCAGGTATACATAATGACCTGCGTGTTCCATTGAAGGTTTAGTTTATTGGTGTATTATCTCGCAAAATGGACATTCTAAATCAATGTCTTGATGCTTAATCGTCTCGTTTATTGTGGTGTTCATTAGTGTGGTGTTCATTATTGTGGTGTTCATTAGTGTGATCCATATTGGAACAATTAGACCACAGATGAGCCTAACTGTTCGTCATAGAACTGTCTCTATGTTAATGGTACTGCTGGTGATAGAAGTGATAAAAAGTCGTCAAAGCGTTTTTTAACTTAAAAAATAAAAAAGATTTAAATAGCAAATTGTATCAGCATTATAGTAAAATTCCAAAGTTCAACATTGTGGGAATAGTTTTATTCCAATCACCATAGTAGGTTTCGAAAAGGTAAAGATTGTTGTATAAATTGTTTTCATAAAAATCCAATTTTTATGAAATACAGATCCCGGGTTATCACATTTGTCTCTTTAAGTTTGTAACACTGTCACCAGCTTGTTGATCGGAGAACAGATGATCTGTTGTTTATGAAGGTGCAATCCTGCTTCTCAGCTAAAATCGGTCTGATGGCAAAGTAGGTGAGAGCTTTTAAACGTACTTTTAGTTTGCGACCGAACATAATAATGTTGAGAAATTCATATTTACTATACTATTAGTCTGATATATATGTATATATATATATATATATATATATATATATATATATATATATATATATATATATATATATATATATATATAATTTGTTAACGTTGCGGATACATTTTATTCAATATTTGTTAAACATTTCCACTATACTAACCAGCATGACCTATTATGCTGCTTTGATTCAAATATTACTGATTGCTCCACAGTAATTTCCTGTCTTGACCCTTAAAACCTGAACATTAAAGATGTACATTCAAGCAGAGGTAGAGTAAACAACAGTATAAAGCGACTCAATATTGAATTAATTTTTATAGCATTAAATTTTAAATAATTTAATTTATATGTTAATGATGAAAAGATATGCAAAGAAAGTTATTTTTCAACAAATCATACATAAAAAGTCATTTTGTACATCAGCAATATTAGCGTACATGCGTTTGAGTCTGTCAGAATGGTTAATATTTACCATCAGAAACAATGAAAGTGTTTGTTCTCTATGAAAACTTCGAAATATTCTGTGTTTGCAATATAAATGTGTCATTAAAAAATGTTGGACATTATAAATAGCAATTAATTAATGTATTGAATAATTAGTAAATTAATTAATTAAATAGTTACGCAGTTAGTTAAATGATTGACTAATTAGATAAATAAATAAATAATTGATCAATTAAGTAAGTAATTGATTAATTAATTAATTATATAACTAATTAAGTACTCAAGTAAACATTTAAGTAATTATTTAATTACATAACTAATTAATTATTAAAAAAATAATTAATTAATTAAATAATTTTTGTACTTATTTATGTATTAATTAATTAATTAATTAATTTATTTATTTATTTATTTATTTTTATCTCAAATTAATTAATTAGTAAATTAATTACTTGCTTATTTAATCTTTTAGTTATTTAATCAATGTATATAAAAGTTAATAAGTTAATTGATTCATGTATTTATTTATTAATTAATTTAATTATATATCCAATTATTTTATTAATTAAATAAGATTTTGAAAAAGATTTTTCTGTAAATGAATCACGTCCAAAAGCTTGAACACGTGATGACCACTTCAAGTCCTAGAGCAATTGTTTTAAATAAAATATCTTAAGTGTCACTCATATTCTAATAATCAACAAAAAAAGGTTTTATTTCTTACCAAACAAGATCGCTACCATGTATTTTATATCACAAACAAATGCACCAATTAGCCTTATACTTGACTGAATTGAGAGAAGTCATTAATATTGCATGAATGTCTTCTATTTAATAGTTCAAAGGCTTCTGCAGTCTTAGGAAATTAAGTTAAATCGAAACGAATTATTACAGTTTCCGGAATTTGTTATTAGTTTTTGCTACAAGTGTCAACAGGGAAATTTAATAGTGATTATAGATGAAAGCGTCCCTTCTTATTTTCATTATTGTACTTGATGATTTGATTGTAAAGTCACATCATTTCTGGAATTGTTTGTAAGACCGGAGCTATTATGTTCGAATGAAAATAAATATTTGTTTAAAACCCCAATATAAAACGTATTCTTAAATTATTAAAGTAAAGTTGCAACGTGGTATTCTTATAAATTGGGAACTTGATACGACTATTTAACTGGCCTAAGTTTTTCTAGCTTAGATTATAGCAAATTGCAATGATCAAGGAAATTGGAACATATATATATGTGTGTGTGTGTGTGTGTGTGTGTGTGTGACATGACTATATGAAGACAGTTAGATACAAAAGATGTGTCATGGTTTTAGCTAGGAAGACGAGTAGATACAAAAGCTGTGATATGATTTTAAGAAGACACGTGGATACAAAAGCTGTGACATGACGAAAGGAAGACAAGTCGATACAAAAGCTGTGATGCGACATTAGGAAGACAAGCATCTTATCCAAAACAACCACAATATTGCCCACAAGTATTTATTGTGAAAGCATTTGTTTCAAAAAGCTTCTTTTCTATTTGTTATGATTTTGTAATGCCACTATATTGTCCATGACATCTTTTTATTTGTGCAATCAATTAATAAAGAAACATAAGGGAAACGAGAGACGGAATCCTCTCCGTTACCATCTAAAGCTTGTTGTGAAACAAAATATGGTAAACTCTCTCCAACGGTTTAGATTGAGTTAGTTTTGTAGACTGACTTAGTTTCGTAAAGTGGGGTAGTTTTGTAATCTGGATTAGTTTTGTAGACTGAATTAGTTTTATTTAGTTTTGTAGACTGAGTTAGTTTTGTAGACTTAGCTTTGTAGACTGACTTAGTTTTGTAAACTGAGTTAGTTTTGTAGACTGAATTAGTTTTGTAAATTGAGTAAGTTTTGTAGACTGAGTTAGTTTTGTAGACTGAATTAGTTTTGTAAACTGAATTAGTTTTGTAGACTGAGTTAGTTTTGAAGATTGAGTTAGTTTTGTAAGCTTAGTTTTGTAGACTGAATTAGTTTTGTAGACTGAGTTAGTTTTGTTGACTGGGTTAATTTCCTAAATTAGATTTAATATTAAATATGTAAATTGTGGTTTTAACGCCTTTTCCTCTACCAGCACCACTATTCACCAACATCCAAGACAAAAAAGAAAACTTATTATCGTCTAATCATTTTGATGTCTCGGTTCTGTATTATTACCATATCTGAATCGCTGTGTATGAAGTATAGTCTACACGTAGAACCAACTGACAAACATGCACAAACTTTGATTGATATATAAAATTAAAATACGGATATATTAATAATCACGTGTATCAATTATTACATAATGTACAATATCAAAGATGAATGTTCGCACATAAGAGAATGTAGAGTCAACTCTATTTATCAATTAAGAATGTTTTTGTTGTCATATTGCAAGGAAACATATATTGTCTTTCATTGTTTTTATATCCTGACAGAGAATACACATTTACTAAATGCTTTATGACTTATAACTTACTCTAGTCAGATGTTTTTCAATTTAAAGATTATCTAGATGGCATGCATGTACTCATTTCAGTTACTGAGACATATTGAGGAATTAATTGTTCATACAATGAGTCCAGCAATCCCTTCATGAAATGCCTGATTCGTGTACGTACGCCAGAATGGCCTACAAAATACGTTTTCGTTTATAACCCAATTACACTTGCAAATCATCTTGAGCCAATAATCTCGATTTCATCTAAGAATCCGTTTTCTTTTATATTAGCCTTTACATTAAGGTTATATCCTTTTATCTCAGCGTGGGCATTTAATTGAATTTAGTTAGCCCCGATACTCGTTTCACGGTTGTTTGTTCTTAACCCAAGTGCATTATACTTTAAAAAAGCAATCCTTTTAAACTCCTACAGAGTAAATCTGGTCTTAGAAAACAGTGTTTCAGCTGATTGTAGGATAAACAAGATAATTTTAAATCCCAATGTTAGGTTACGATATATCCTTCATTCCTAAATTGAGATCCATGAATTTCTGACAGGTCTTTTATAATGCATTCCATTTTGTTGGACCGTACGTCAGTATTGATTAGCATGTAAGAATGATGGAACATACTGGTGAATTAAATAATACATGACACTAAAATACTTCAACCAAAGAATAATGGCAGACAATTGAAAATGAAAGACAGGATATGTCAGTTTGCTACAGCAAAACCTTTAGTGAGTTTATATCAGTACAAAATCACTCTAAGAATAATCAGTGCTATATTAAAATATTGTTAGTGTGTCTATTTTGGTTTTAAAACAGTGTTACAATTTATGTGACCTCTGTCAAGCTGATTAAGGTTTCTATTCAGCATTAAACCGAATATATTTGTATAAGAGATTCCATAAGGTAGCGAATAATTCCAAGATGTAATTGTACTCTTTATGTATCTAGAAAAGTAACAACTGATTATGACGGGAAATCGTTTTTGTTGGATTTTTTTTTATTACTGACCAGTTTAATGACCAATTATAATTTATCATTAGTTTGATGATCACTCCTGATTTATCATTGATTTGATGATCACTCCTGATTTATCATTAGTTTTATGAGCACCCTTGATTTATCATTGTTTTGATGATAGATCCTGATTTATGATCACTCCTGAGTTATAGTTAGTTTTATGATCACTCCTGAGTTATCATTAGTTTTAGGTTTACTAATGAATTATCATTAGTTTGATGATCAGACCTGATTCATCATTAATTTCATGATCACTCCTGAGTTATCATTAGATTGATGATCACTATTGATTTATCATTAGTTTTGGGATCACTGCTGATTTATCATTGGTTTGATGATCACTCCTTATTTATGATCACTCCTGAATTATTGTTAGTTTGATGATCACTCCTGATTTATTATCAGTTTGATGATCACTCCTGAGTTATCATTGGTTTAATGATCCCTTCTGATATATCATTAGTTGTATGATCACTCCTGAGTTATCATTAGTTGTATGATCACTCCTGAGTTATCATTAGTTGTATGATCACTTTTGATTTATCATTAGTTTGATGATCACTCCTGAGTTATCATTAGTTTAATGATCACTCCTTTTTTATCATTAGTTTGATGATCATTCAACAATTAGCTTAAAGGGTATTGGTATTGCCTGTATTGTTCATATAGTTAGTGTCACATTTGTAACTTGTGATTCTTTTTTCCTAGGAGAAAACGTAATTTACCGATTAATGGTATTTTGTCAAGAATAAATAAAAGTAAAAGGGGCTATATGGCGTTGGTTCATATGTCTACAAATACAACTAACAAAAGCAACTGAGAAGAAATGAAACGAAACTTTCGGGCCTTTTTCCAGATCAACATTATAACTTAATTGGACGATAAAACGTGCTGAAATTCATTCAATATTTTACATGAAACAAAGTTCTATGGTTTGCTAAATATTAAAGCGTTTTCTGACTTGGTCGTTGTTCTTTACTTCAAATAAATATTTTAGGTAACACATTATAATGTTAAAGAGGTAACACAGAATCAGAAAAGACGCAATAAGTTTCAAGTATTCAAATCCATTTGTTACTCTGTTAATACACTAACACGGTTCGTTGGAAAAGAAGAGAGTCAATTTGATATGCTGAGAATAAACAAATCAACATTGGTTTTAGTCTAGTGTTTTCGTGTAACGATTATTATGGTCAAATTCAATTTTATAACTTTGTTTGTCGTCTTTTATATATGTACATATTATCATTTTACCATTCTCATCGCTTGTTGTGAAATATATTTTTAATTTGATGTTATCTTAAAATAAGTGTATAAGGGTTTTCAATTCCAATGAAGTTATTAGTTTGCGCATTTTTGGTTTCGTTCTTTCTTTTTGTTGCTATTAATTATCGTACCACTGTTACGATTTGATGTTCTAGTGGTTAGAACGTCCTCTTCGAATGCGATCGTGGGTTCGAACCTTGGCTGAATCGTGCCATAGACTTTTAAACCTGGTACTATGAACTGCCACACTGCAGACAGCGTAGCGATATGACTGACTTGTATAAAGTTACGTTAAAACTTCCAATTGCACACACACACACAAACACAGAGACACACACACAAAGGCACGTGCGCACATACGACTGTATGGTCTTAAACTAAGTAACATAAAATGCGAATGATCACGTTTAGTAAAATCCCAAACAATCATGAATGTTGTACCCCAAGTAGAAGTGATTATGATGAATTCCAATGTTGGATGTGCCGATCAATCAATAGCCTTGAATTCAATGACGTACAATAGTCTTGTATTCACAAGGATATAATCCAATATGCCTTTGAATGAATTCAAAATAATCCCAAAGTGGTTGGTTGGTTGTTGAAAGTTTTAACGCCATTTTTCAGCACACGATAGGCTATACATGGCGGCCAGTATTATTGGTGGAGGAAGAACCCGGGAAAAAACCCGGAAAGAATCACCGACCCACGAGAAGCTACTGGCAAGCTTTCTCACATAACCACATTAACCGAATCTTAGACTCGAACCCACGCAGACTGAGGTGAGATAGCAGTGATCCGTAACGGAGAGCGCTTTAGACCACTCGGCCACTCGGGGCCCCCCAAAGTAGTGGTTAGGTCCAAAAAGGTCAACGAGCACTATATACTTCCAATGAATAATTTAAATAAATGTTTAACCTCAAACTATATATGAACACGTACAAAATTGATTGCACAGAGTGATATTAAAATATAAATGATAATTTTGATTACCTCAACATTATGTTAAAACGTAGGACAATACAATGACCATGGCGTGTGTCATGAGTTCGCTTCCGGAGCATTCGAAGTTTACAAATAAGACTATAAATTGAAATATAACAGGTGCACACGAAAACTGTATCCTCACTCATGGACAAACGTACACAAAAGTACACAATACAAAATTAAACATATTTAGCGCCAACACCTCCCTCACCTGGGCTTTCATCTTGAATGAAGCATAATCTGTTATGACCATATTATTCTCTACATAAGATTCCCATTTCTTCAACATTCAAATCTAAATTATGTCGAAATTCAATCATTTTTCATTATTTAATGAACAAGCTTAGTATTATGAAACACTTAACAAAATAATGAGTAAGTGCACAAAATATACTTCGCAATCTTACAACTAATTGTGCCAATACGTTATAATAATTTTACGTTAGAGATTTATGCTAAGAAGTCAGATCTGCCGTCTAAACAATGAATTAGATTATGTTTTAAAGTCCTACATGCATTATATTTAGAATGCTGGATTTCTGTGTGGTCTGCTTAAGTGCTTATCAAGCTTAAAACTGTTTGCTTACATGTATCTATAGAGAAAGCCAAGCAAACTTATTCAATTGATTGACGAAGTGAAGAATGATGGTCAGCGCAATATATTACATACCTAGTATCAAAATGCAATACTTAAGTGTAATGCTTGGTATTTACATAAAATACAACTAGTAATCGAATACGTGTAATACTTAGTATTTGCATAACGTAATACTAGTAATCGCATAAATGTAATCTTTAGTATTTGCATAAAATATCATTAGTAATCGCATCAATGTAATAGTTAGTATTTACCTAATATATCACTAGTAATCGCATATGTGTAATACTTAGTATTTGCATAACTTAATACTAGTAAACGCATAAGTGTATTACTTGATATTTGCAAAAAATATCACTAATAAACGCATAAGTGTATTACTTGATATTTGCATAACATATCACTAGTAATCGCTTAAGTGTAATGCTTAGTATTTGCATAACATAAAATGCAAATCATCACGTTTAGTAAAATCCCAAACAATCCTGAACGTTGTACCCCAAGTAAAAGTGATTATGATGTATTCCAATGTTGGATGTGCCGATCAATCAATAGCCTTGAATTCAATGACGTACAACAGTCTTGTATTCACAAGGATATAATCCAAGATGTCTTTGAATGAATTCTCAATAATCCCAAAGTGGTTGGTTGGTTGTTGTAGGGTTTAACGTCATTTTTCAGCACACGATAGGCTATACATGGCAGCCAGTATTATTAGTGGAGGACGAACCCGGGAAAAACCCGGAAAGAATCACCGACCCACGAGAAGCTACTGACAAGCTTTCTCACATAACTACATTAACCGAATCTTAGACTCGAACCCACGCAGACAGAGGTGAGATGGCAGTGATCCGTAACGGAGAGCGCTTTAGACCACTCGGCCACTCGGGGCCCCCCAAAGTAGTGGTTAGGTCCAAAAAGGTCAACGAGCACTATATACTTCCAATGAATAATTTAAATAAATGTTTAACCTCAAACTATATATGAACACGTACAAAGTTGATTGCACAGAGTGATATTAAAATATAAATGATAATTTTGATTACCTCAACATTATGTTAAAACGTAGGACAATACAATGACCATGACGTGTGTCATGAGTTCGCTTCCGGAGCATTCGAAGTTTACAAATAAGACTATAACTTGAAATATAACAGGTGCACACGAAAACTGTGTCCTCACTCATGGACAAACGCCAAGTACACAATACAAAATTAAACATATTTAGCTCCAACACCTCCCTCACCTGGGCTTTCATCTTGAATGAAGCATAATATGTTATGACCATATTATTCTCTACATAAGATTCCCATTTCTTCAACATTCAAATCTAAATTATGTCGAAATTCAATCATTTTTCATTATTTAATGAACAAGCTTAGTATTATGAAACACTTAACAAAATAATGAGTAAGTGCACAAAATATACTTCGCAATCTTACAACTAATTGTACCAATACGTTATAATAATTTTACGTTAGAGATTTATGCTAAGAAGTCAGATCTGCCGTCTAAACAATGAATTAGATTATGTTTTAAAGTCCTACATGCATTATATTTAGAATGCTGGATTTCTGTGTGGTCTGCTTAAGTGCTTATCAAGCTTAAAACTGTTTGCTTACATGTATCTATAGAGAAAGCCAAGCAAACTTATTCAATTGATTGACGCAGTGAAGAATGATGGTCAGCGCAATATATTACATACCTAGTATCAAAATGCAATACTTAAGTGTAATGCTTGGTATTTGTATACAATATCATTAGTAATCGCATAAGTTTAATCTTTAGTATTTGCATAAAATATCATTAGTAATCATATAAATACAATACCTAGTATTTGAATAACGTAATACAAGTAATAAATGATGTACTAGTAAGCAAAAATATATTACATTTTCTTATGATGCGCAACTTTTTCCTTTTCAATGCATTTTCTGAAATATAGATTACACGTGGAATCACAGTAAAAATTTGAATCGAATTAAATATAGTTGAAGCAGCGAATGTTAACGTCAGAGCAGGTCTGGTATTTAAGAACGATTCTTGCAACCTCTGTGAATATTGTATCCAGTATAAACATAGTTGATATCATGCGGCATAGACGAATAGAGATTTTAAAATATTACTGTTCGCTTAATCCTTGTAGGAAAAAAATCTACAAGATACATGAATGTACTGATTATAATATACATTTACTGAAGAATAGGAAAATGTGGCGGATACAATTTAATGATGGCTTCGAAATTGACGTAATAAGTTAAAATATAAGGCAGTGCTGTAAACTATTCCTCTCACTTGGGATAATTTCAAATTTCTAAGGTCGTCCATTTATTGAACTGAATTAACATTGAATTTAAGCAACCCAAATGTGAATTCACAGTATGACATATGGACGTAACATTAGCATCATATCTCACTCAGACACATAATGCACCTTGCAGATCCCTATTTCCTGTATGAGAACGGATGACACATTAATCACATATTAGAAACATATAAATGTAGAGTTGTTACGTGTAGTATTTTATGTTTACCATTTCAAATTTGTTAAGTTACTTGGATTTGCCACCTTATATATTCTGTTACTATTTACATATATTATTTACCATCCGAATTCAATTTAGCAACTAAAAACGTGTATTATTGTGAATGCAAAGTTGTGATATCAATGATATCATTGGTTTTAATATGTTTAATTAATATCAGCATTTATATGTTCAGGTGTCGCATCTTTGCAAATAAAAGCATCTCCATTCCATAATACTTCGAAGTTATGACGAAATGGAAATTCGCACCAGTTTATCCTGGATTAATTATAAACTTTGGAATAGAAATAGTTTATCTGAGTCGTTTCCAAAACTCATAAACATCCATTTGAAACCACGCAGTTGAAATCTCGCGGGATTTAAATGCATGATTAGATGAAGATAGTGTATGCTGTTAGATCCGACACGCAGTAAATCATAACATGGATTAACGATTTCCATTTAGGAACACGTAGATCAGTCTGTCAGTTTATTTCCTTATCTAATGGATGAACATCTACCACAAAACTGCATTTGCTTTAATTTTCTGGCAAATATAAATTGTAAATTGCTTTTATTTCATTCGTGCCTGGATAGGAAACATGAAATGGTCACAGCAATAAATCAATGGACATAGAGCGCGCGAATGTAATAAAATACAAATTAATCTTGGTTAACAACGTGTTTCTTCATCAGTTTAGAAACTCAGAACCATGCAGCATGGCATGGTTTTGTTTTATTTCACGAGAATAAATAGCTCATGGTAGTTCTTCCATTTTAAAGTTTGTGAACATCTTGCCCTGTGGGAAAAAACAACAAGGTATCGTCCGCTGTGTTCAACGGCATGAAAAGCGATGCTATATTGGAACATTTTTTGGCATGGAATACGGACGGTTTCGAGTGTAAATCAAGCATACTAATCGTTGTGTAAGTGGGTTTGTTTCTTATCTGTGACTCTGGTGGCCCGTGTCGTGGGGATGTGCTGATAATCATTCCATGAATTACAATATACAATCCAAGAATATATTTTCGTTTGTAATTTCATTGCAAATCAAAATGTCTATCTTAAGGAATATTTTCTTGGCGCATTTTGTGTTTGCAGAGAACAACGCAATAAATTAAAAAATTTGAAGAAAATATTTTCCAGCCCAATTAAAATACTAGACACAACAATAAAGCAACAGATCATGCTTAGTCTTTAGAACACGAATGAATAATTTATAGAAAACAAGACTATGTGGTCACTTACTTTAGTTCACGTAACATTGAACATTTTCTGAAAGAAAATAATATCTATTAAAAACTTTAAATACGGAAAGTTACAAATGTTTACAACATAACATCTTATTTATATTTTAAAATCGTGTTATAAACTTATTATACAGGACATGGGAAATACTTGAGGCAGACCGTCCCGTGACCTAGTTTGGTCGTTGAGGCACTGTGCTGCTGAACATCTGACCAATTCCCTCAACTTGTCTTGATCAAGTGCCAATGCCTTTATTTCCACAAAACTTTTCCTGGTCCATTCTGTGATGTTGTCAGTCGACTTTTGTCTCTTTCTACCTCTACTTCTGCCACCCTGGATACTACCTGCAGTACTGCTGTGGATAGACTGTTGGCTCTAGTGAGATGCCCATACCATTTCAGCTTTCTCGTTTTGACAGTGGTGAGGAGTTCTTCATAGTGGCCTACTTTGTGGTTGATGGTGTTACGCAATTCTTTATTTGTGATGTAGTCCATGTAAGTGATGTCAAGGAAGGTAATGTAGCATCTCAATTCATGCGCCTGGATTCTTCGTTGTAATGCTGTTGCCAGGATGGAAGTCGCACATGAATACAAACAAGATTGAGATGAGTGGTGCTCTCAAGAGTCTGATTTTAGTTTTCAGACAGATATTCTTGTCTCTCCAGATGGGTCTTAGCTTTGACATAGCTGCCGTTGTTTGTGCTGCTCGAGACAAACTTTCTGCTCTTGATCCCTCTTCGGTGATTATGGAACGAACATATTTAAACTGGCCCACTTTTTCCAGTTTCTGTCCTCTGATTTTTAGCTTGGTTGAGATATGTTTGCCACTATTTGTCATCAGCTTTGTCTTCTCGGCGCTTAACTCCGCGTCAAATTTGGAAGATGTTTCATCCAGGTTATTTACTAAGGTGGCATGCTTATCTTCACTGCCTGAAAGTCCATTAATGTCGTCTGCAAAGTGTAGGTTGGTGATGTTACGCCATTCAATGCTGACTTTGCCACAGTGGTTTTCCAGGGCTTCGCTCATGATGCACTCTAAGTAGATGTTGAAAAGCGTGGGTGGCAGGAGACAGCCTTGACATACTCCAACTTTTGTCTTGGATCAGTCACCCACATAACCTTGAGCAATTAATGCACTGGTAGCCTTGGCATACACCCGCTTGATTGTATTGGTCAACGTTTAACCCATGTTGTACTTCTTCATTGTGGTCCACAATGCCTCATGCCACACTCTGTCAAAAACCTTTTGCAAACCAAGAACACATGCTAGATGCCTTGTTGGTGTTGCGAGTATTTTTCACACAGAACCCTAATATTGAATAGTTGTTATATTGTGCTTCTTCCACTCCTGAACCCGGACTGTTCTGCAGCGAGTATTTCTTCTGCTTGTGGTTTCAGTCTGTTCAAAATGATCTTCATCATCACCTTACTAGCATGACTGATCAAACTGATAGTTCTGTAATTGCCTTCTTTGGTGAGTGTTATAATCAGTGACTGGGTCCACTGTGTATGCCATTCGCCTTTCTGCCAGATCTTGTTGCCGATTTTTGTTAGTAGCTCTATCACTGATTCCCTACCATTATTGATAAGTTCAGCTGGGATGTTGTCTACTCAGCTGCCCTCCCATTATTTAGTGCTCTTTTTGCTGACTCCAGCTCTTCTTTGAGCATGGGGAAATCATCATCATTTTCTGGAGTTTTGTTAACTTCAAGCACCTCTGGGCCTCCTGTGGGCGGATCGTTGTAGAGTTCTTTACAATACTCACTGGATCTTTATGTAATGCTACATGCTTCGGTGATGCATTTTCCATTTTCGTCTTGAATGGTACTGATTCTTGGTTTCCTCTGTCTGGTGAGGTCATTCACAATTTGGAATGTCTTTTTGTTGTTATTCTTCATCAGAATGTTCTCTGTTTCTGTGCACTTTTGTACGATCCAATTTTCTTTTGCTTTCTTCAAGTTTTTTTTTCTTTTGATATTATTGTTTATTTCTCGGTATTCCAATACCCCTGTTGTGCGTCTGGTGTTTTTGAGGTCTCTTCGGGAATCACACAGATTCAGAATCTCTTCAGTAACCCAGGTTATTTTGGTCTGGACGATGGAGGCCAATGATGTCCTTGAGAGCTGTTGTTATGAATGTGTTTAAAGTGTCTGTCATCACTTTATTATCAACATCCATCACATTGAGTGGAGCAAATTTTCCTCCAATTGTGGCTTGGAATGACTTGCAGATGTTAGGGTCCTTCATTTGTTCAAGGTTGAATTTGAGTCTGCTCTTCTTTAGCTTGTTAATTTTCTTTAGCCTCACTCAGACGTTCATAATGACGATGTCTTGATCACTCTCAACAACAGCTCCTGGAAACGTTCTTGTTTTTGCTCTATTGATGCCAGATCGGTAACGGTTTTGAACCAGTATGTAGTCGATCTGGTTATCACGGGTTCCATTTGATGCGTGCCATGTCCAGCATCGTGACGCGTTATGTTGGCTTAGGGTGGTGGCTAGTAACAAGTTGTTGTAGCTTGTAAAGTCAAGCAGCCGTCTCCCTCTTTTACTGATAAGCTCATTGCAACAAGGTCCACTATGATCTTCCCAGTGTTTTAGAGCATCTTTGCCAACTTTGTCATTCAAGTCGCCTTGGATGATGAGGATGTCTATGTTACTTACCAAGTTTATATAACCCTGGAGTTTGTTGGAACACTCAAATATTTCTTCATCATTATGATCAGTAGTTGGAGCATAGACTTGGATAATTGTGCCGTTAACGGAAGATGATTTGAGACGAACTGAGATGATATGGGGCGACATTCAAGCACAGATCCCATGATGGCTTTATTTACAAGGAGTCTACTCCATTTATGGACTTGCCCAACTCTCCACTATAGTATAATATATACCCATCATCAATTTGGTTTTGTCTTATTACTTTCCATCTTACTTCGCAGAGTCACAGGATGTGCCATGTGTAGTGTTCCACCTCACGTGTAAAGACTTGGAGTCTTCGAATTTGCGCCAGAGTTTTATGTTCCAGGTGACAATGGCAATGCTGTCTCTCGCTCTGATTTTATGCGAAGTACCAGTAGCACACTAGTCACCTCCGTCCTGGTGGACACCTGCAAGCAATAGCCATGTTCACCCTTACAACGATCGTTCCGGTATGGTAACTTCAGATTTGTCCAGCATTATCAATGTGCCTTGGGAAAAAGTCGTTTGGCGGAGCCCATCCCTCTCTAGAACAACTATTTGCCAGAATGGGATGTAGTACATCGTCCAACTCCCTAAGGGTCCAATCCGGATTTTCTCTTAGGATTTACACCTTAGCCTTTGGCTAACCAAAGCCAACCTGCAAGGAAGAAGGAGACTCTTGTATGGGCGGGTGTGTCTGGTTTGTGTTGAAGCTTCTTCTTCTTCCTCCGACATCGCTTTTCATCATCTATGAAGCATATATTGTTCTTGACGGCTTTCAAGCAAACCTGTATTAGGTGGGTGTCGCCAGCTGGTCCAATCTAGAGCATGAAATTCCTAGCTGTTGACATCGATGTCAATGGCTTTCATGTCGCGCTTGCAGATATCCTTGTAGTGGAGATGTGGTCGTCGAATCGACCTTTTGTAAGTTCCGAATAAAGAAGGTATTTTGGGATCGGTCCTTCATCAATCTGACGTACAATGCCCAGCCATCTGATGCGACGTTGTCAGAGACGTCTTATAATGCCGGAAATATTGGCACGTCAAGAACTTTGTTGTTTCTTACTCGATCACTCCAAGTGATCCCACGTATGTGTCAGAGACATCGCATGTGAAACGAGCTCAGTCTTTTCTCTCTCTGGTAAGGCGTCCAGTCGAGCTTTAACTGATATACAAGAGAGTGCGTATCAAGCAGGCACGGTAGACGAGTATTAAGGGTTAGCATGCTGTTGTTCCACATTTTTTGCACATAGTTGTTGATGACATTGCAATCATCTTATTGAGCTCAGCATCGAGCGATAAGTTGATGGTGATGGTCCGCGTGGGGTCCGCCACTGAACCATTAAGTTTCGTTTACTCTCGATTGAGGGTAAGCCCAAACTCACCGAACGCTTTAGCAAAGCGGTGGATCAGATGCTTCAACTCGGCTTCTGTGTGAATGGCTATGGCAGCATCGTCTGCGAAGAACATGTTCCTGACGGTTCCTTGATGCCAGTATTTGGACCGAGGCTGCCTCCAAGACACTTTATTCTATAGCTTTTTTTTAAGAATACATTGGTGATGCTTTAATCATGGTACGAGCAGATCTCTACAAACAGCTGTCAGTTCTCATTTATCTTCACAATGTCATACGTGCCAAGACACCAAAGCCAAGAGTCATAGGCAGAACCCACACTAGCGTTGAAGTCACCCAGTAATATCAAGTTCTCATCCTTGGGAATTTTGTCGATGAGCGAGTTCAATTCGTAGTAGATTTCATCCTGTGGAAGATTGACAGGCCCGGATGTAATTTGGAGGCAGCGCAATAACAGTCTTCTAGTTCCTTGTTGACAGGGTTCTATCATCCCCAGCAGAGAGTTCCTGACGGCGAATAAAACACCAAACAAACTGGCTTCGTCAGCGCTCTTTCCTTGCCTGAATAACGAGTAGTTCTCTTCTATGAGCGACCAGGAAACTGGTACCCGTGTATAATGTAGTGCGGCGATGTCGTCCTAGGGTCTTGCAAGTTTGTCATTGATGACTTAAGTCGTTCGAACATCGCTGATTGTCACAGAATTAGGCACAAAAAAAAAATAACTTCGTTTTGCCCTAGAACTGTTCGAGTATTTTGTTGTATATGCGTACAACGTTTTCTAGGGTGAATAAGTATTCTTGCAGATAAGCGACTGTACTAACATGTATCTTGCCGGAAATTACTTGCGAAGAGGGACATTAAAAGCATGATATGCAGGGGTATTTTACCGTGACTATTACTCACTCTTCTATGGATTTAAGGGAATTCAATTTCTAACCGACACACTGGTCGTTTTGGATATAGTCACGGAATGTACGCTCTCCATTGTGTTCTACAGCCATTAGGTAAAAGTTAAATTTATATTTCATTTGATATGTAAAGCTTATTCAGTTTGTAATGTCATATCGTGTAATGATTCATTTAATGCAATGCAGATGTGAAACATTGTGAACTTTGAATAACAAGTTGCTAAGAGTTTAATGTATTAGGATATATCTAGCGATTTCTCAGAACCCATTAGTATGACCAGTTTGGTTTTATTGTAGCTGACTAGAGCTACTAGAGCTGTCTGAAGCTGTCTAGAGCTGTTTAGGGGTGACTATAGCTGTTTAGGGTGGTTGGAAGCTGTTTAGAGCTGTCTGGAGTTTCCAGAGTATTTATTGCTGCGTGCTGTCGATACATATGTATGTACGTATGTCTGTACATGTGGTGGAGCCACGAATGTAGACGTAACTAATTCAAGGATGCTGTATGCTATCTGTACGTATGTATACGTATGACTGTACATGTGGTAGATCCGTGAAGGGTGCGAGCGGCCGATAAAAGTGTTGGCCAACCCAAGGACTCGTCAGTTTATTAATCGTATGACTTTGCAAGGATATGCTTATGTTTGTTCCGATTGTTGTTTCAATTTGGTACATTTTCATTTACATGACAGTAGTTTGAATCTTAGTTGTATTCCAGGTGATCATGTGAATCTCACTTACAGTACATAATATTATTTGAAACATATTTGAATACTTTGAGATAATTTGAATCTTAATTGTAGTCCATACGTGAGATTATGTGAATCTCTCTTACACTGCAAAATATTTTTTGAAATGTATATGCAATCCATGAGGTTTATTGAAGCTGTATTTCATATTTAATTCATGTTCTTGTTTTATTTTATGTGTAGATGTTTGTGTAGAGTGATGGTTTAATCGTATGTTGAGAGCGTGAAAGAATCATGGTATTTATACACCATATATTTTTCTTTATTAATTAATTTCATAAATTTCCATCTTTCACACATTCTGCAACACTGACTGCCTGGAGATTATCTGAGAGTCAGTCAGTATGGTCCGGATATTCCCAATACCTAGCTTGAAGATTAGAGGTTTCCGTTTTGGTTTTCGTTTGTTTGATTCTTGGTGCAATAGTTTGTCCGCTTTATCAGGTACTTACGTACCTTAAGCCCTAATCTCACACTAAGGTGGACGAACTGTAAAGAGACGGCACCTTTTTGTCTGCGGGCTGCCCAGTTTGAGGACTGTGGTAGATGTTCATCGAGAACTATTATCTCTCACTCCGTCGTAAGCAACCCCTGGCATCATCTGACTCTACCTCAATCGAACGATGACTAACAGCCGGTAAACTTACCGTGTTTTGTCGATATATATAACTCACGATCATAGACAAATTTAAGTATGGAAAATATTATGTTGATTACAAATGACCATTATTTTAAAGTACAATCTAAAATCATGGACAATGGTTAAGTATGGAAATACGTTGATTATGAATAATCATTATTTTAAAGTACAATCTACAATCATGGACAAACATTGAGCACACAATATAGATATACATAACATTACTGATATTCGTAAATTCTAACAAATATCAATTGGATATTAAAAGAAACACTGATAGCACAGCAATGATAGACTATTTATGCTGTGTTTCCTATATATCAGTCACTATTTCAATAATAAAACATAATATAATTATGGACTTTGTTTTAGTTAGATATTAGAATAAATGAACTAGGTACATGCATGGAAAAGATCGTGTAATTGGATCCCATAAACAATATTGCTTTCTTTTGTCTCCATTATAATACTTATCTCTATAACAAAGATGTTATATAGTGTCATTTTCAATTCAATGTATTCCATTTACTTTCAGATTACGAACATTTAGTGCAAAATTCCAATTTGTTTGTAAAGTCGTTGCGTTAGATTAATAGGTTTTTTTTTTTTGGGGGGGGCTCGATTTTTTCTTTGCTTTGACTTGTTTAGTTAAAACTCAAATTTAATGTTCAGGGATTTATTGGATATGTTGGGTTCAAAACATTGATGTAAATTAATGTTATCCCTAACAATATTCATTTGGATGATGCACATTACTCTCTCGATTAGAAACTTCATCTAGGCTATACATTTCAATTGTTATCTAGACGGATCGTATTGCTGAACAGAATCAATTTAAATTTTGTTTTTCTGCTGTCATGGCAACATATCAAAACAAGTGACAAAACAGAAAATTAGAAATATAACATCAGCAGATGACTGCAAATCTAAATAAAATATAATTGAGACGAAGCTCATATAAATAAAGTCATTGAAATGATTGATAGGATCGATACATTTCAATAATAAAAGAATGTTATCTAAGCTTTTGGTTTTGTGGTTGGAAATATTGCATTTGATTTTTTGTAAAGTATCAACTTCTTATTTATACATCCTGCAAACATAAATTAAATACGCATCTAATTGCGTGACACGACACACACTTCATCGAGACATTATACTCTTCCGTGACACGAAACACTTGCGGGAGACGACACACTAACATGACACAGCACACACTTGCACGAGACAATACATATTTGAGTGAGACAACACGTTTGCATAACCCGACATACATTTACACGAGACGACACTCTTGCATGAAACAACAAACGCTTGCACGAGACAATAACACCTCCATTACACGACACACACTTGCACGAGACGACACTCTTGCATGAAATAATGACACGGTAAGACGAGTCATTTAGGTAGGTAAGCTCACACATTGCACTCTATATCTTCAATAGAGTTACTATATTGTGTAAGGGGTTGTAATTAAAGATTTAACCTCCAACCGTTATCAATTGCGGATTAGGGATTTGTGAAACTTAGCTGTCAGAATCCTTAGATCATCAAAAATGATGATGATCAATAAAAGAATTTTTTGATTTCAGGATTACTCATGCATGTACATTAACGGATTCCAGTTGGTATCTTATGAAACGTGCAATCGAACACTAATACGCTTGATCCCGACTCTAACTAAATAATTATGAATAACTGATGAAACGAACGTATCTGCATTGATTTCTTGAGAAGGTATATTGCATTTCTGGCTATGCAGCTGAAATTGCACTTCCTTCCTAGAACAAAACAAGAACTGAACAACAAGTAAATGCAATTTGCTATATTCATTATTTCACAGTGGCTTTAAGGTAGATGCAGTCTAGTAAAGAATATCGAACATTGACCAGGTAACCTATTATACACTTGAAACCTCCTCATCAGTCTTAATATATATATATATATATATATATATATATATATATATATATATATATATATATATATATATATATCTTAAACGATGTCTCTTGTCTCTTTGATATACCACGTCGTTAAGAATTGTTTCATTACCAGCAAAGAAAGAAGCAGATTTGTTGCGTTTGTGTTTAATAAAACTTTTATACAAATGGTTAATTTGTTGGGTTTTTTATGAACTCATATTTCTATTCATAGAAATAGCAAAGACAATGGAAACTCGACCGTGATACTGTATTAAATAATGAAAGTAGAAATAGCAAAGACAATGGAAACTCGACCGTGATACTGTATTAAATAATGAAAGTAGAAATAGAAAAGACAATGGAAACTCGACCGTGATACTGTATTAAATAATGAAAGTAGAAATAGAAAAGACAATGGAAACTCGACCGTGATACTGTATTAAATAATGAAAGTAGAAATAGAAAAGACAATGGAAACTCGACCGTGATACTGTATTAAATAATGAAAGTAGAAATAGAAAAGACAATGGAAACTCGACCGTGATACTGTATTAAATAATGAAAGTAGAAATAGCAAAGACAATGGAAACTCGACCGTGATACTGTATTAAATAATGAAAGTAGAAATAGCAAAGACAATGGAAACTCGACCGTGATACTGTATTAAATAATGAAAGTAGAAATAGCAAAGACAATGGAAACTCGACCGTGATACTGTATTACATAATGAAAGTAGAAATAGAAAAGACAATGGAAACTCGACCGTGATACTGTATTAAATAATGAAAGTAGAAATAGAAAAGACAATGGAAACTCGACCGTGATACTGTATTAAATAATGAAAGTAGAAATAGAAAAGACAATGGAAACTCGACCGTGATACTGTATTAAATAATGAAAGTAGAAATAGAAAAGACAATGGAAACTCGACCGTGATACTGTATTAAATAATGAAAGTAGAAATAGAAAAGACAATGGAAACTCGACCGTGATACTGTATTAAATAATGAAAGTAGAAATAGAAAAGACAATGGAAACTCGACCGTGATACTGTATTATATAATGAAAGTAGAAATAGCAAAGACAATGGAAACTCGACCGTGATACTGTATTAAATAATGAAAGTAGAAATAGAAAAGACAATGGAAACTCGACCGTGATACTGTATTAAATAATGAAAGTAGAAATAGCAAAGACAATGGAAACTCGACCGTGATACTGTATTAAATAATGAAAGTAGAAATAGCAAAGACAATGGAAACTCGACCGTGATACTGTATTAAATAATGAAAGTAGAAATAGAAAAGACAATGGAAACTCGACCGTGATACTGTATTAAATAATGAAAGTAGAAATAGAAAAGACAATGGAAACTCGACCGTGATACTGTATTAAATAATGAAAGTAGAAATAGAAAAGACAATGGAAACTCGACCGTGATACTGTATTAAATAATGAAAGTAGAAATAGAAAAGACAATGGAAACTCGACCGTGATACTGTATTAAATAATGAAAGTAGAAATAGAAAAGACAATGGAAACTCGACCGTGATACTGTATTATATAATGAAAGTAGAAATAGCAAAGACAATGGAAACTCGACCGTGATACTGTATTAAATAATGAAAGTAGAAATAGAAAAGACAATGGAAACTCGACCGTGATACTGTATTAAATAATGAAAGTATAAATAGCAAAGACAATGGAAACTCGACCGTGATACTGTATTAAATAATGAAAGTAGAAATAGCAAAGACAATGGAAACTCGACCGTGATACTGTATTAAATAATGAAAGTAGAAATAGCAAAGACAATGGAAACTCGACCGTGATACTGTATTAAATAATGAAAGTAGAAATAGAAAAGACAATGGAAACTCGACCGTGATACTGTATTAAATAATGAAAGTAGAAATAGAAAAGACAATGGAAACTCGACCGTGATACTGTATTAAATAATGAAAGTAGAAATAGAAAAGACAATGGAAACTCGACCGTGATACTGTATTAAATAATGAAAGTAGAAATAGAAAAGACAATGGAAACTCGACCGTGATACTGTATTAAATAATGAAAGTAGAAATAGCAAAGACAATGGAAACTCGACCGTGATACTGTATTAAATAATGAAAGTAGAAATAGCAAAGACAATGGAAACTCGACCGTGATACTGTATTAAATAATGAAAGTAGAAATAGCAAAGACAATGGAAACTCGACCGTGATACTGTATTACATAATGAAAGTAGAAATAGAAAAGACAATGGAAACTCGACCGTGATACTGTATTAAATAATGAAAGTAGAAATAGAAAAGACAATGGAAACTCGACCGTGATACTGTATTAAATAATGAAAGTAGAAATAGAAAAGACAATGGAAACTCGACCGTGATACTGTATTAAATAATGAAAGTAGAAATAGAAAAGACAATGGAAACTCGACCGTGATACTGTATTAAATAATGAAAGTAGAAATAGAAAAGACAATGGAAACTCGACCGTGATACTGTATTAAATAATGAAAGTAGAAATAGAAAAGACAATGGAAACTCGACCGTGATACTGTATTAAATAATGAAAGTAGAAATAGCAAAGACAATGGAAACTCGACCGTGATACTGTATTAAATAATGAAAGTAGAAATAGAAAAGACAATGGAAACTCGACCGTGATACTGTATTAAATAATGAAAGTAGAAATAGAAAAGACAATGGAAACTCGACCGTGATACTGTATTATATAATGAAAGTAGAAATAGCAAAGACAATGGAAACTCGACCGTGATACTGTATTAAATAATGAAAGTAGAAATAGAAAAGACAATGGAAACTCGACCGTGATACTGTATTAAATAATGAAAGTAGAAATAGCAAAGACAATGGAAACTCGACCGTGATACTGTATTAAATAATGAAAGTAGAAATAGCAAAGACAATGGAAACTCGACCGTGATACTGTATTAAATAATGAAAGTAGAAATAGCAAAGACAATGGAAACTCGACCGTGATACTGTATTAAATAATGAAAGTAGAAATAGAAAAGACAATGGAAACTCGACCGTGATACTGTATTAAATAATGAAAGTAGAAATAGAAAAGACAATGGAAACTCGACCGTGATACTGTATTAAATAATGAAAGTAGAAATAGAAAAGACAATGGAAACTCGACCGTGATACTGTATTAAATAATGAAAGTAGAAATAGCAAAGACAATGGAAACTCGACCGTGATACTGTATTAAATAATGAAAGTAGAAATAGCAAAGACAATGGAAACTCGACCGTGATACTGTATTAAATAATGAAAGTAGAAACATAACGTCCCTAATAGTTAATGTTATTTACAGTCCGACCAAGTAATTTATAATCCCTGACTTGCCATTGATACTGGTGTTGTGTTTCAATTTTTTACCGAGTTGGAAGATAGAATTTGCAATCACATACCCTCAGAGAGACAGAGAGATCATGCTATGTTGGCATACAACAGGACGGACTGAATGACTAATCAACACAGAGATAAGCGTGTAGGCATCAGAACATGATATATGTTTTATCTTACTAATTTAATGCAGATTTAAAAATAAATGTTGACCAAAACAAAATTAGGAAGAAGGATGACAACTTATAGTCGAGTAATGTAAAATCGTACGATGGTGTGTTGTTGTTTTTTTTTTGCCCAAGATCAAATGTTAGCTATTTTTATCGGTCGCTGTCAAAAATAACCCAAAAGTGTGTCATATATCTTAGAGACCTAATTACACCAGTGGTAAATTTATAAATAAATGCAAATCAAATAATTTCATTGTGAATATATTGCTATAAAAATGTGTACTTGTTATTTCGTGCCACAGAAATAGACTTAATTAAAGAAATAATCATTGATCAAAGATATACGAACTATTTTGTGGTTATTTTGGTTATTTGACACTGTAACTGATTCATCTACAATATTTCTCATGAAAAAATGCGTTAGCTGACACGATGAAGCAGTAATCAAAAAACCTCTCAGTCATTTCCTACAAGTCCAGAAATAACATCGGGCGTAGTTGTTGAGATAAATATAAATTGGATGTCTTTCATGATTCCGTCGGAGTGCACTGCATGTATTTTGAAGCAAAATGTCAGCAATGTTTTCACTCTCCAACCGAGCTAGATGAACAAATTCAGTTCCGGTTATAGTTCCTAAAAGCAGCTAATTTCATCCGCGATTTCTTTCTTGCTTGACAGACATGGTTCCGATCAGATGAGGCAAATGGTTTGAAAACGACGTCTTTTAGAAATTCAAAGTCAGCGTATTAAACTACTAATTGGAAAGTCTTGCCATTTTGAACTGTTCTAAAATAGGGTTGAAAATCCAATATTTTTAATCGATCTTATTTTACATATGTAGCCAAATTAAAAGTGTGGTGCAGTTATATCTGAAACAGATGAGAGATCTTTTATATTAATCGCAGGAGGATACATTTTTTTCGTTCTTAGTAAATTATCAACATGATTGAAATCACAAAGCGTTAAACTATTCGACTGGGGCAGAAAAACAGAATACTATTCCAGACGTATTGATTTAGCATATGTATTTTTTATGGGTAGGGTTTACTATCATCTTAATAATTATTCATGATAATATTAAAATTAGATCTTAACCTCTATGTAGTTGTGAAATCAAAACAATGTCACTATGTTTCGGCACATATTTAACACCATTTACAAAAAAAAGATGTTTAATAAACTAGTGAGAAAGTAATTAAATTCGCAGAATATATTTATTCGTATTTATCAAAATTACCAATACAAATTTGTACTAAACGCCAAAGTAAACTTTAATTTGGTAATATTGAGAAAACACCGAAAGCTAATGTTGCTAAAAATATCCGAACCTTTTTTTTATCTACCATTTTTCCTGATGGCCAGGGTTTAATATTTATCAATACAAATTGGTAATAAACGCCAAAGTAAACTTTAATTTGGTAATATTGAGAAAACACCGCAAGCTAATGTTGCTAAAAATATCCGAACCTTGTTTTTATCCACCATTTTTCCTGATGGCCAGGGTTTAATATTTATCACCTAGTTTGTGAGGCGAGAAAGAACTTATATGTCCTTCTTAAACTCTTTATCAAAAAGCTATAAATGTTGTAAATGTCATTTTTTGGCAGGGTATGAGAAAGTTCATTATTAGCAATGGTCAGCAATGGTCAGAAAGGAAAATAATACCAAGTGACCATGGAAAATCGTCCAGCAATTACAGCGGCTTAAATTTGATAAGGGTCAGTAATACATGGAGAGAGAAAAATACAATTATGTATTTAAATTTATTTTAATTGCAATAAACTTTCTTAAACTGGCACACAGTATGTGATCTTTTGTATTGTGTTAACGGGTCTCGTTGTATGACGAACCTTTCCCATATCAGCCGATACGTTTTACATTGCATGGTAAAAGAGATCCCGCCACATACGGGCGTAATGGCATTATTGTAGTTTTTCTTTTTCTTTCTCCTACTCAGCGCAGCATGCGGTTCTTATCTTGCATCTCTTATATGTCTCATTTTAAATGAAAGTAGCCTTCAGTTGATCTACCACTTTCGTACAAAAAAATAAAAACATCAAGTTTCTTATGAACTTGTAAATCAAACAGGATTTGGGGTATGATTAATCAACACGCGTAAACCAATTCAAAACAATGACAACATAGGTTGAGAAAAGTTTAATTGACAAACTGCTTATAATCTAATTTAGGACAGGCCAACTGAATACAAAATGTAGTAAAAGTGATACGTATAAATTTAAAGCTTTTAAAAATGTTACTTTGTAATTACCATGCCTCGGCCTTTTCATCGGCCTTTTCACGTGGTTTTTATTTTGTTGTTCCTGTCGATCATATACGGCATGCTAAATTTGCCCCTCCAAAATTCAAAAATATGCTGTTTCTATCCTTTCACATTTCATGTTATGTGTCACCGTTGTTTGTTTCTTTGTTTCTTTTTTTGTTTGTTTGTTTTTTTGCTTTTTCCGGATTTTTTTGCGTCTGTTTTAATGTTCTGAAATGCTTTACAATTGTTGCTTTTTCATAGAAAATAATAATGGAAGTATCGATTATTGATTAAGTAATGCATCAGGAAAGTTTGTTTAAATTTGTATGCCTCTAATTACGAAGGCGTAGACTTTTTTATTTGAGTATACACTATTTCTTAGAGTGAAAGTGATAATAGCGATTGTGCTTATCAGGTCTCATGTCAATAAACTTTGAGATTTAATTCAAAATAAAAACTGAACTGTTTATGTTTCTGATTCATGTTTATTTAATTATCACGGCTCCCATCTCGAGCTATTCGTCATACAAGGTATACTATTAGTGCTTTATTTTAATTTCGAATAATAGATACAAAATAATGATGTATACAGTACTTATGTTGCATTTACATATTTTCGTTTCAAACGATTCCATGACATACGAAAACAATAAAAACATTTGATATAAACGGATAAAACGAGAGCAAATATCGATAAATATCAAGCCAATAAATGCGCTACTAATTAAGTGATAAGTCGCAAGATTTTCAAGATGTATTCAATTTATACCATTAGTAATTCGTCACGTACCCAGACCGAGTTTGGATCAATAATGGACCTGAATTTCATCAGATACTATTCATGCAAGTGATGTTAAGGATACAGTGTAATATTTGCCTATAACTTCGTAAGTGCCACAAAAATATTTCTTACTTTCTCTTCATTCGCCAACAAAGCGTGTGGTATATAATTATTATATAGTGTGGTACACGTATATAATTTACGCAATTAGAATGCATGGGACTCTATTTATATCCATCTGCTTATTATTATCACTCATACAACGGATTACATAACCCTGACAATGCTTGAAAGACTAAAGCAATCGATAGGTCTAAGCTATAAACATGGCGGTAATAGAAAACTCCGATACATTTATACACTTCTCGAGGAATGCATGTACTATTCTACCTTAAAGTGTAGCCGATCAACTGTGTTGAAAGCAATTGCAATGCATATGTTATGAAGGCATAGGTGATCTTTCTTTTTGAGCAAGAAAGCTACCGTAAATCCATTAAAGAAACACAACAAAAGATACTGAGACCAATTTTACAGTAAACGTCATACGTTTAAAGGTCTTTTTCTGTCGTACAAAAACATTCAACTTAAAGGTATGGAGAAAATCATGGAAATAAAGTAAAACTAACAACTGTTTAACTTATTTAGTTGCGAGAAAATGTAAGTCCAACGGACAACAAGGATAAAAGGATGTCTCTGATTGCTTTGGATGTGTTTTTTATTACTCGTTTACTAACAAATATTTTTATTTACGAATTTAGCAAAACATTCAAACAATTTCCATATATATATATATATATATATATATATATATATATATATATATATATATATATATATAGAATATATGTATAGTATGTACGCTGTATCAATGATATACCACGAGATGTATAAATTTTTCATTAAAAGGAAACGAGGCTTGCCCGAGTTTCCTTTTAATGAAAAATTTATACAACGAGTGGTATATCAATGATACAGCGTACATACTATACATATATTTTATTTATATCACATACAAATACAAATATTTGCAAGTTGGAGTTACGATGTGCTCCTGATACATTGCCAGAGTAAATGACCTCCTCACAACCAAGTGGCTGTCTGCTACAAAATCTAGTTCTACGATTTTTCTTGTTATTCACAATCACATATTCAAATTGATAGTTGATTGTTTTCTTTTTCATTTTCTTTTTTTATTCACATTTATTAAATCAATATAAGACACACGCATTATTTAAATATAAAATATGTTGTTGTGTTTTTGTTTTTTTTAATGTAGAAAGTAGTGCACTGCAAACACGGTGATCTTATTATAGACTATGCATGTACTGTCATTGACCTACTGTCGTATGGAAATTCGCGTGGAATATATACGAATTGGAATCACGAACCAACAAGAGGTAATTAAAATATTTTAATATATTGACAGTTCAACTAAGTCATCATTTTGATTTAATTAGCGATTCTACAGACTAAACATCTCTCTCTCTCTCTCTCTCTCTCTCTCTCTCTCTCTCTCTCTCTCTCTCTCTCTCTCTCTCTCTCTCTCTCTCTCTCTCTCTCTCTCTCTCTCTCTCTCTCTCTCTCTCTCTGTACGTCTTGACTAACATTGCCATCATTCATAGGTCCAGAGACATCGTCGTATGACACAAGCAAAAATCCACAATGCTTGTATTTTATTTTTCGTGTATTCTTGCTCCAGAGAGGAGGGGGGGGGGCTGGTGACCATTTGTACAGTTTTATATTTAATTATTAATACTCGATTAAAACGGGTTTCAGAAACAACAACAAAGGCTTAAAACACAATACAGTATGTGCGCATCGTAACCGACAAATTTAACATGTAGGCCTTGTGTGTCGTCTGACGATTGCAACTATGTATCATTGATATTATGAATACTATAGATAAATCCCAAGGAAAGCGTAAGCATAGGTTTACGAGGAAACAGAGTACTGTGGGTTACTTGGTACAAGTTCAGCTTTAATGTTTTCGTCCAGCGCAATATATTTCTCTCTCACTCCAGATTTGTGCTTATTTTGCATGAGAGGGGGAGAGGAAAAAGACAGGATTCCGATGAAATTGTGTACCATTTTAATATTTAGAAAACAGGGACTATTAATATTTGTGTCGTTAATTTCATGTCATTTATGATTAATGAATGAGTAGAAATTCTTCATAGAGCTATAGGCCTACCGTAGAAAGAATGTTTATATATTCGTATTATTGCGCTATGGGCGGATCACTATTTGATATACCAATAGTATTGGTATATAAATTTGCTTTATACCAACACTTTAAATGCCATGTTATTTTTAATGTATGCGGTATAAATATATATATATATATATATATATATATATATATATATATATATATATATATATATATATATATATGTATGTGTGTGTGTGTATCTATTTATGTATCTATGTATGTATGTGTGTATGTATCTATGCATGTATGTGTGTATGTGTGCGTATGTATGTGTGTATGTATGTATATGTATGTGTGTGTATGTATATATGTATATATGTATATATGCATGTATCTGTATATATATATATATATATATATATATATATATATATATTGCAAAGTACCTCAAAATAACCAATCTCTTATTTGATTTGAAGACATTAAGGCAGTATTGTCAAATATTAGCAACCAGTAATAGCTAAACGTAACATGTCAAGAGAAAACATCCACATTGTAGAATTTCCAAAAATCTTTGTTGGATTTTGGCTTTAATACATTCATATGCCACACAAAGGAATATACTTCACATAAATAAATTAGGACAATGAACAATTATATCGGCAGAATGCAATCAAAGCTGAATCCTAGTAATTGTTTTCGATTAGTGTTTTACCTAACGATACAAAACATTTTTATAACCGCGTTGATTTGTATCAAAGCGATGCCATCGCCAGTAACACAGTAGTTTAATTTCCCTCTTGAATGCTGTTGAAATCAAACTGTTTTCATTAATGGCATAGTATTATTCATTCAGCAATGGTCTCTGAAATAAATATGTCGAAATAGAAATAGACGTTCCGCTTCATACTAGTAAACAAATATTCCAACTTAGGCAACGGCCAGTTTAGCCATTATATCCCCCTTGGGTGAAGCCAATAATATATTTCTGTTTTGCAGATTATGTCCCATATGATCCTTCGTATATTTTCGTCATTAATATAAGTTCATCAGCTAACACTAGTTTTCCGCATTGCGCAGTACCTACTTGTTCTGATATAAGTATTTACCTGATACGCAGGTGGAGGCATTGGTGTAAAACTTATTATGTTTCATTGTTCAGCTATTACGATTTGATAACGTTATTATTATTATTATTATTATTATTATTATTATTATTATTATTATTATTATTATTATTGGTGTTGTTGTTGTTTTTATTATTATTATTTTCATTTTCTAAACGGTATCACCGTCTTATTCTCGCATTATCTCTGTTGATCTTTAAAAACATACTTCCATATATTTCCTATATCAATCATTCTCTGTTGTATTTGTAAACTATTACAACTGTTTTGACTTCGTCTCCTATATGCGTGTGTTTTATGCGGCATAATTGTATATACTAAATGAAAGCCGCTGCAGAAACATAGTGTCTTCCAAATCTGTAATAATCTACATATGACGAAAGGATGTGATATATATGTTTCACCAGTTATTCCTCCCCATAAATATCGCTATTGGGTACGTTAGTGGTAAATTGTTTCGTTTGATTAAATGTACGGATGAAATACAATTAAATTGAGTAGCATTCTTTATCAGAAACAACAGGGATGAGTTCCTGCTATCATTACGAAATTGGGGAACAGTTTAATACTGTATCAACATTGATACGATGATCGTTACTGTCGTGTTTTTCTTCTTCTTCAAAATCGGTACTACCTTGTGATCTTTTACATTGTATCTAGTTTGCAAATTTTGTAATTGTAGTTGCAATCAATTTTATTGCTTTAATGTTATATCTCTTCATGTATTTAAGAATTGCAACCTTGTTAAAAAATATATACATTGTAATGTCATGTTAACATTGTTAAAAATATATACAATGTGATGTCATTTGTAGCCTTGGTAGAAAATGTGTACACTGTAATGTCTTTCGTGACCTTGGTAGAAAATATGTACACTGTAATGTCATTTGAAACCTTGGTAGAAAATATGTACACTGTAATGTAATTTGTAACCTTGGTAAAAAATATTTACAATGTGATGTCATTTGTAACCTTGGTAAAAAAATATGTACACTGTAATGTCATTTGTAACCTTGGTAAAAAATATGTACACTGTAATGTCATTTGTAACCTTGGTAAAAATATATACAATGTGATGTCATTTGTAACCTTGGTAAAAAATATGTACACTGTAATGTCATTTGTAACCTTGGTAAAAAATATATACAATGTGATGTCATTTGTAACCTTGGTAAAAAATATATACACTGTAATGTCATTTGCAACTTTGGTAGAAAATGTGTACACTGTAATGTCATTTGTAACCTTGGTAGAAAATATGTACACTGTAATGTCATTTGCAGCCTTGATAGAAAATGTGTACACTGTAATATCCTTTGTAACCTTGGTAGAAAATGTGTACACTGTAATGTCATTTGTAACCTTGGTAGAAAATATGTACACTGTAATGTCATTTGCAGCCTTGATAGAAAATGTGTACACTGTAATATCCTTTGTAACCTTGGTAAAAAATATGTACACTGTAATGTCATTTGTAACCTTGTTAAAACATTCGATACATTGTAGCTGATTGTGTGTTTCATGTGAAATAAGTTTCAATTTCCCTATACTATTTTGAGATGTACACTCTTATTTTACCCAATATTTTCTAATCAGAATAAATTTACGTATTTTTGCACCTTCATGTTTTAATGCACCTTTCTTTATAAATCTGTCATTTGCGAAATTCTCATTGATACAAACTTGTCACATTTCTGAAATTGCAATGGATACAAACTTGTCACATTTGTGAAATTCTCATGGATACAAACTTGTCATGCTCTTTAATACTGTATCAATGTATTCCTCGCCAGCTTTGATGAAGATTTGTGCTTTGGCACATCGCTTATCGTCAGGTCGGTTGCAGGCTTGAAAATATTTCATGATCTCATTTACATTTCGTAAGTACATACACCGCTCATTTTTGTCTCACATATCTTTTCTTTATATATGTCATCTTGTTCTTCATTTGTGGTTTCATTTAAAGTGAAATATTTTCCACAGTATAGGATTTTGTGTTATGTTAAACCTTTCCACAATAAATGTTTATTTATTCCGTGCAAGTTGAAGCAGTACATATATATTTTGGAAACTCTGGACCCCATACGGTATGCGAAAGAGTGCAGCATAAAAGCGGTAAGAAACTATAGGAATTTAATATATATAATGTAATATAGTACAATTATGTAGATGGGTTGTACACTATACAGAAATGTTCTAAATGCTAAGATATAGGAATGTAATATAGTACAGTTATGTATATGGTTGTACACTGTACAGAAATGTTCTAAATGCTAAGATATAGGAATGTAATACAGTACAATTATGTATATGGTTGTACACTGTACAGAAATGTTCTAAATGCTAAGATATAGGAATGTAATATAGTACAATTATATAGATGGTTGTACACTGTACAGAAATGTTCTAAACGCTAAGATAGGTTACGAAACGTATGATAACACACCAACACCGATTGTTTTCAATTGTATAACTCATTTTAATTGATTTTACTAGGAAATGATTGAAAATATTAACATTTAATTAAAACAGGAAATCAAATATATGTAACTACAGGTTTTGTGATACGTTGGGAATTAATTGTTACTCTATCACTTTGACTCGTCCTTGATGCCATGTCATTGCCCACTTTTGAGAAACTTATGAAAATAACTAGGGCAAATGAAAAGAAACAAATTGCTTGTGAAGTGAGACAAATTATTGAAACTCTAGGTTCCATTAAATTCAGATTTAGTTAAAGATTATCCCATATGAAGAATTCAAATACCAAAAATAAATATTATTCACAGCATCAAGGAATCTGAACCTAACTGTGGATTTTGTGTGTGTGATAGAATTAGCAGACTGTCGTTTTCTTGTAGTTGACTCGATGCTGTCTTTGCACGCTGTAATAGTCCTTTAGCCCTCAATAAATGTCTGCAGAAAAAACCTTTGCAGAGAGTGTTTTTTACGACCATCAAAGGAAATACCATTTTGTGATCACCATCTGATGAATGATTGATTGCGACAGTATCGTTAATTAAAGAACTTGCAGCAGTATGATTTTACTGCGGGATTTGGCTTTCCGGTAAATTTATCAAGAGAGCAAGTCCAAATAACACAGTGTTACAGTAAAATAATGCCTTCTCCAATCATGAAATTTAAATACCGACAAAACTATATTTGAATATGTTTTCTTCCTTAAAACAGCGAAAATGTATTGGCAGAATGTTTGCTTGACATAGAAGGCATACATTATCTACTTGAATCTACTCACTACTCAATAATAAGTATGCATATATACAGACGGACAGACAAACCGATAGAAACACATACATACATACATACATACATACATACATACATACATACATACATACATACATACATACATACATACATACATACATACATACATACATACATACATACGAAAGCAACAGTAACAGTTTTATACGTACGATATTCATGTGAATTAGAAAAGTTTAGGAAATTTACACTCAATAATTTATTCGTAACCAAACACATTTTTACGTGTGTCACATGTATGCCGCTGATAAGATTATTTTTTTAGCAACGGAGGTTAGAGGTTGGAGAGAGTCGCTGATCTATATTAGGTTGTTAAACCCAAGTACAATTAAGGAGGATATCTTCGATGATGCTGGTAGGACCAATGATTCTTGATGACTTAGGGAGTGAAGCTGAATATTTCAGGCCCTACGAACTCGCGGGATAGAAAGGGTAGAACTGTTTTCGAAAGGTCTTGTAGAAGGTATAGAAGAGTGGAGAATACGAAAATATTTGTGTCATTTATCGTGAGCGGTGGATTATGAATATTTAAGTTCATCTTTGGATGTCAAGACA
Organism: Unio pictorum; assembly: GCA_030141615.1. Taxonomy (NCBI): domain Eukaryota; kingdom Metazoa; phylum Mollusca; class Bivalvia; order Unionida; family Unionidae; genus Unio; species Unio pictorum. Next base: position 2,597,592 of record JARLTB010000143.1, on the reverse strand, counting down.
ATAAATTATTATATTTTTTTCACAAATAGAATATTACGTTTCGCATCCAAGTTCCCTCTATTAAATCATGCTGCATCATAAGTGTTCGTGAACAAAATTTTATTCATATTTACTGTAGAATCCTTAAATTAATGTACAATCCTTAAAGTAATGTACAATCCTTAAATTAATTATATTTGTTAATAAATTAGATATATAGAATCTATGTTGGGGTTTGGACCGAGACAATGAAATCCCAGCCAAGGGGTTACATTATTTGTCAATCCTCATGGGGAGATATATAATGTAACCCCGCGGCTGGGATTTCATTGTCTCGGTCCAACCACAACGTAAATTATTTTTCTCACCCAATATTATCCTTAGCAGCAGAGGGGGCGAATCCTACAACTTTTTGCGACAAATCGATTTAAACCGTCAAAACGGCAAATAGAGCCTTCCTACGAAATCTCAGGTTTTAACCAAACAAAAAAGAAAGTCTCCATTTGGCAAACGGAGACTTAGCGATTTTTCAATCATCGGGGGTCGCAACGATGTTGTCATCGCCCCCTCTGCTGCTATTGGTTAACAATAAGTTATGATGAAAATCCTACAACTTTTTCCAGGCGTCGATTTGCCAATCCAAGGCTTCCTACAAATGCTTTAAAGAAGCCTCCATTCGGCAAAACAGAACTAAAAAAATATCGACGCGGGTTATTGTCGCCATGTGCTGCTGCATCACGCATCGAAGATTTTCAACCGAATATTTGATCAAGTCCGATACGATATCGTGTTCGAGGGTCATGTAAATTTATTGTTATAAATCCGTGTGGGACCGACTGAGCATGACTAAAGAAATTTCGAAATCGATTGAAGTCCATATCGGAACACCATGTCTGCCAAATATTTCGTAGCGTATGTGTATCAACGCCGTTAAATACAGCAAGAACATTACAGTTATCTCTGATCACTTTTGGAATATGAGTGTATCGCTGAGTGACATATATCACATCAGTGTTTTTGTGACGCCCCCGGGAAAATATTCTAGCTGGGTTTTTTTGATTGTCTAACATTACATCATCGTATACGACTAAATTGTTAAAGCTCCCATCAAGGTCATTTACGGATGGTGCCTCGTCAATATCAGATATAAAATCAATGATGTTTTCACCTTTAATTTCTGATGCATTTTCGTTGAAGTCTTTTAACACTTCGTAGCATCGTTGATAATCTACACTAGGAGCAACTAAATACAACTTATCCCACTTCATCCATCTCATTATTAAAATGAGCAACAATTGCGTCTTGCCGGATCCAGATGGTCCAATTATAATTCCGCGGATAGAGTTTGGTAGCGTTGCATGATGCTTAACTGATTCTCTTGTTTTAGTCGCTGAAAAATCAATTACATTCATATCTCTATACATAAATTATGGATCTATATTGTGTGAAGTGTAAAACGCGTACTAGCACAAATGATGTGACGACGATTACAACTAGCAATAACAGATCTGCACTAACTGTTAGATGTGCAACATGTGGTATAAAAAAGTTTATATTTGTTTCTATGAAATCCGGAGATGTTTTTAAAAAAAACGAGGATGTGATATCGCAGCCAAGTTAGCAAAACTCCCTGGAACACCGTGGGCAAAGTATCCAGGAGAAAAGCACCTTCCAGGATATAGCTACTGTGGCCCCGGAACACGATTAGATATCAGACTTGATGATCAAAATCAACTTCGACGTGGTGAAGAACCAATAAATGCTATTGATAATGCGTGTCATGCTCATGATGTTGCATATTATAAAAGCAGCAATTTGCAACACAGGCATCTCGCGGATGTAAAATTAATTCACGCGTTAAATGCTATTCATGATAAATCCTTCAAAGAAAAGTTGGCTTCATGGTTGGTAAAATCAACTATAAAAGGCAAATTGATGTTAGGTGCTGGTAATTAATAATATGGAATCTATTTATTATTCTCCGAGAGGATACTGGAAGGGTAAAGCAGCAATCAGTAAACTCGCGAACGCCGCAAAAGTAAAAAAGACCACTGCGGCTAATTGGTTATCCAAACAGGCTATATGGCAAATTTATTTACCGCGTCCTAAACTAATCAACTTTTCACATTTTGATGTTATCGTACCCAATGAAGTTCATCAAGCTGATTTATTATTTTTACCGCATGACGACGGTTATAAATACGCGCTAACTATAGTTGATGTTGCAAGTCGATACAAACAAGCAGAGCCGCTAAAAACAAAGTCGGCCACTGAAGTAGCTTCTGCATTTGAAAGAATTTATCGACGAGGCCCACAACGCTGGTCAAATCTATTACAAGTTGATCCTGGCAAGGAATTTCAAGGTGTGGTTACATCTACAATGAAACATCACAATGTCACAATACGACGAGGACATACTGCACTACATCGCGATCAGGCAATTGTTGAACGATTCAATCGGACTCTTGCTGAGCGGTTATTTGAATATCAATACGCAAAAGAATTCATTCAGGATAAAAGATCTCGTGAATGAATCACAAGGTTACCAGGAGTAGTTGCAGCGCTAAATAACGAGATTACTCGGACAATCAATATGAAACCTAACAACGCAATAAAAAAGTATATACCACAACCACAAAAAGATAGCGTTTCTCAGCCAATTCTTGGCAATGTCACCGTGCGATATTTATACAAATCAGGAGAGTTTGAAGGTGGTACAGCAGGGGCTACTGATCCTATTTGGAGTGTCACTACGCATAACATATCTACTATAACACGATCAACTGGTAGACCTCCAATCTATAAATTGTATTCAACTGCCCCTCAGCGGGGTTTTACACGCGAACAACTACAAGTGATACCTGACGATACACAATTGCCACCGTATGGTCTTAACTAGCGCCGTTGCGTCTATTGCACTCAAGACCAGTGAACATCACATTGTTTCTGACATGACCGAGACTGTTATTTTTTTCGTCTACGGTAAATTGGCGAGGATCTTTATCCGAATACTGCCAACGCATTATACAATTGCAACTCGCGCAGTGATTATTCTGTTGTTTTTTCAAAGTGATTATTAATTCAGCATCAATGTCAATTCTCGTTGTTTTTTTTTTTGTCTTGTTATTTGTAACCGGAGAGTTTTTTTATCAATAATTTTAACATCAACGATGCTAGCATCATCCATTGTGGTGTCATCATCGAAAATAATTCTTCGAAGTTGATGTATTCGCCGTACTCTAGACACTGCAAGATAGACTAAATTTGACCACTCAATGCGATTATCGACTATCCAAACAATTGTATCCGTGATGGTTAATCCCTGCGAGGAATGTATTGTCGTTACGTAACCTAGCGTCCATGGCGATTTATCAGCACGCAATGCGTCTTCGACAGCACTGATATCAACCAACACAATATCATTTTACACTAGTGTTTGTTTTTCTGTTCCTGACTATGTCAACCGCCCTGGAATTTCAACTTCAATATTTTGCTTTCGTGTATCCGAGGGTCTATAACACAACGAAACTGGAAGTGTTGGATATTTTTCTTTGTGTAATTCAAACAACTTTCGCTGAAGTGTGTCTCTGACTATCTTTCTACTTGCAATTACAAAATCATTTGGTCTCCATGCTTCCCAAAATTACTCCATGGGAGTTTCAGGAATTATTTCTCTGATTATTTCACATTGGATTCTATCCGGTTGTAATCTAATTAATCTTTTGATCTCGCGTAATTGTTCATCAAGTGCTCTATAGTCCGTATCAGTATCTTCATAATAGTCAACAAACCCTTTTAACCAATCATGTGGACCCTTGCCAACAAATTGTGGTGGTTGGCCCTGATCTCCACACATTATCACTTTTGTAGTCGCGCGCAGCAACCAATCAAGAAACATTTTTAATACATCTACCGAAACCGTACATATCTCATCCCAAATAATGATTTCAGGAATGAATTTCTCACCCATTCCTTCAGGGCTCCATTCATCGCCCTTGTATCGAAAAAAGCTGTTATAAGTGCAAGCATCAACGTTTCGTTGTTTTATCTCTCGCGCTAATCTATGGGTCGGTGTCAGCACAATAATATTTGATTTGGAAACGCTAGCGTTTCTACGATACAATTCAATTGCACGAGTCGTCTTTCCCGACCCGCCACAACTGTTTAAATAAAGTATTTTGTATCTACAAATTGGATCTGATATCGGTGGTGCATTAGAAAGTTCTGATAGATTATCGCCATGTAAGTAATTGTTTTTAATCTCAACGTCTGCTGATTCAGAATAATCACGCAGCGTTTCCCTTTTAATTCTCCATGTACCCCAATGCTCTTCGCTACCGCTAGTAAATTTAATCACCTCGTTGATGTACTTTTTGTCAGTGTAAAATGAATCAACAGCGACTCTAACTGCAGTGTCAGGAAATCTATTTATCATTGAAAATAAATTGATACAAGCATAACCCAGCATAGACGACCTCAAATGTGTATACGGAGAACTGTGTCCATCGTTGTAAGTAACAATTGTACCCAATTTTGTTCCATCGGACAAGAAAGCATCCTTACGATCTACATATATGTTTTTAGAAACTGCATCTGCAATTACAAAGTCATATTTGGTGTTATCTATAATCAACCGTGAAGAATATCTTTTATAGTCACATTTTTTCCCTCCCTGAGTGAATTTTCCAATTATTCTTCTGCCGAGATCTTTTGATTCGTTGTTTCGCTGATTAAATACCCGTTTGGACCACTCAATGATATATTTTTCATCTACTTGAATATGTTTTCTGGATTCGTCAATTATACTATCAAGACTTTCTGGTTCCGGTAACCAGACATTAGTTTGTTTCCAATATGATATAATTGCTTCACTAACTGTCAACGAAATTAATATTTTTGTATCAATCATGAAACGTAATAACGCTATTGGCAGCCACTTCTTTTCAGACATGTGTCTACCAATCCAAATATAACAAGCGCGATGAAGTCCTGCTGCGAATTCAAATGATACTACACGAGCAAAACCGGTTAAATCAAAATCAGGCAGCGGCCCATTAATTGCAACACGAGTCATTTCATGTATGGGGTGTCCAAATCGTTTAAAATACTCCGTACACTCTCCATAACCAAGAAAACTAGCTGGATAACAAGCAACCATATCAACTGAAATGATACTTTCACGGTCGTATTTGTTATTGTATAAACCGCCATGATTAAATTCTAAACAACTAGCCTCAATATCTGGCAAGAATTCAGTTCGTGTTGGTTTCCATATGTTTTTCTTTCTTGCAAAATGAGCTGCAACCGACGGAATTGTAAAACAGTTTGTCAATAATTGTTCATCAGTGCCTTCGCCACATGTTAAAAACCCACTAGCTCTTTTTCTAATCTTGTTGTGAAACGCTTCAGTGCGGTATAATTCATCATTTGGTCTTACAAACTGATCAAAAATATCCGTTTGATTTTCAGCGCTGCGAAGTAACCACACTGATACCGGGTCGTTTTTACTCAAATGCACAATAACATCGAATAGTTTCTCTTCAACGAGAAAACCATCCCTGGAGAAATCTTCTCCCAAGAATTCCGTGGGTATATACTTTATTATTCTGTTCCGTGGAAATATTGTGACAGCGGATGTCCATGCGTGTTCGTTATGATCAATAATTTTAATTGGGGCTCCATTTTTGTTATATTTTGATTCATATAATACTTTTTCCGGTTATCGTCATAACGGTTATTGGAAATCTCAGTGATGTTTCTAATTTTGCTATATCGCTAATAGTTGCTCCGCGTTCTTTGACTGTTAAACCCCATTGAGCTATTTTGCTACGCCGTAAATCAGTTAGTTTGTTCCCTCGGGATGCATTTATAAAATGCTCTGTTATTCGTTCTGCTACACAATTTATCCTCGTTGACTGCTTCACTGGTTTTAGTTTTCCTATATCAGATTTTTCATTTAACGGATATATCCCATAAACAACTGCTGTTTCAGGGTATGCTCGTTCATAGTATGGTTTGTCAATTCCAATTAACAGACCCGGCTTAGAATCACGGCTAACAACGACTGTTTTCTTGTCTTTGAGAATTGGTTCAAATTTGTCTCGTATAATCCAACCGGTTGGTTCTCCGAAAATGAATTTCACTCTAAAAAAATACTTTTTTTTGCTGTCAAGTTGTGATATTTTCGTAGCTGTGGTTTCGTCGTTCATGGTGGCATCAACAACACCATCGATTCGAAATGTTGACTAACTATGAGATCCTCCATCACGCTTGAATTTAATAGCACAGTCACGAATTTTTTTTATCAAGCTGTTATCATTTATTGCCCGTTTTGGCACATCTTTCAGGGTTCTATCGAGATTGAATTTAATATTTTTGTAGGGCTTAATTGCTGATAATCTCTCGAATTCCTCAGTCATATAATTAAAACAAGTATTTAAATAAAAAAATTATATATAATGAACCATTGCAAATGGCTTATGAATGGATCAACAACCCCGTGTAACAAATCATGCAGAAGCGAATTCTGTGGGTATCATTTACAAAGCGTTTGCAACGGTTCCCTTGGCCCCCTCCCGTGCCTCCGATGTGGGGTGGGGGTAAGGGGAAAATCACAATTATGTCTCAGTTGTGGTGGTAAACGATACAGGGAGCTAAAGCGCTATTACGACAAGCGAATAAAAATACCGTCATTGACCCCAACGATGACAAAATTATAACAAAAACCTCAAGATTACATACAGAGACTTATAATTAAAGCAAATAATAAATTAGACAAACATAGTATATAAATGAACCAAGAATTCCGACCACACACCCGCGATTCTAAACTAGGAAGCGTCCCGTGCAGCATTAAGTTTTCGTATATCTAATCGTGTTTTATACTATTTGGTATTAAGGGAGATAACTCGTTTAGGTATGTTTACTGTCTATGAAATAGTTATCTCCCTTGTGTGTCACCGACTTTGATTGGCTGTTATAATTTTCATGATTCTCAACGGAGATAATCAGTTATCTGTTTTTGTAGGAAAACTAATGAAATACACGCTGTTAGCTAACAGCTATATTCTTTTTTTTAGTGTTTTATGCACATATACAGACTCATTTAATTGTTGTGAAACACCATTGAAAAGTATTCAAGGAAATAAAATAACACACCCTGTGGATTGACGCTGCTGTATTAGTCACCTTATATACCATATGAAAGGTATTAAGCTTGGAGCTTTCAAAAGCCAATACGACCGATCAAAACTAACTCACGCTGTTGACACGGGGCGTGGATGTCTTTTGTCAATCAGGCAACCGGGTTGATTTCATGGGTTGCTTTTGATTGGTCGGATGGCCGTAGAAAATCCGCCCCGTCGTTTCATGTTTGTATCGTCTAGTGCTGTCCCATCATCATCATTGTATCATATATCATCAGTGTATATAATTCATCCTTAATTAAGTTAATTAATATGTATGCCTACAATCTGCCAAACACTCGATGGAGATTACCGGCATTGTAAGTACATGTAGTGACGTCCCCCATGCATATCTTCTGGGCGGTCTAATATGACATTTGTCACGTTAGGCCTCCCACCGGAGATTTATGTTTCGGGTCCCCCTTGGGCTTACTTGGATGTGAAGGCAACCAAGGAGTTCCAAAGATGTGTTGATATATGTAACCTCTGGGTCTCTTTCACGTTATTTGACGCGAAAGGGGTTTTCAAATGGGGTTTTCATGTATGTGCTGTCCTTAATTAAGTTAATTAAGTTAATAAAGTAACCTCTGGGTCTCTCTGACGTCATAGGACGCCAGTGAGATTGCCAAATGGGGTTTTCATGTATGTGCTGTCCCTAATTAAGTTAATTAAGTTAATAAAGTAACCTCTGGGTCTCTTTCACGTTATTTGACGCGAAGGGGGTTTCCAAATGGGGTTTTCATGTATGTGCTGTCCTTAATTAAGTTAATTAAGTAACCTCTGGGTCTCTCTGACGTCATATGGCGCCAGCGAGATTGCCAAATGCGGTTTTCATTTTTAAAATTGGAGATAAAATATATTATAATAATAATGGATATCCAAGATGTAAATAATATAATGCTGAAATTTCAAATTTGAAAAATCGCGGAATCGTATTATCGGAAAATTTAGACACTGAACTGATTATGTCTGAATTTGAGCATATCGATGATCAATCAAAACGAGGTCGTTACGTTTTACCCAAGATGTATTCGCTGATTAAGCGAATACAAAAATCAATTAATGCCTCGTTGTATCGTAACGACGTTAATGTATTCATACAGTTATTCAGTATCGTTGAATCAATTAGACAGAAATTAGTGCAACATTACCAGATTAGATCCCAGATAGCCTCTAAAGTTCGTAACATTAAACGGCTGATTGAAGAATCCCATATCGTGAATGATAACACACACACGTTATGAATGGAATTCCTATGGAAGTAAATACACGCACAATAGCATTTATCTACGGGTGGATTCTTTTTTCCCGGTAAAGTCAAATGCGATTTTCAAGATTTCATAAATTGCTTGCAATTGAAATCATTTACGATTTCGCATTTGAAAATTCAGTGCGTTTTTACAATAATGACCGCAACAGCATTAACTACTAAATTGGCTCGAGAAAGACTGGCAGCCATTACGAAGTTTTTACCAGTCAGAGACCGATTACGTGATAAACTTCAACGACGACAAGAACTGCAAACTGACTTTTCTGTTTCAAGTGAACATCTGTTTGCCCCAATAACGAGCGTGACCAAAGATGTAAAAACGGCAACAGAGCGTGTGATATACGGAGATATCCCTGAGGAAGGAGCGCGACGAGAAGTTCCTGTTCTTGGTGTGCTTGAAAAGATAGCAGCGGAAACTGAAAAGACATCAGCGCTGTTACAAAAAAAACAACCACCTGGTCTGAAAAAGACTAATGATGAAATAGTAGATGAATTACGCGCGCGATTTAACGAAGAAGGGTTAGCAAAAATTGATAAGACTGACCCAGCAGAGTTTCCTGTACTTGTTGTTACGACGAATGAAAACAGAAACTAAATGTTAAAACCAGAACAACACAAGTATGTAAGAGGTATACAACATTTGGCTGATATATTTTACAAAATTAAAACTAACACAAGTAGAGTTGACAAAGACAATTCTTCATATATTGAATATCTCAAAATGGTGAGTACAGTGTATAATGAATATGAAAAACAAAAATCACAAGGACTGCAGCGGTGGCGACAACAACCTGCAAAAAAAATATCTTTTTCACCTGTTAAACAACAACCGGATTCGGAAACAGTGGAGTCTGATCAGCCCGAAGATGATTTAGAAGAAAACAAAGCAGCTGGATATAGTAGTGGAAAGGGTTTTTCTGGTAGCGGCAATGACAAAGTCAATGATGGAAACTCTTCGAGTGAAAAATCTTCGATTTTGAACTCAACTGTGACATGCCCTGGTAATATTCTCAGTGATATATCACGGTTAGAGGTACTTGTGGGTGGTAAACGAGCCGGAAACAACTCCGTTGAGATAATTAATGAAGCAGCTGATATCTGCAGACGATTATTTGCCAGCGGTATCATGGACATTGATGTATATAGAGAACTCATTGATGAATTAGTAGATGGGTTTGACCACCATGATGTTTACAGCAATTAAACTCGAAGAGTTTCAAATCGAAGATTTTTCACTCGAAGAGTTTCAAATCCATAGGTGAAAATTTCAAAGAAATTTTCCATTTTCAGTCAAGGAGTTTCACACTAGTATTTAGAAATTGCTAGCAATTGAAAACACTAGTGTTTTTATAACAAGATGATCATACACTACAACCATGATAAACCAACAAGCGTGTAAACTCACGATTGCCTGTTTATAGAGCATATTACGGAGATGGTTTCGGCAATACCATTGCGGGGTTATTTGCAAGAATGGCCCCAAAAGTGGCACCGCTAGTTAAACAATTAGGAATGAAAGCCATCGATGTTATTCGTGATAAGGGTATTAGCGCTGTTGGAAATCTTGCCGGAAAGGCATTTTCTGCAGCGAAAGATAAAATAACATCATTGGTGCGACGACGAAAAAAGCAACCAGTTGTACTGCCATTTACAACAGAGATGCCTGCAAGTGTCAGCAAAGCAATAAATAACGCAGTGGAAGAAAAACTAGCGTCAATGGCGGCTACACCGGTGACTCCATCACTTGATGTACAAAAAAGCGCTATCATGAACGCGATAGCAGGAAGTGGTTTGAAACAAAATAGAAATTCGAAGAATTTTCAACGACGATGATGATTACAAAGAGTTTCACAATTGAAAACACTAGTGTTTTTATAATAAAATGTTTAAACAACTAGCTGACCCAGCGTTTGACATGGATGCCTCAGTGCGCAAAGATGATTCCGTCCGCGATTATCAATACTATTCCTATCATGCAATACAACCCAACTTACGATCGCGAATTGAACTTCAAGTCCAAGATACCAGTAAATGCTTTATGGCGTGTGAAGCATTTATTGAAGTAGAAGGAGAACTTGTAACAAATGTTGCAACTGATACACCATATGCAGATAATGCAAATATCCGAGTTGGGTTCGTCAACAACGGCATCATGGCGTTATTTGAAAGTGCAAGATATCTCAGTGATGGAAAAGAAATTGAATCAATAGACAGTAAGGTTGATGTTGCAACAACAATAATCGGCCTAGCAAGATATTCTGATGATTATACAAGGTCGGCTGGTCCTTCTATGATGTTTGGAAAGGATACCTCTGATAACGCTGACCACCTTCAGTACATTAAAGTACGAACAGCGCAGGCTACTGCAGAAGCCGATCAACAACTCGCAGCTAATCTAGACCGCGAAGCAAGACCAGCCGCTGAATTCGAGATTATAAAAAGAGTCAATGGACATTTCAATTTAGGGTTTGCAACACGAAAGGGGGCATTGCAAGGGCAACGCCGTCAGTTTTCATGTGCAATTCCGTTGCATCATATTTTCGGATTCTGTAGAAACGTCAGAAAGTCATCAATGGAGCGAAGCATACAGTAGCGTTAGTGCGAAAGGGTAATGACAATGATGCAATCTGGCGTGCTAATGGTGTCGATGATGGTAAAGTTGTTTTAACTAAATTGGTATTGTGGATGCCAGTGTTAACTCCATCAATTACCGCATAAGAGCGGCTACTCTCATTTATGGATGCGGGTGGCAAATCATTGCTAAGTTGGCTAACAACAACGACTGATGCCAAAGAGGATAATGTAGCTGGTACATTTACATGGCATCTAGCATCAAAACAAGGCGTTTCAGCTCCACGCCATATATTTATAGCGCTGCAGAATAGGGAACGATTAGGTCGTCAACTATCCAACCATATGATATTTGATCAATTAGGGGTCGAGGAGGTTTCGCTGAGAATAAACGGACAACAGGAACAATCCAAGGATATACAGCTTGATTACAATAGCAACCACATAGCACGTGTGTATCATAGAATGCTGTCATATATGGGTCGTGATCAAAATGTTGATACTGGTTTACAAATATCGCAACTTGATTTTAAAAGCCTCTATCCGATTTATTACTTTTCACTTGAACATCTTGACTTAACAAGACAATCCGTTGTTGATATATATTTTCGAGCTCGTGTGAAACGCCCAACTAATGCGGCGGGGGATGTTATCCTTATCTCAAATTACAGAGCGGTTGCTGTCATTCTCAGTGATAAATCAATGTTGTTAGAAGGAGTTGGCGGACGAATGAGACTTATTGATGCACCAATGGAAAATCTTTGATTGAAAAATCCTTGTTGAAATCGTGAAAATCGTTTACGATTTCACAATTAGATCAATTGAAAGCATAATGTGTTTTACAATAAAATGCCATATAGTGTTGTTAGTGTCAAGTTGACTGATGGTCAGGTCAAGAAATTAAAATCAAAATCCGCTAAAGAACGCGGAACCACAATAATGTTGAAACCAGCGCAGATGTCCGGCGGTACAAATAAAATATCATTGACGGATCGTCAAATATAACATTTCAATGATGCGCTAAAGAATAAGCGAGGGGTTCAAATTGTATTTTCAAAGGCTGCAGTCCCCAACATGATAAAATCAGGTGGTATATTTCCATTTTTAGCTGCAATACCAGCATTGATTGCAGCGGCTGCCCCAGCGGTGGCGAAAGCGACTGCGTTGGAAGCCGTTGGTACCGCGGCAGGGATGGCACTAAAAAGGGCAACTGGGCAAGGGTATAAAAAAGGGAAAGGGTCCAAGACTACCAGGAACTCCGTGTTCATGGTACAGCGGAAAGGGTCTGAGAATCCCAGGAACGGTTTATTAGTTGAAAACCCAATTGTTCACATGTCCAATTTTGATTTAATTGATGCTGCTAAAAAAACTAGCGATAAAAAACTTCAGAGGATTTTTTATGAGAGATCAATTACCGAGAAAACCAAATAACGTTGAATACGCGATTGATCCATGTTGGATTGTTTATTTCGATTCATATGGGTTAGCCCCACCAAAAGAGTTTATGCGGTATATATCAAATCGCTCAATTCCGATTTTTTATTCCACGCTGCCAACACAAAAATTAAATGATCCACCAATATGCGGCCATGAAGTATTAAATGTCCTCGCGGAAATATCATTAAAATCCTTTGGATTTCCGTGGAAACCACCACATATTGTTGTAAACGAATATACCAGTGGGAGGTTTTTAGTGAAAAAATCCATAAATTGAAAACACAAGTTGCGCTAACAATAATGATTGATATTTGGGGACGTTCTATTTCAATGTCGAAACCAACAGCGGAAACATCTGCGTATTCTATCAAGGATGTAAAAAAAATAATTGAAGATGAAATCGCTGAGACGTTGAATTTAGCAAGTGTTGACCCCGGGGAAATAGTTGTATTTCAAGATCACCAGGGCTAATTGAAAACCAGTAATGTGTCATTGGATGACATTTTAACACGACAACGCGATGTTGCTGAAAACACAATAGCGTTGTATTCCAACGATGGAAAACTCAAACTGGGCGCACTTATATCTACGATCACAAATATACTTGCCAACTACGATAAAGAATTTGACGATCATGTGAAAAATTATAACCAATTTCGCAAAAATGTCATTCATAAGTTCTTTGGGTCTCCAATGGTAGTTACGCCACCCCTTGCGGATACTAATTCGTTTTTTGATGATCAAAAGGTCATTAATGACCTCACTGATAATTTTTTTACAACAACAACATCCGAAAACGTGTCAACTACATATTCGGAAATAATCAAAAAACTTAATGAAATCGCTGATATTAAAAAATCTATCGAGGATAGTAAAACAACTGTTGATGCTGTCAAAGATGATTTTCCAAAAATGATCGAACGACTCGATAAAGTAAAAATTTCACACTTGGCAGAGCGTGTCCGTAATGTAGTGTACACGGTGGGCCATGGTACCTTGGATTGGGGTGTAACCACTAATCCCTCACTTTTGCCACTTATCACAGTGGATGGTATTTATCGGCTTTCAATAATATCCGATGAACAATTTAATATACAACTTCCTGGGGATGAAAGAAATGGTATCAACACGTTAACATTTAAAGCCTATTCACCCCGCGTAATGCTTTTTTGAGTGCGGTTAAGAATATTGTAGTTAAAAAAAAAAAATAGAATGGGTGTTAGAATTTGTAGCAAATATACCCGGCGATGATTAATTCAACGATGACATTTCCAATAACGATGACATCACCAATGATTTCATCATCTCAATATCGCTATGATACAGTCAAAGAATTTTCAATGAAACTTAAAACACTCGCTGAGGAGTATGCAATGAAAATAAAAAAATATCGCAGGAGAATTACAGTCATTGACGTTACAGTGTATTCGGTATCTGGTGTAATGGCCGGAGCTGGTATTATACTGTCTTCAGTTACAATGATAGCTCCGATTGCTGTTCCAATTTGTATATCCGCGGTGACAACAATTGCTGGGGTTGCAAATGCAATCACTAAAAAATTATCATCATGTTCTCAGGGAAAACTCAACGAGTATACAGTAAAACATCAAATAGCATCTAACGGTTACTCGCAATTATCCTCGTTGATATCATCATCGATTGATGACTCATTAATTACCGAAGACGAGTTCTCCGCGATGGTACGTATTTATGATTCCGCAGTATCAAAATTAGAAATTGTAAACAATGATAATACTAATGTCACTAAAACTCGAAGAGTTTCAACTACTTCAACGAATAGCAGAAAATACCACTCCGGTACAAACAAGTATGATATCAATAACCTCAACAAATCCACAATTTAGTGTGAATTTCCCTTCCCCGATTCCAGTGAAAGAAATTGCATTAGCTAAATTACGAGTATACCATAGTTGGCCCAATATTAGATCGGTTGCATTTGGCGGGCAGAAACCCAATAATTCGCTGGTGTTCTCGTATAAGAATAAAGACGACGGTACCCCAGACTGAAACGTTGTTTCTATACCAACTGGGTCGTACCAAATTGAACAAATTGATGCTGAATTACAACGTAGAATAAAATCAATCACGGGAAAAGAATCGAAAATTGCTATTAAAGTTCATCAACCGACGTTATCATCCGCGATTGAAATAAGCACAGAGGGATACGCCGTGGATATTTATAACAGCTCAATAAGAACAGTGCTAGGATGGCCTGAAAACCCACCTCGGGGAAAATCCGCTGACTTAGTAACAGCTGTACAATCATATCACGAAATCGCCCCATCATATCGAGATAATTTATCTGATATAAGAAAAGTAAAACTCACCGATAGTTTCATATTTATCAACAATAACACCATGCAATGGGATTTTATTATTAAAAGAACAGATGAATTAACTGTTACTATCGCATTTACGCTAACTGACATCATTAATTATTTTAACGAAATTAATCAATTACATAAAACACAACTAGAACAACTACGGCAAACAAACTCACGAAAACACGTTGAAATACTAAATCAGCTTGTATCTGACATGGAATATATCAATGAACGAATTATTCAAACAATAATTAATGATAAGGGCGGCAATAAACAACGATTCCTAACCGGTTACAATATCAAGGAAGCCGATCTACGTAATTTCAAGTTTCCCGGAAACAACGCGGAGGAACTAAAAAAATCTGTTAGGGAATTTATCACGATATTCCAAGTACAAGATTCAACCATCCTCAAATATAATAATGACCCAGATGGCGGCGGTAGGCATATTGCCCCGCACAACGTAAATATTTCATTGTGATTGCGCTCAATTTAGTATGTGATGCTATCGAAGGAAGCTATCAAATAAATCTCGAGCAATCAAATCAAGCTCAGCAGGGATATATTTTATACTCTTTTGCACCAACAGCTCCACCCGGATTTCTAATAATTGAGGACCTAACTAATCCAGTCTATGTGCGATGTCATAATAATTCGCTAACGAGAATTAATTTTAGACTCACTGACCAGTCCAATAATCTAATTGATCTACAAGATGAGGTGTTAGCGATTAGTCTGTTTGTAAAGTCGTAAAGGATTTTCATCGTAAATTGCTAGCAATTTTAAGGAGCAGCGGCTAGAGGGCGATGACGACAACATCAATGGCGTCATTTTTTTTTAGCTGGAAAATCCCTTAGGAACCATTATTTTGCCAAAAGGACAGCATTTGTAAGAAGCCTTGGATTGGCAAATCGACGCCTGGAAAAAGTTGTAGGATTTTCATCAAAAATGATTATTAACCCATAGCAGCAGAGGGGGCGATGACAACATCGTTGCGACCCCCGATGATTGAAAAATCGCTAAGTCTCCGTTTGCCAAATGGAGACTTTCTCTTTTTTTTTTTTGGTTGAAACCTGAGATTTCGTAGGAAGGCTCTATTTGCCGTTTTGACGGTTTAAATCGATTTGTCGCAAAAAGTTGTAGGATTCACCCCCTCTGCTGCTTCCTTTAAAGTACAAAGAACTCTTTAGTAGTGTTCACGACCCAATGTTTACATTGCGGCGCATGAATACAAATATACTAATGAACAGAGGCGTAGCTATGATATTTTGCGCCCGGGGACGAACTATAAAATTGGCCCCCCATCCCCTCCCCGTTTAATCACATTTTTGACATATATATATATATATATATATATATATATATATATATATATATATATATATATATATATATATATATATATATATATGTATATATGTATATATATATGTATATATATATATATATATATATATATATATATATATATATATATATATATATATATATATATATATATATATATATATAGTTGTAAGCCTCATTTTGGTGCCCATGTACCTTGGCGCCCGGGGACATATGTATCCCCTACCCCCCCCCTTAGCTACGCCTCTGCTAATGAAGGCTGTGGAGTGACCGTTGCATCCGAAGTACAAAGTTCATACGCGTGAGCAAAGAAAAATAACAACATAAAACGTCGCATTGTAATGAGGTATTAGCACCGTAATATATGGATGTTATATGAAATTGACAATAAATGTTTAATTAATAAATTAATTTAATTTAATTAATTTAATTAATATTATTAGAAAGAAAATGTTTCCTTTCATCATTTCCAATTTTGAGTACCCCACTCTCCCGTATAAAAGACCCTCGTCACCCTCTAAATATACGGACCCTGAAGGATAACCATGTGCTAAACTTTCAAGTTCACGGATTCTTTGAAAATTTATATTTCTGTCTTGCAAATATGGCAATTGATGCAGTGAAATTTGCTTCTGGATTAATGAGTTGAGGAGTAAATGATTCCTTCTGGCTATTATAAACGATTCCTTCTGGCTGGTAAGTGTATTATTTGTCAATAAATATTGCAGGTATATTCAGCTGAAGCACAACGGAGATGCTTAGCCAAATTATAATTTGAGCATGTTTGACACTACACATTTCTGGCTGTTGCTAAGTTTTCCGTTGTTGTTTAGAGAGTTGGGATGATATGAAGTGTATAGGTATATAGTCTTATGTGCATGGATCAGTGTTTCTGACATAGTTCATTTCACATACCATTAAGAATTTTATCCTATCTGTAGCACAGTAAATTTTCAGGTCAGCTTCATTAAATTTAGCTAACAGTATATACTATGTTTTACGCGTTTGGTGTATTTTTAAGATAGATTGACCTTAAGTAACTATGTCTTGGTTATATATTATTTGTTGTTGTTGTTGCTGTTGTTGTTGTTTTATTTGAGAACAACTATGACACAGCAGAAGACAAGAAGGTTTTCTTTTGTTAAAAGTAGTTCTCAGCGCGTGGACACCATGACTGAGATGATTGGTCTGAGATGACTAGACTGAGATAAGAAAAGTAAGGTTAGCAAAACGTCTAGATTTCTCTGTCGCTTGGGTGAGAAATGTTGATCATATTTGATGATGAAATATGCCTAGGTCGTATAAACTAAGGAGCAATATAATTAATTATTGCCATTGGAACTTGGTTTGCATGTGTGCGATAGGTTTTTCAATAATGTAGTTAAATTTATGTCTATGACTAATGGAAGGTTGTTAGTCTAGGGTATGAGAAATTAGTTCCTGGTATCAGTATGTGACACCTGTGCCCCTTTGACTGTTTCATGAATTAATCTCTTAAAATGAATTAATCTCTTAAAATGAACTAATCTCTTTAAACGAATTAATCTCTTAAAATTAATTAATCTCTTAAAATTAATTAATCTCTTAAATGGATTATTCTCTTAAAATGGATTATTCTCTTAAAATGAATTAATCTTTTAAAATGAATAAAATCTTAAAATGAATTAACAAATCATAATTAGTTCACCATATATTTCTACAATGATGGTAATTCATGATTAGTATCATTTCACATAAAAGAATTAATGCACTATCGAAAACTGTATATTTAACAATAACAAAAACTGTTCATTTATCAATATCGAAAACTGTACATTTATCAATAACGAAAACTGTACATTTATCAATATCGGTTTAGGAGCAAAATTGTTTTGGAAATTATGAACAAGAATATATACAAATGTTTTCTTTAACTGAAGGTATCTTGAATTTGAAATAATATTTTTGTTTCCTTGCTTTCTGTTCGAAACCCGTGTTATTAATATTACTAAAATATTTGCATTTCGCATGTATTTTCATATCTTGTTCTTCATTTATGCTAACTTTGATACTTGATCTTATCAAAGTTTTTATTATTGATGAAATATGTTTAAAAGATCGATCTCAATTTATTATGGTCTTTCAAACGCCTGCAATAAAACATATGGTATCATACTGTTATCTGTGCACATAATCACAGATTCAACCGCAATTTCACAACAATTTATACCATCCCACATTATAAACAAAATATCGAGTTATTGTAATTTGTTCTTACTAAGATTTATGGCTATTAATACTTTTGCGATACACAATGAGGCCATGTAATAAAGAAGACACTGGCAAATCTATTGACCACTGTCATGATTTACACTAATCTATTGACCACTGTCATGATTGACCACTGTCATGATTTACACTAATCATATCCTGAAATGGTTCTTTGATTCGGGTAGGCCTTTTAATGATGTTTCAATAATGTCATCTAAATAGTACCTTATGCAGAAGAAACGAATTAGCATTTCAAATTAACAATTAGGTCATTACTCTAATACGATTCAAAATAATTTTCAAGCAAATATAAAATATATAATAGATACGATTAGTTTAATTAGTTTTATCTTAATTAGATTCATTATCAATGCGAATAAAGCAAACCACAATGGATTCTTTAAATTCTGATATTTTGACATATTTTACTTACATAATAAATACATGATATTCAAGTTAACTAGATGACTAGGTCAATGTAGGAAGGATAACATATGTGAGGAGAGTGTCAAACGTGGGGGTTCAGAAGAACGCAGACGCGATCAGCAATTGACCCAAGACAAAGTCAAGTAACGATTGGAGAAATTTGAATTCATATATATCAAGATGAAACGCATAAAGTAACCAGTACAAGAATATTTTAGGAGAGGTTTTCTATTTTGCTTTTGAAAACCATTATGGTACAGTTTATGTCATACATGTACGTCACTGCATCATGTAAAAGTTAAACAAACAAAAGAATGTTTCTACTAATTAAATCTACTAATTAAATAAACATTTGTCAATTTCAAAACAGTTATTCAATAATTCATTATCAGTATTATCCAACCTTAGATATTTATTTTTGAAATCATACAAATCGATCGAACACTGCTTTAATTCGAATAGAATATCTCAAGCATTTCGGATATGTTCGCTAATCATATTAGAATGACAAGGAAATCCTCATGGATTCTGCCCTAGCAACCATTTACATGTTATAGACATTCTTCATTATATTCAGACGATATTTCCTTTTCCAGAAAAGCCTTCTATTGACAACTGTACTGGACAGGTCCTGTTGAACTATTCTGAACTTGTAGCTTCATTGTGCAGCTATGGAATATAGCATATGTTTAAATTTTGATCGGATAGAAATGTGATGTGCTTATCCAGCTTGTTTCACCTTTCAAATAAAGGTAGCTTTAAAACTCTATTTAGCCGTGAAATAAGATTTGGCTGTAAATTAATCATGTCATATGCATAATTCTGTAGGATAAGGGCCTGCTTTTATCTTGTATTTTCAATGGATCTTTCCCGAACTTCATTGAATCCATCCAAAACTGTAATATGAATAAGGTTTTCAGTACAAACATATACACATGCCTTCATATTGTTTTGTTTAATATCAATGAATAATGTTAAGTAGATTTAATTTGCATTGTTTGTTAGTTAGATTTGGCTTGCCCTTTCTAACAGAAGGATGTATATTAGCATTATTATTTCGGTCTCTTTTATAATAATTAATTAATTAACAGATCTTCTAATTATGACTATGGTTTTATCATGTAAACATTCGGAACCATGTAGACAACTTTTTCATTAGGCAATAGTTTGTTTCGTTTTAGAAAATGCGAATTGTGAACTAGATCATGTTTAGGAGATTAACATTTTGTTAACTGGAAAAATTATTTATTCCTGCAATAACATCTGTAGCAGAAATCAGTCTTATTGTTGTGTCCTGCATTTGTTTTGGGCCGGAGTTTATTCATTTATTTAAATGATTTGTTCACTGGAAATACAAAGTGTTCATCACAAATACTATTCTTTTAAACAGAGACTCGGATGTTTGGTGAGATTTTTATTTTTAAAAAAATATATGTTCTTAGATTTTATTATTGTGACTCAACATAACACTATTGCCACATTATTACACATTAAAACAAATCTGTCGAATTACAGGGATTTTTGGTTAAAAATTACAGAGATATTTGGTAAAAAAAAGGATTACGACATGCAGTGTGAAGATTGTGGAACCTCTACTGGTCATTTGTGTCAGGGAGATTTATTCCTTTGTACGAAATGTGAACTGAAAAGATTTCCTAGATTGGCGAGAAGCACTGTAAGTATGTCGACAAATTAAAAACGACAGCGGTTAGCTGATAGCTCGGCAATAATGGTGAATGAACTTCTTTGTTTTGTACAAAAGAAAACGAACACATTGCCATATGATTAAATTGTGAAGGTGTGCGTGGATACATATTGTGACAGTGACATTGAGACTGCAAAACGGACCCTGTTCTCAGTGGTACAAACACTTGAGAGAATGATAAAGAAGAACGGTATGTATAAATCTACAAATAATATGAAAGATATTTTGAATCTATTTCTGTCCACAGATCCAAATGACATACCTAGTTTTTGTGCTTTGGATCTTTCAAAGTTGCCACCGGTATCTTACAATTATATTGACATGTCAATTTTATTGAAGGACATGGAAAATGTGAAACATTCGGTGGACATACTTAAGTCAGTACAGGTGGAGACGTTGTGTGCAATGCAACGATTATGCGATCAAACCCAGTCATGTTCGACAGTCAAAAGTACATTACCTCCCCATGTTGACAATTCGAACACAGTTCAGTCTGACATTGTTCTCACTGAGAATTCATCTTCAATCGGAGGCTACAGTATAAAAAATCACGAGCTGAAAGGCCAACCATGTAGATCAACGAGACATAGTCCTGATCCCAGTCGTTCAAAAGAAAAAACCGTTACTTGTAGCGCACGCGAAGATGTGCAATACATGGATTCAATCAATTAAGATATTCAAGTTCGTGCAAATAAGATCTGCTCTGCTTCATGGAATACAACTGCAGAAAGTCATGACAATAATGAAGTCATGAGAATCTGATGATGGTGAATTAAACCACAGCACAACCGCATTAAAAATGGTCGCATGTTCAGAAGACACCAACGCTCAAAACGAGGATTTGGAAAACGATAAAACATTTGCAAAAGTTGCAAGATCTCTGCGGAATAATGACCCCTCTGTGGCCGCATTTACACATAAAACATCAGGCATAAATCTGCATCAACGACGGCTTAATAAGTTTATGGATGTCCAATCCACACACCAGTTTCCAAGAAGGCGTGGAAGTGTAATAATAGGAAAGGCAGCTTCTTCAAATTTGCGTACAGTGTGTCCAATGCGACAGCGATGCATATTCGTGACAAGACTTGCCCCCGAATGCAGGAATCGGACATTTCTTCACATTTTGAGCATTACTCCGGAGTTAAGCCCACTCAGGTGGAAAAACTAAAACGAAATTTAATACATATGCCAGATTCAAAATCACATGCGATAACCCTACGCACAAAGTGATGATGAACGTGGATGTGTGGTCAAGAAACGCTTTAGTTTGAGACTACTATCGGAATTGAATCTTTGTTAGACTCAAATAAACATAATGGATTATTTACGCATTTCTTTCTATAACTGTCGTTCATCAACAA
This sequence comes from Unio pictorum, assembly GCA_030141615.1. Taxonomy (NCBI): domain Eukaryota; kingdom Metazoa; phylum Mollusca; class Bivalvia; order Unionida; family Unionidae; genus Unio; species Unio pictorum. The sequence goes on along the minus strand of JARLTB010000143.1, from coordinate 2,575,714 downwards.
GAAATATACAAAATGTAAGGGCTTTATGTGATATTTCCGATATTTGTTTCCTACAAGAATTGTGGCTTCTAGACAGTGAGTTAGACTATCTCTCATCCGTACACGACGAGTTCTTTGGATCAGGGGAATCGCCGATTAAATCTTCTAGCGATATTCATACCGGTAGACCTTATGGAGGTGTCGGGGTACTTTATCGTAGATCTCTCACAAGTATTACGTTCTTCTTCTGATAATCGTATACTCATTGTTCCCAAGGTGAAAACAAAGTCATATGGACAACGTTCCTTTGCACACCAGGGCCCGGCGACGTGGAACGAATTGCCCATTGAAATTAGACACAAAGACACAGTGGTCCCATTTAAGAGTGCTCTTAAGACTCACCTGTTTCGACTGCAGGTACAAACTTAGCGACCTATTCATGTTTTGTATCTTATATGTTTTCAGAATGTTTTATGTTTTCCAATTTCATTGTTTTTTGTCATTTGTTGTTCTGTAGTGTAGTCATATCATTATTGATGGTGTAAAGCGCTTAGAGCTTCGAAAGATTAGGCGCTATACAAAGTCCTCATTATTATTATTATTATTATTATTATTATTATTATTATTATTATTATTGAAGTACAACATTTCGATGATCCCAGATTAATAGGTATTACTATCTATACGGGGGAGTCCTCCTTGCTTTTTATAAATACATATTTACCTTGCAATCTTGAGGAACATTTTGGAGAATTTGTAGATTATTTGGGCAAAATAAATTCTATTGTAGAAAATGCTAATACGCTAAATGCTTATATAGTAGGAGATTGGAATGCTAATACGCTCAAATCCACTTCCTTTGGAGACGAACTTCGCCTATTTTGTGACGAATATGGTTATATCATATCGGACTTAAAACTAATTGTAGACCACACAACTAATTTTACTTGCGTCAGTGATTCACACAATGCAGTATCTTGGTTGGATCATTGTGTCTCTACACAGTCTGCTCATTCCGCTATAAGTGATATGAGAATACTTCACACTCTAGTAGGGTCCGACCATCGTCCTACTTTAATGACTATCAAGACTGAATTGCTTCCCAAATTCGATTCATGCCCCAAATGAACTCTTAAACTTGAAATACAACATCAACTAGTCAGACCTTACTGCTGACGAAAAACTGAATTATACTCTGACTTCTGAGTTCTTATTAAACAAGATTGAGATCCCACAATGTGATGCGATCTGTAATGACCACGGCTGCACTAACCAGGTGCATATGAAACAGATAAATGAATTATACACTGATATAGTAAAAGCTTTGTCGAACTCCCGTAATAGCTTGACTAGTAAATCCAAACGTAGTCACCGGATTATACCAGGTTGGAATGACTGTGTCAAAGAATTACATGATTTCGCACGAAATGCTTACCTTATGTGGCGTGATAACGGTAAACCTCGACACGGCCATCTTAGTAATCAAATGCATCAAACAAGAGCACAATTTAGGTATGCTCTTAGATTATGTAAGAAGGAGGAAGTAACACACAGAGCAGACTCGCTAGCACAAAAATTTGAAAATGTCGACCAACGTGAATTCTGGAAGCATGTTAAACAACATACCACGACAACTTTCCAATAAATTACCAATTTGCATTGATGGAAACCATGGTCAGAATAATATATGCAACATGTGGAGAAATCATTTTGAAGACTTACTCAATAGTGTAAAAAAATGAATCGAATAAGAAGTATGTACTTTCAGCATTGAATGCACCTTCTGCTCGTATAGAAGTAATCACATTATCTGAGATCCAACGTGCTATAGCAAGATAAAAAGGTGGTAAATGTCCAGGTTCAGATTTTTTATATGTGGAACATTTAAAATTTTCAGATACTAGACTTCATGTGTTATTGATGATTTTATTTAACTGTTTGTTTGTGCATAACTTTGTACCAGATGATTTCACAAAAGTTACCATTATACCTCTACTAAAAAGCAAAATTGGTAACATATTGGACAAAAATAACTACAGACCTATAGTTATTCAAGATATGTGAACAATACGCATTTGAGAATGATATAATGTATAATACAAAAAAATCAGTATGCATGGTCTTTCAGACAGCTTCTTTCAAATTACCATCTCCTCTCTTTGTATATCTTAACGGCAATGCTCTTATCTATGTCAACACTTATACGTATTTGGGTCATATTTTGAAATCCAATCGGTCGGATAATGAAGATATGATGAGACATTACCGATCTCTGTGTACTCGAACAAACATACTTCTGCGTAAATTCAAGAATTGTTCAATGCATATCAAAATTAGATTAGTCAAATCTTATTGCTGCACCATGTATTGCGCTCCTCTATGAACAAACTTTAGTGAATGTATGAAAAGAAAACTATTTATATGTCTATAGCTCTTACGACTATTATTTAAAAAATATTTGAATGCATCATTCTGCATAGATGTGAAGTTATAATCTTTCATAATCAGTTTGGCTTAAACAAAAAGCAGCATTCAACCGATTTATGCATATACGCTTTTAAGGAAGCTGTCAACTATTATGTAGAACATGGCAGCCCAGTGTTTGCATGCTTTTTAGACGCTAGCAAGGCATTTGATAGAGCCAATCACTGGACACTCTTTAAAAAGTTGATTCATATTAAAATACCTGTCTACATAGTTCATACTTTAGTTAACTGGTATGGGAAACAGTCGTATTGTGTGCGATTGGGAATTGTAATATCAGCGCTTTCAATGTAATCAATGGGGTGAGGCAGGGGGAATTCTGTCCCCTTGTTATTCAGTATATATATATATATATATATATATATATATATATATATATATATATATATTTATATACCATTAGAGAGAGAGAGAGAGAGAGAGAGAGAGAGAGAGAGAGGAGTTAAATCGTAAGCTCAGTCAGTGTAACGTAGGGTTACGTCTGCCACCAAATGTGTTATTTCTTAACAATTTCAGTTTTGCTGTAGATATATCATTGATAAGTCCTTCTATAACAGGTTTAAGGAAATTATTAAAGATATGTGAACAATACGCATTTGAGAATGATATAATGTATAATACAAAAAAATAAGTATGCATGGTCTTTCAGACAGTTTTTTTCAAATTACCATCTCCTCTCCTTGTATATCTTAACGGCAATGCTCTTATCTATGTCAACACTTATACGTATTTGGGTCATATTTTGAAATCCAATCGGTCGGATAATGAAGATATGATGAGACACTACCGATCTCTGTGTACTCGAACAAACATGCTTCTGCGTAAATTCAAGAATTGTTCATTGCATATCAAAATTAGATTATTCAAATCGTATTGCTACACCATCTATTGCGCTCCTCTGTGGACAAACTTTAGCGAATGTATGAAAAGAAAACTAGTTATTGGTCATAATAATAGTCTTCGTTTTCTATTAGGTCTTCCAAGGTGGAACAGTGCCTCCAACATGTCTGTTAACTATAATGTATTCAGTTTTGATGACATAATGAGAAAGTATGTATTCTCAATGATGACAAAAATATCTAATAGTAAGAACTGTATTTTAAAATCTCTTTGGAACTATGACATTCATATAAATTCTCATATTATTAGTAGATGGAACAAATTACTGTTTAAATGCGTCATTTAATTTGTATTATTAATAATGCATGACGCAGTTAACAGTTGTAGATGTTGCTGTATATATATATATATATATATATATATATATATATATATATATATATATATGTACTTTTATGTTTAAAATGTTTTTGTTGTTTTATAAAACTTTATTTTTTAATTTCGTGATATGGACTTTGCAATGAAGAATTATTATCTTATCTTATCTAAAAATTAGTCCATTCCATTACAACAAACTTTTCAGCAATGAATTGTTTGGGAATATCATTAAATATTATTCAGAAGTGTTAACATTTGGAATCTGTTAGTAATTATATGAATTTATGTCATTTAATTTACAATACGATCAGTTTGTTTTTATATTTTCACTTTATATTTTAAGGAAATAAATTGTTACTTGACTTTCGCTTCTTTCATAAGACCTTAGAGTTACAGCAATTAGTTATGAATGAGTTACGAAAAGCAGTTTCAAAGAAATAGAATCAAATGATTAATACATCCAGATGGTACAACTTCCATTGATGATTTGCAGTACTCGTGTTTCATACCACGTGACAACTACATCAATTCAAGAGCTACACACTGTCACTACTCAAAAATCATGTGTCGAGAAAATCTCATTAAATGTATGCACATGTTGTATACTCGTATGGTCTAGAAGAAAAACAAACACAGTCTATACTTTAATTCTAAACTTCACATTAGTTTTCAGTGTATACGGAATATATCGTATGAACACAACGGGAAAAAACATGACACCTAATGTACATCGATCTTTTAGGTGTAGTAAGTAGAATATACTTTCGGAAATAGTAAAATTGTGTACCTTGATGGTTTTCGGAAGAGATGAAATATGTTGGAGATAATTATACTTAGTGCTTGAACAAATTTCGGCACACAGTATACCACAAAGCAATGTCGACTTTTAAGTAAATTTAAATTACAATACAATGACTGAGTAGTCTCTGTAGATTATGATGGTATTTAACAATTTTAATTGCATGTCTAAAACGTCTGTGAGATTTAAGACTAATTAACTATTACGAATATTGTACGTGTGTCCTTTGCAAGATAAATATAGGAGTTATAGAAACTCTATATTTAGTGGACATACAGTAATGAGGTATATATTTTGCTGTGGTGTAAGGAGGTGCTCATGGAGGGTTAGCACCTCTGGTGGGAGTAGCAGTCTTATCCTATTGGGGGTCGCTAGTCCACCTTTGGTGCTCACTTGGCACCCAGCTCTCACCTGTGGTTCCAAGAAGCTGTAGCATGCACAGCGGCCACACCACGGGCAACGGCTTCGACTGGCCGGCTAAACCAGATTGAGGGTAACCAGCAGGTCTCAAACCTTCGGTGAGTCAGGGATTGTTACTCCTGCATGTGAAGACTGGACCCGGCGGACTGCGCGGAGGAACCACCAGCTGGTCAACGGGCAGAAAGACGGACCCAGCAAAGCGCTGTGGAGCGCTAAGAGCACGGTAAGACACGTAGGACGCCTTGGTCATCCACTGCATCCAGTCTCCATTCCGGCCGTCTTGACTACGTCATGCCACTGGAGAAAATGGGGCCTGGACGAGAGAGTGAGGCTGACGTAGCGCAACTCTCCATCACTTTAATCCAATTCACGCGCAAGTCATTAATGTCGTCATCATCATCATCTGTTCCAAGTCCTGCGAAGATGGGCGAGCTGCGATGCGGCAGGTGTGGATGCACTGGCAGCCGTAGGGTGGACCTGCACGCAGGCGGCTCAGGCTATAGGGTCGTCTTCCATTGACCTGAAGCAGAAATGGATCTCGGCAGCCGTCTGAGCGACTAAGCAGACCTTTTTAGAATAGCGTTGCTTACCTCCGTAGCCTGAGGAAGGGGCTAGAAAAGGTGCCCCAGAAAAAGCCTGCTTCAACCACCCCGACCAGCTTACCGCGGCTGGAGGGAATCCCATTCTTGCGGTCGAAACACAAAGAAAACCCAAAAGGTTCCACTCACTCTTGGTGCGTGGAACATACGCATTCTACTGGATCGTGCAGAGGCTGACAGACCGGAGAGAAGAACTGCCCTGATTGCAAGAGAACTTGCCCGCTACAAGGTAGAGATAGCAGCACTGAGTGAAACTTGCTTGGCCGACGAGGGCCAGCTGACTGAAGTTGGAGCTGGATACACCTTTTTCTGGAGTGGACGTGGCACTGATGAACGTCATGAGATTGGGGTTGGTTTCGCAGTCAAGTCGAGTTTGGTGAATAAGATCTATACCTTACCAAAGGGGATTAATGACAGATTAATAATACTGAGGCTACCATTACATGGAAAAAAGAAAGCCACACTCATTAGTGCTTATGCACCAACCATGACAAGCTCGGAGGAGGCCAAAGACAAGTTCTACGACGATCTGGAAGCCCAAATTGCTTCGGTACCAAAGTCAGATAAACTAATCATTGTTGGTGATTTTAACGCCAGAGTTGGCGCGGACCATATCTCGTGGAAGGGAGTTATTGATAGACATGGCGTTGGCAACTGCAACAGCAATGAACTTCTGCTCTTAAGGTTGTGTGCAACTTACGATCTTCTGATCATATATATTGTATTCCGTCTGCAGAACCGCAATAAAACAACTTTGATGCACCCACGGTCTAAGCATTGGCATATGATCGACTACATCTTAGTACGTGGAACTGACAGGCCGGATGTCCGGGTGACTAAAGCCATGTGTGGTGCTGACTGCTGGACAGACCACAGGCTGCTGATTTACAAGATGAATCTCAGAATTAAACCTCCCAGACGTCAACAGGGAGTCAAAGTCCCAAAGCGGCTCAATATCTCCAAGTTGAAATATCCAATCGCCAATCCTGCGACAACCATAGAGGAATCGCTCTACTCTGCATCGCAGGTAAGATCCTCGCTAGGCTTCTGCTGAACAGACTCACAGAGCACCTTGATCATGGCCTACTATTAGAAAATCAGTGTGGCTTTAGAAAGGAGATAGGCACCATCGACATGATCTTTGTTGCCAGGCAGTTGTAAGAAAAGTGTCTTGAGCAAAATGTCAAGCTATACACCACCTTTGTAGACCTGACTAAGGCATTCGACACTGTCAGCAGGGAAGGCCTTTGGAAAATCATGGCCAAATTTGGATGTCCAGAGGTCTTCATTGAAATGGTGAGGCATTTTCATGACGGCATGCTTGCCAGAGTTCATGACCAGGGCAACTACTCCGAACCCTTTGCAGTCACGAATGGTGTGAAACAAGGATGCGTTTTAGCCCCCACTCTCTTCAGCCTCATGTTCTCCGCAATGTTGATGGATGCTTTCAAGGACAGTGATGTGGGAGTAGGTCTCTGTTACCGTCTGGATGGGAAGTTATTCAACCTAAGGCGGCTTCAAACCAAATCCAAAGTCCGAATTGCGAACATTCGCGACCTCCTGTTTGCAGATGACTGTGCCCTCAATTCCAACACAGAGGCATGCATGCAACAGAACATGGACCTGTAATCCACAGCAAGCACTAACTTCAGACTCACCATCTCTACCAGCAAGACCGAGGTTCTGCATCAGCCAGCCCCTGGAGAAGATTACCTGGAACCATCTATCACTGTCAATGGCCAAAAGCTCAGAAATGTAGACAGGTTCACATACCTCGGCAGCACTCTCTCACAAGCAGTTCACATAGATGATGAGGTCAACACAAAGATTGCCAAAGCCAGTGTAGCTTTTGGCAGACTCCGCTCTAATGTCTGGGACAGGAGAGGCATCAGGCTTGCCACCAAACAAAAAGTCTACGCAGCGGTTGTTCTCCCCACCCTCCTCTATACTTGCGAGACCTGGACTGTGTATAACCACCATGTTAAGAAACTGAACCACTTCCACATGAGCTCCCAGAGAAAACTATTGAAAATTAGATGGCAGAACAAGGTACCGAACACAGAGGTGCTCACGCAGGCTGGCATGACAAGCATCCACACCATGCTGTGCAAGGCACAACTCCGATGGGCTGGTCATGTCGTCCACATGCCGACAGAACGCCTACCCAAGAAAATCTTTTATGGAGAAGTACAGCAAGGCAAGAGATCTCATGGCGGTCAAAAAAGGAGGTACAATGACACCCTCAAGGCCTCGCTAAAGAACCTAGGCATTGATCCTGACAGCTCGGAGAGTGTCGCTGCTGATCGATCTGCTTGGCGCGGTCAAGTTAATGCCGGTGCGGCAGCCTTTGAGCACAAAAGACTGGTGGACGCAGCTGAGAAACGTGATCTGCGCAAATCCAGGAACAGCAGTTCTGCAATTCACAGTCAACAACCTGCACATCCATGTCCCCACTGCAACAGACTATTCCGGGCCCGGATCGGACTGATCAGACATCTCCGGACCCACCCTCAATGAATCGATGACATTGAATGGTCCTCATCGACATCGATGGACAAACATCATCATATATTTTGCTAAATTTGATATATCGAAAACCAACAGCATATTGGGAACAACATCTTATGGGAACACAACGTTTTATTGGGAACAGCGTCTTCTTTTAAACACACTTCTATTATTACTTGCGCCTTACATAAAGTATATATATTAAACTGGAAGAGATTGCTTACGAAAGTTACGTTGAAGGTCGAACAAGGGTAACGAGCTATAATTTGTTTTGTTTCTGTATTTGGAATGTAATTTTCAGTCGACAGTTTCTTACACACATATTCACGGGACCTATACAATGTGAAACCTCGGACTCAAGTTATATGTCCCTGTCAATGAGATGTACACGTTGTCAACGTCATATATTAATTATTACCCAAAAACATATGACGCTATTACTGATTCTAACATGTGTATTGTACTGTTTCCATGCTAATTGTTGTCTCTCTTGCAAGTAAGATTTAGAATCTGAACAGCTTGATATATATATATATATATATATATATATATATATATATATATATATATGTGTGTGTGTGTGTGTGTGTGTGTGTGTGTGTGTGTGTGTGTTCCAGTAGGTATTGATGTGTAAATACAACTCAATCGATTGTAGATGTAAATTATGTTGGTCCAGCGTTCATGACACATATACTGCCGACACTCAGGAAATGAAATTGCTGTTATGCAAATTGCCTTTGCGACTTGTAACTACACTATATATATATATATATATATATATATATATATATATATATATATATATATATATATATATAATTGTCTGTCCAAATGTTCACAAAACAAAACCACAGCTGAACATACATGATAAACTGCTGATATATTCGAGCGAGATATAGGTTTGTAACAAACGCTTTAGTGAAATCCAACAACTCTTTTTCATTGGCAATATTGACAACATTTCTTGCAAGCGTATAAAACCAAAGGATGCTATTAATATCAACTCACTGGTTGTTGACTAATCGGGAGTTAAATGATGTATATATATATATATATATATATATATATATATATATATATATATATATATATATACTAGCAAGTACCCGGCATGCGTTGCAATGCCACTGAAAGAAAGAAATTGTTTGTGTTTTAATAGACTATTGGACTGGTTTCTGGAATGCATCTCAGATTATTTAGTGGTATTTATCGAGCCCACAATAAGTGGTTACCTTACCGAAGGCGTTTTAGGTATCGCTACCGATTATGAATTTCATACAGCTGTAGATTTACGTCATCATAGTTTCAGCCAATCCAGACCGTTTTCGATCACGTGACGTATCTATGGCGCCTACAGTTCACACCGAACACACGCAATTTTAGGTATCGCTACCGATTATGAATTTCATACAGCTGTTGATACTCACCAAAGTTTTATCGCAATCGGATGAACGTATAGGAACGCATACGACACAAACGAAGAAACAAACAAACATACATTTTTTTCATACTGTCAAATAGCTTATTCTGTTTATTGAAGTGCTTTTGGATACACAATATTTTTTGTGTTTCTTTCTGGTGCGTATATGAATAAATCAGAAGGTTTTCCAACGCGTGAGCATGCCACATACAGCTGTCCATGTGAGAAGCATGGATTTTCCAAATTTAGTCCACACACTTGTAGCGATTGTCCCTGTGCTTTGTTACTGGTAATTGCAAATGCGAGTCGCACCGGAAACTGCAAACGTTTGAATTCGAATGGCATATCTGTCGGAATCATAGGGATGCGTGGCAAGAGTACATCTTCTCCTTTAAATTTTCAATTTAAAATTATAGCTTCGATGATATTGTTCATTAACTTTTTCACTGAAAGCCTGGTACCATTGCAAAGTCGTGGTGGATTTATGTTTTGGAGAAGAATGATAGGTACGCCAAATTTTAATGTTAAAACGTGCGGCGGCATGCCTGGCAAATCAAGTGAATTTAAGAATTCAGTTGGATAATTGACAACTTCGTCTTGATTCATTACAGTATCTATGGACTTATACGTTACCGCTTCGCTTGGTATTTTTTTTTGAATGCTGAAGTTGATGGCATTAACATCGTTGTTTTTGGCTGCTAATACAGCACGTTCACTGAGCCACTGATGATTTTTGTAATTCTGTGCGATATTTGGGAAAACTTTGTGAATCAATTCGTCTGTGGTTCTTGTAATTTTACAGAAGTTTGTTGGCAACGTGATATATTGTGTAGATTCATCGATTTCCATTTTCCCATTCCTAATATCCAACAATTGTTTTGCGAAATGTTCAGCGGATGCATCGTATTGTAGTTCTACACGCATACTGGTCTTCAAAGTTAATTTCTGCACGTGTCGCCATAAAACTGATGATTTGAGACATGCATTTAATTCATCAGCAGCTGTTGAACGTGGTATAACTGGTAGAGTTTGTCGAAAATCACCAGACAATAAAATAAGTGCGCCACCGAAGAGCTGTTAATTTCCTCTCAAATTTTTTAGTGTACAGTGAAGCGCTTCCAAAGCCTTTTTGTGCGCCATAGTACATTCGTCCCATATAATGAGTTGACATGATTGGAGTACTTTACCCATTCCAGAATTTTTGTTGATATTGCATGTCGTTTTGTCGGTGATTTGCATATTCAACGGCAATTTCAGAGCTGAATGCGCTGTTTGACCACCATCCAAAAGAGTTGCTGCAATTCCAGATGATGCGATTGCCAGTGCAATATTGTGTCGCGATCGTATAGTTGCCAAAATAAGTGAAATAAGAAAAGTTTTTCCTGTGCCTCCGGGCGCATCTAGGAAATACAATCCACCTCTTTGGCTTGTAATTTCATGCATAATTCTACCATACGCTATGCGTTGTTCTGGAACCAATTTCGGAAGATTTGTTTGAACAAATGTACCCAATTCGTCGACACCAAAGTGTGTTTCTCGTTGCAAATCACGATCGAAAAGGTCGTTTGCAGATCGTTTCGGAGCAGCCATTCCCAATTGTACCAATTCTTTGTTAGCGATTGCCATACATATCTCTTCAATCGAAACCAATGCCTCATTATACACGTTTGGTGTGAATTGAAGGTCCGGATTTTGATTTGTTGCACGCAAACGATGTAAGATGTCTTCACTCATGTAGTCTTTGTATTTTTCCCAAAGATCTTTTGGATTGGATGGGAAACACGTTGTCAATATGATTGCAAATAACGTGCGTATTTGCTGTGGTTGAGCAGTATTCGATGCATCAGCGAGTGAAGTGTCCCAATGTGCATCGTTTTCCAAAAGATTTAATTCTTGGCAAGCTTCACGATAAGTGGCACATACTTGACCGTTTACTGTTATCAGTTCTTGGAAGGATGTCGGTCCACGTACGTTAATTAACAGTAATCGCAAGTAAAAGCATTCTGCATTGTTTGGGTGAACAGTGTATAGACGGCCTAATTTGTCGGTCGAATATAAATTGGGATGTACTTCAACTGCTTGACCTTGTTTGCGACGTTGAAACTTTTTCACTGATGCATTCCATGTGTAGTATGTTGGCACTTCAGAGTAAAGTAGCGTCTTTGCAAACATATCATTCCCGCACAATGAGAAAAATGCAGTTAACGTTGTTGGCGGTGGTGACAATGCTCTTGCACGTGCATTTTCTGCTGTGAAGTATACGCGCTGTCCATTTTCAAGATGCACTGCCAAATGAACAACTGTTGGATGTCGTTCATGGATTGGAAATGAGAAAATGCGCCATACTGCTTCATTGCTACTAATGTAGCGTCCCATTTGATATTGATAGATTTCATCGATGGATGCATTTGCATTTCCCACTCCAAAAACTGCCATATCGCTTCCTTTGTTAACATATTTGCAAATGTACTTGATAGATTTCACCGAATTGCAATACTCGACATTGATGTGTGCTTTGTACATTTTCGAAAGTAACGGTGAATACGGCACAACCCAACGATTATCGACTTCAACATCATTGTTTCGTACTTTTAAAGTTATGGATTTGCCACCATCTTCAGTTGATCGCCGACGATAGAGTGGATATCCGTCACTACCAGTGATAGTCTCGGCAAGTATATGTCTTGGGTATCGTTTCGTGCATTTCCCATCAGACATGCATGGTGAATTGTTGTTGAGTATGCCACATGGACCATGAATCATGTTTTTGGTGACGACTTCAAATAAGTCTTTATCAATATCGACATCTGGTATTTCTGCTGAGATGACTTGATCAATTTGATCTGGTGTGACTTTTTGGATGAACCATATCAAAATGTGTGCATGTGGCAAACCTCTTTTTTGCCATTCAATGGAATACATCCAACAGCGTGTCTGTCCAAAAACATGATGCTTGACAATGAAATCTATTAAAGATTTCAATTTTTGTTTGAACACACGCGCGGAAATATCATGATGATCCGATGATGATTGTCCAGGTAACAAAAGTTCTTGTATTTCATCCCACGTCGGATTGCATGTGAAGGTAATAAACAAATCTAGACGGCCATATGCGCGAACATATGTCATTGCATCTTGTGCGTATTCATGCATGTGCCGTGGACTCCCTGTAAATGTGGCCGGTAGTATGACCATTTTTCCGAATTCATTGAGATTCACATTGCCATCATTAACAACTGCATCACGTAAATGAATGTACTCTTCGGAACGCAACATGGTTTGATTTAATCGAATGTAGAGGAGTCGTTCGGTTTCGATTTTCGCATACATATCGACAATGTATTGATGGAACAACTGTCGACATTTCAAGATATGATTATCAGCGTTTTCACGAATCATCAATCGATATGAATAGTATTTCATGGCACTGACTTTCTTATTCGTTTCCTCATTTGTTTGTGGATTTCTCATTAAGATGTTGAAATGATATCCATCTTCTCCTTTCCAAAATAAAATCGGATATTGCAATCCGTCGTATGAGCGATGAGTTTCTGAGACTCGCTGAACATCACCATTTGTGCGATGAAGAATTATATCACACGAGTTAAATTCTTCGCCAATTATAACGATCGCCACTTCATCAATTATTGGTGCATTGTACTGTCTTTCGTGTTGGCCGACAGGTGTTTTGTCTGCTCTAACTACGACTTTGTAGTCATCAGTTGGCATTTGTTCAAGGGAAGTTCTGAACAATCGAATTAATTCGTTGTGTTGATCGAATAAAGTTTGTAATGCAGCGACTATTTCTCGTTTAGTGCCAGTATTGAATTGACAACGTTGGTCGATTTGTTCATGAGTGTTTCCCATGAAATAAATTTGAAGAAATTTGTGATCTGCGTTCGGTAGTGGTAGTAGTGATCCTGCACGATGGTAAATTTGCCCTTGCACTTTAAATGTTGGAATGTAATTCTCGCGCACGATATTTGTTGCACCGAACGATGTCATTTGGAAACATGAATTGTACTTCCGTATGTTTGCCAAGAAATGTTTCGATTGGCTTGTGTCACCTGATACCAACGTTGATAATGGTTCGGGTGGTGAATGTAATTTTGGCAATTTCACTTTTCCACCCGCGCAGCACATTCCTGGTGTTTCATTCTTAAATTTGAGGGCATTGCAATACACGCATGATTTTGCCAATAGGCACACTTGGATGAAGACTGTAATCATAGTTTGCATTATAATGGAATGCACTAAGATTTAAATCAGCGTGCATTGTTCGTCTGGATTGAGCAGTGCAAACTCGAACGGTTTGCAACCTTGCTTCCCGTTGCTCGTCTATTTCAGATGATCGGGTTTGAGCAGTGCGAACTCGAACGGTTTCTAATCTTGCTTTCCGTTGCTCGTCTGTTTCAGATGATCGGGCTTGAGCAGTGCAAACTCGAATGGTTTCCAATCTTTCTTTCCGTTGCTCGTCTGTTTATGAAGCTCGTGATGCCTTTATCTTTCGTGCTTGAGGTGTAGATCGACCAATAGCTTTTCGTTTAGGTGGCATAATTGATTAGACAGCGAAAGTAATGCTTTGTAACGACTATTACAAATTCACACCGCGATTGTTTGACGTAACCAAGGCGCGAACCAAACGTCACTAAGTAAACATGACGTACACCGATTATGAATTTCATACAGCTGTTGATTTACGTCATCATAGTTTCAGCCGATCCAGACCGTGTTCGATCACGTGACGTATTTAAGGCGCCTTCTGTTCGATCACGTGACGTACAAATTTACACCACGATTGTTTGACGTAACCAAGGCACGAACCAAACGTAACTAACTAAACATGACGTATCTAAGGCACCTACAGTTCACACCGAAGAAACGCGAAATTAGGTATCACTACAGACTGTGTTCGATCACGTGACGTATCTAAGGCGCCTACTGTTCGATCACGTGACGTATCTAAGGCGCCTACTGTTCGATCACGTGACGTATCTAAAGGCGCCTACTGTTCGATCACGTGACGTATCTAAAGGCGCCTACAGTTCACAGCGAACACACGGTAAATGTCGCAAAAACACATTTGTTAATTGTTACAATTTTAATGGTTGTACTAATTCAGAAACCTTCGCGGGCGTGCGCAGAACAACTCACCAAAGTTTAATCGCAATCGGATGAACGGTATAGGAACGCATACGACACAAACAAACAAACATGTATTTATATATATATATATATATATATATATATATATATATATATATATATATATATATATATATATATATATATATATATATATATATATATATATATATATATATAGTGTGTGTGTGTGTGTGTGTGTGTGTGTGTGTGTAGCTGAATATAATTGGAAGACAGCATAAATTCAAGAAAACTTCCAAAACTTAAAGATGAATGAATTTGCTGAAATAAGTCGTGATACAGATAATTTAATTTCATCTTCTTCTAGCAGCCCTCTTGTCTAATTGCTATTGAACTGAATCTGTTCCTGGCTTGGAACCACTACTAGTCATGTCATTCGAACAGTTTGCAGAAATTTGTGGCATTGATTGATTTGTTACAAGACAAGTAACTACTTTAACATGAAAGCATAATCTTGTTGAACAAGGAACTTAACAAATTATTGAAGAACGGAGAATACTTAGCCAAAGATTGATTTCAGGCAGTCACACATTCCTCCAAATATTGGCTTCATTAGAGGACAAAATCATCGCTCAGATATTTGATCACAACTAACTGTTTTTGAACTCGATGATAATTATAAATAATTTACAGCCATCACGTCGGCAACAAGGATACACGAACTGATATGGTGAATGCAGTACTCTCACTTGAGAGTTACTCTTATGTAAAGCACAGATTATGTTAGGCTTGTGTGTGTGTGTGTGTGTGAGAGAGAGAGAGAGAGAGAGAGAGAGAGAGAGAGAGAGAGAGAGAGAGAGAGAGAGAGAGAGAGAGAGAGAGAGAGAGAGATTGAATTTTAACGTAGCTTAAACAAATTTCCTGTCACATTGGTACGATGTCAGCAGTGTGGCAGTTTACAGTGATGTCTAGCAGTTCGGTATAATGTTGTAGACATTTAGTATCATCCCTCACCGAGTCACATTATCCTGAAACAAGGCCGATCTGTCCTAACATTAATCTCAAAATGCTGAATACCTAGCGAGTCAGCTGTTAGTACGATTTTCATAAGTCTTTATTATGAACCCGCAATCTCCTGAGACAAGGCAGATGAGCTAATCTTTGTGGTCTTTATTAGTCTCTCTCTCTCTCTCTCTCTCTCTCTCTCTCTCTCTAAAACCTTTTTCCTTAAAGGACCAAATTATCCCTAGATCTCTATATGTACAACATTATAGATGTACACCAAATTACTCACTTACGTTACTCAGAAGCATACTAGCTATCCAGACACTGCGTAACTTCTGACAGTCCGGTTGAGCATTACCCTCGCTTCACAGCGACAGATCATAATTACCAAAATCCTAACTCACTTTGATCCTTAACTTACAAGATTATTTAACAATACATAATCAAATATAATAGGTAATTAACGTTAACTCACGATAATCAGTATCGTCCTAACAGACAAAGGAAATTATTTCACAATTAGTTCATATAACCCTATGAAATTCAACACATGTAAAAATTTGGATCGCATGCAATCACTTCTACCAATGAACTAATAGCTGTAAAATTGAAAAGATCAAATGAATAAAAGCTCTATCATCAACATATTTCCATGAAATTTGAATAAGATAAATTGCATAACAACTCTAGCATCAACGCATATCAATGGAGTTGAATAAACGATACATAATATGGAACCTAGTCATAGCAAGCAATATTGTATAAAACAATCAAAAATAGGATAATACTTGAAATTAAAATTTCGTGCCAGACTGATGTTATCTTTAAAACGTGTGCGTCCTAGCACTAAACCCTGTCTTTTTTCATCAACAACACTTCAAGAAAGACCGAAGAGAATGAAGATTGTTAGGAAAAAATAAAATGAAGACATATTAGTCTCTCTCTCTCTCTCTCTCTCTCTCTCTCTCTCTCTCTCTCTCTCTCTCTCTCTCATGGTAAATGATGTGGAAAGATCAAAATTAAACTTCTCATGTTTAAATGTGATCAAATTTTAATGCTCAATACATTCAACTGTAAGGCTCAATGCTTATTCAAACATTGACACTTCACATGGTCGTATGAGAAAAAAAGAGTTTTAATGATAATATATTCATTCGCATCGACTGTTCTGCTTGGGTCCACGCTTCTATAGTACAATTGCGGGTTGAATGTATTACAACACTGAAAGTCTTCACGAAGTCAGATGTGTGTGTGTGTGTGTGTGTGTGTGTGTGTGTGTGTGTATGTGTATGTGTTTGTGTTTGTTTGTGTGATCTGTGTGTGTGTGTGTTATTTAGATTTTAACATAGCTTTAACACTTCTTTAGTCCTATTACCACACTGTCTGCAGTAAGAGTTTATAGTGATGTCTGCACTAGGGAATCATGCCTTAGATATGTAGCATAATGTTCCACCTAGTCACATCCTGACACCGAGCCGACCAGTCCTAACACAAACCTCTTAATGCTGAGCGCCAAGCGAGGCAGATGTTCGTACCATTTCTGTAAGTCTTTGGTATGACTCGGTCGGGGATCGAACCCAAGACCTCCAGTTTCTGTGGCGGACGCTCTAACCACTAGGCCACCGGAGCGGTCCGCGACGACATGTAAATATAGTTTGCAGATGGAAGGTAGAAATAGCGATAACTACAAACAACTGCTTAACAAACCTTTACCTCGGCAAGGTCTACGTGGTTCCAAACGCCCGTATGGGCTACAAGAGGCGAGATCGAGGGTCAGATCCTGGGCTGTCTACTTCCAATCTTCCTGTGTTCTTTCTCACAGACCCGAGCAGCTTGAATGCTAAACTTCAGTCTGTTCCCTGTTTTGATCTGAGCATCATATGAAGGATGGTGGATTTGAATGAGTTCCGTCGTACTCACTGTGCGTCGTGGGACTCATGTGTCTACTTGCAACTCTGAAGGAGACATACCATGCTATATGAAGACTCATTTCCATCCCCAGGAAAATACCATTAGCTCCCATTTGTTGACATAGGGTGATGATACAGAGGTTCGCTACTGATGGGACTACCGGCTTCTTTGCCGGCGAATGGTCGGCTTGGAAGCTTTCGACATAGTAGACAGTTCAGCTATGACCGGTACCGTCCGCTCAATGGGGTGGGCTGGGCGACCTATTTCACAGCGTAAACTCGATCATAGAAATAGCATGCCTCTGACGGTACGGTTAGACGAAAGGATCTGTCACTAAGATCCGTGTAAATCATAGTTCGTTGGACCATTCGAAACTTATTGACTATGCTCTGATTTGATGTATTTCAAATATTTAATTGACCGTTACACTGAAACTGCAAAAGAAGGGTAAATAATAAATGAGCAATGTATCATATTAAAATGAGCAATGTATCATATTAAACAGTCTCAAGCGAAAATATATGATTGTGAGAATTTGTTACACATATATATGAATATGAGAATTTGTCACCTTACACTATTCTTTTTCTCCGCAATATTGCTTGAAAAAGAAAGTAATATCATAATTTTTTTTTAAATTTTATTTTATCAGTTTATCTCTGTCATATGTACATGAATATGAAAATTTGTTACCTTACACTGTTCATTTCTTTGTCCTCATTATTTAATGGAAAGGAATATAATTTCTTGATCGTTAGTTTTTATTTTTCCACTGAATCTTTGTTAAATTTATATACGAATATGATAAATTGTCACCTTACACTATTCATTATGTTCTCCACATTATTATTGAAAAATGAAAATAATTCATGATCATTTGTTAATTTTATTCAGTGAAATTTTATTACATGTAGATATGAATATGAGAAACTATCCCCTTACACTATTAATTTGTTTCTCCGCATTATTACTGAAAAATGAAAATAATTTCATGATCATCATTTTTTAAATTTTATCTAATGAATCTCTCATTGGAT
This sequence comes from Unio pictorum, assembly GCA_030141615.1. NCBI lineage: Eukaryota > Metazoa > Mollusca > Bivalvia > Unionida > Unionidae > Unio > Unio pictorum. The sequence goes on along the minus strand of JARLTB010000143.1, from coordinate 2,557,228 downwards.
TACTTGTGGTATAATCGAACGCGAATGGTGTAGCGACTAATTGGATAGCGAAATGCTTAGAATAAACACATCAGATATGGTTGAAGCACTATGCAGTCTCTACTGGGAGACACGAACATCATTTCCTCTATTAAACACTCACTTGTTAAATCCACGAAGACCCATGATAATCCTTCTGGAACATACTTATTTTGATTTGTCAAGAACGAAAAAACTGAAATTCGAATGTTATCAATATCGACTTGAACAAGTTTATTATTTTAACAGAAAAAGGGATTAAGCAATAAGATTAATGACAAAAGCGCTGATTAAACACATTTCATCACGATTAATTGGGTCATTCATATTTAAAACATATTTCCCCAGTGATATTAACAAAACGATTTGAGTATTTCCTCAGGAACCAGATGAGTATATTAAACTGCATGTAATCCAATGTAATTTAAGTTGTAATCAAAGAATGAGTTTATTAAACTGCATCTTATCCAATGTAATTACGTCGTAATCGCAGAATGATGAGTTTATTAAACTGCATGTAATCCAATGTAAATTAAGTTGTAATCAAAGAATGAGTTTATTAAACTGCATGTTATCCAATGTAATTACGTCGTAATCGCAGAATGATGAGTTTATTAAACTGCATGTTATCCAATGTAAATTAAGTCGTACTCAAATAATGATGAGTGTATTAAAATGCATGTAATCCAATGTAAATTAAGTCGTACTCAAAGAATGATGAGTTTATTAAACTGCATGTTATCCAATGTAAATTAAGTCGTACTCAAAGAATGATGAGTTTATTAAACTGCATGTTATCCAATGTAATTACGCCGTAATCGCAGAATGATGCATTTATTAAAATGCATGTAATTCAGTGTAAATTAAAACGTAATCAAAGAATTTGGCTTCGTAATGGTTATTGTTAGTCATATTTTATCTATTTTCATTGTATCGATAAAAGCTTACACTTGTGCTATACATAAGTAAATGACATCCTGGAATCAGCCAATAAAGGGCTGTTATGACAATTATTTAACTTAACACTAAAGAAATTATATATATATATATATATATATATATATATATATATATATATATATATATATATATATACATACATATATACATATATATATATGTATATATATATATATATATATATATATATATATATATATATATATATATATATATATATATATATATATATATCGTTATGTATGTTTAATTTGAATTGTTGTTATATTTCTGATGCCTTATATGCTGTGGATAATTGTATTTTAGACTTGACAGGTCCAAAATCAAGTTCATGTTCTTCTTGTCTAGAGATACTGAAGTTGTTTGTATTCTGTACACAAAACATACGTAGGTAGTAATTCCCCATGAGGGTGGGCTGATGCAGGGTGTTATCAGTAAGTCCCCAGTGTACATGATATTTACATAGTTATACTATTTAATTTCAGTCGGTGCTTCCAAGACACATAATGAACCATTATTCGTAATATTACATTGGACGAGAAGTTTCACAAGGTGAAATTTTCATTGTCAAGGGAGCAGTCAATACTTTTTATACGTTTCACGTAACTCGATCAAAGTAATTGGACGGAATTAGACTTTTGGCATGATTATGCCGCAGGTTTCTTCAGCCTCATTTTTAAGAAACCAATCACTCAATTTTTCTTTTAAAACAGTGTAGCATTCGATTAATATCATTTGCTTGGCTTCCATTTATGTATTAATGTTCCCGCAAGATTAAAGTTTTGAAAAATTTAAGCTTGAAATTATTTAGCTGGAGGATCATCTTGCAGCAATTATCAGTTTTGATTGCAGCCACGTTCAAAATAGATTACAAAAATAAAGTGTATGATATTAGACACGTTATAAAAAGATGAAAACCTTATGAGATAACGAGGCGTCAAGAATTTTGGATCGGCAACGGTAACAAATTAAGCTACACTCGTCCCATTTGGTTCATCAGAAATTGCCGATAGACAAGAAATTGACTCCTAGCGCGAGCATAATAGCTGTGAGCAAACTTCATTTTTAAATGTGCATGCGCTGTTTCTTCGTATAGTAGGGCATGTCTCCCCTTTGTAAATTGTTTGTGCAGTCTAGCTTGGTTTAAATCGATAACTATGTAAAAGATAATTTAAACTTTAGCAAAACTCAGCTGCATGTGTTTCCTGAAAAATCATGTATGAACTATACACTACATAAATCATTCTCTTTGGAAAATATTCTAACATTCAGATTCAATGCCATCAATAATTTTGCACTTTTCCACGAAGGAAATTGCAGTAAGCACTTTTTACATACCGTATAAATGTCAGTCTCGTATGGACGTCGGTCTCGGATTCCAAACTATTCCAGACGTCATCCATTAGTGTAGAAATAAGTGTTGATAACACACGTAGTAAACGTCGAGTGGGTCATTACGTTAAGGCGAATAGCCAAAGTTCATTATCAAAACCATCAAGTTAGTCTTATACACCATTTAATATCTTATATAACCTGAACAAACATGTCAAGTGTTACCTGTCTATGCTCTTGAAATAAGTAACAGAAAAGACAATTAGCTTTGTAAAATTTAACCAAAAAAATAATCAGTAGAATAAAAAGTGTGTGTGTGTGTGTGTGTGTGTGTGTGTGTGTGTGTGTGTGTGATTTTGATGTTTTTAAAATAAAAAATGCAGTCATATCGCTACGATGTCTGCAGTGCGGCTGTTTATAGTGATGTCTAGCACTGGGGCATTATGCCTTAGACATGTATCATGATGTCCTACCCAGTCACATTATCATGACACAATGCCGACAGGTCCTAACAATAATGCTGAGCGCCAAGTTAGGAAGCTGTTAGCACCATTTCTTAAAGTCTTTGTTATGACTCTGCCGGGTATCGAGCCCACAACCTCTCCCATCAGGCGCTGACGCTCTAACCACTATTTTACCAGAGCGGTCTAGTGAATATGAGAAGAAAAAACTTACGAAATTGCGAATTGTCCCAAAATAATTAAAAGCTCTTTATAAAACTCAGTACAAATCCAGAATAAATCCAAATACTGAAAGAGAGTTATAATCTATATGGTATAGCTTCTAGCTTGTTGATGTGCAAACAATCTTTGTTTGTATCACAGAAACATATTTCCAGGTCTATAATTCCATTGAATGTCTCTATCCAAGAATTTCCAGTGAATGTCTCTATCTAAGAATTTTAATCAATGCACTTTTGTATTTCAAGAGAAAATAATCCTTTGAATTAAATTTGATTAAATAAAATTCAACTCAACTGAACAACTGGGCACAAGATCTTAAAGCAACGGATAAAATTCTGTCAGTTACACAATATATAGTTCATTACTTGACCTCAGGTCACAATTTCCATTTATTTACTTTTGTAAATTAAAAACCCATTATGTAATGGAAATTAACTTGTTATAACAGTGGTGCACAACCCCACGCCCGAAAACCTGTTCTTTTTTTTAGCTATGTATTAGTTGTTTTTAATGAATAGAATGAAAAAACCTCATTTGGATCAAGCAGAAACTAATTCAATTTTGGACAAGGTCAACTCTAACATTCAATGTTACATTTCAGTAGCATGTAATGAAATACTATAGAAGTAGCAAATAACGCAAACTAAATATACATAACACAAGATTAAACCAAGGGAGAGAACAATCACAACACATACCAAGCAAACTTCGTATCAGTTCTTTCCCATATACTGTCAATTGTTAATCCTATCACTGTCATGTCTATAAAAAGCTGTCGTATGTGTAGATCTGACAGGCACACCTTAAGAATCGTGTTCTCAAGTAAGATATCCGTAAATGTGTCAGATAATGTCTCTTATATATCATTTCAGACGCTAAGATTTATTAGTAATAAATTCACAATGGTACAATCGAATAAGCCGCAGAGTACGTAGTCGTTTGTATGGTCTGTGACAACCCGTATTGCAATAAAGTTTCAGAATATTGCAACTTGTGTTAAGATCGCATGCATTCCCAAACGTTATTGTAATAAAGAAGGCATTCAAATAAAGCACGTATCGATATAAATGTCAAGAGAAAGAGCTATTCAAATTCAATTGGAACGAATACTTATTACAATGTCCAGATAAAGAACTATTCAAAGTCAGTTGAAACGTATACCTAATGCAGAAAATTCCGAATTATGAAAACCCTTTCAATATGCCTTGGGATTAAATGCAATTTAAAGAATATACCTGGTTACATAAAAAGAGACTTGAACCAATCTATCAGAAGAAAACGTTTAGTCCTAAATCACGTGATGCAAAATTTCTTTCAGAATGCTTTTAATGACCCTGCAAGTTGCATAGAATAAATTGCAATAGAAACTTTGTTTATGAATTACCATTTACAAAGCAAAAAAGTTACCAGCGATTCGGAGTTACTGCTAAACTTAATACTGCTTCCGGGACAGATAACGTCATTTGTTCAATCCAAAAGCATCAGCACGATGTCTTTGCAAAAATGAGTCATTGTAGCGAAACAGGTAGCTTTACAAGATTAAATATTTCTTAAATATTTGTAAGCAAGACGTTGCATTGTGAGGCAATATTTTATAACAAATTAATAATAATTACTAATTAATTTAATAAATTAACAATATTTAATAACAATTTATACTTAGTAATTAAATATTAATAATAAATAATAATAACTAGTAAGTAATGAAATAAATTAAAATTTATTTAACAATAATGTAATTAAATCATAATTAATTCATGATAATTAGTAATCAATATTATAAATATAATAATAAGTAATTAATGTTATATATATATATATATATATATATATATATATATATATATATATATATATATATATATATATATATATATATATATAAATAATTAATTAATAATTACAAATAATATAATTCACAAGCATTGTTGATGCTAGCAAGTCCGAATAACACTTATCTCTGACATTTATACCGATAGATGATCCAACTGAATATTCGGCAAACGAAAGTTGTTATTTCGATAGAAATTGACTACATGCCGTAGTCATCGCTTTTGTAATAAAGTAAAACTTATTACAGTATGACATTAAGAATCCCCAGTTTTAACAATTATAACAATTTGCAGAGTCGAATCTTCTTTATGATGAGACAGTGTTGCCCTGGTCACCCGGGTATATGTCATGGGGCGATTTCTATTACAAAAATTGGGCTTACATTTGCATGCAGTCACAACCACTTTTGTAATAAGACTTTATTTTAATATACTCTGAGACTGCATTTCACCTTGGCCCCTATTCATTTAATTAATAAGCCATTCAAACCTGTAATATCTGTAATTAGATTTAAACGGCTGTTGACTCGGGCGCTTATACCAATGTGTTCTCTACACGACAATTCGTCACGCAGCGAACACAGAGATAGAATATTTTTTTAACAAAATCTTAGTGGCGAGCAGGCGAGCATGAATATCAGGATGCATGTTGCACAATTCGAATCTGTAATAAGAGATGTGTGATAAGTTTTATTTACTATATATATTATTTGTTGGACAGCGTGTAATGGTCGCATAAACACATTAACTGCAAATTAAACAGATAGGTGAATGGTATATATTGCGACAACTGTCAAATTTCTGTACTTGATAACTAATGGATGACACCATTACTGAAACGTTTATTTTAATTGAAGATTATAATTTTGTAGAGATTTACAATGTTTACCAAATTGTAATTTCAATCTCAGCCGGAGAATCAAAAGTTGCAGTTGCCTTGACTGTGCGTTATAGTTACATCGTGTAAACGTTTTAAACTAGTGATTTGCATATACAAATTTAGGGTTACGTGACAAATTGACAACGTGGAATTATTTCACCATTTTTAAGTCCGGAATAAACTATATGAGTACAGTTGTATCTCAACATTTACAGATCGGCGGAAATGTGGAGTGCTTCTCTCATTTGGCTCCGTATAACGGGCAAGTCAGCGATAAAGATAGATCCAAACACCACACTTAGCAAAGCGACATCTAGTCTGAGCACCTGTGCCTTAGCAAGCCTCCTTACATTCGGAGCACATGTCTTTCTTCGTACAGTAGAAGCGAGTTCAGGTAATTTACTGTTGGCTCTTCTTTCAACTGAAGAATGTAGAATGTGAATAGCATTCATTTATTACAACTGCCAAAATGGACGCAAAATATTTTACAATGAAAGATTATATTAATTAATAACAGTATTATTTATTATAACAACAACAACAAGAACAACAACGACAACAACAATAATAATGATAATGGTGATGATAATGATGATGATGATGATGATGATGATAATTATGATTATGGTGATTATGATGATGATGATGATGATGATGATGATGATGATGATGATAATAATAATAATAATAATAATAATAATAATAATAATAATAATAATAATAATAATAATAATAATCGTTGTTTAATGTGGATAGCATATTTGTTCAAGAAAGATCTATCTTCCATTTTTGTAAGTGGTTATGTTGCAAAAGAAGTCACTTTCACAAATTTAGGTAACCTCGAGCATATACTCACACAGATTTGAAATAGATTAGTCGTATATAACCATAATATTCCGCGATACATACATGAACAACTCACACAGATTTAAAATAGATTAGTCGTATATAACCATAATAATCCGTATTACATTCATGAACAACTCACACAGATTTAAAATAGATTAGTCGTATATAACCATAATATTCCGTATTACATTCATGAACAACTCACACAGATTTAAAATACATATATAACCATAATATTCCGTATTACATACATGAACAACTCACACAGATTTAAATAGATTAGTCGTGTATAACCATAATATTCCTTATTACATACATGAACAACTCACACAGATTTAAAATAGATTAGTCGTATATAACCATAATATTCCGCAATACATACATGAACAATAGACTGCACACAGCTATGCACATCTAAACATGTCATAAGTCATATAGACATAGATGTGAGCAAAATATCAGTCGATACAGTGATACCTTTCTGTATTGGGAGACATTTATATATTCTTCCAGTTGGTCGAGAAGAAATTTCTTTAATCGGTTCCAATCGAACCAAAGGTATTTTTATTACGTATCCTTAAGGACAAGAAATTCTAAAAGGTAGATGCTAATAAAGTAAAATAGTTTTTTTTATGATTGTTTTTCTAGGGGGGGGGGGGGTAGTTGTTGATCTAACACTACACCCTGTATTTGGTAATCTTGATTCATGTATGTTAGAGATATTATCTGGAGAAGGATCGCTTAAAGAATTCTATGGCACGGTTACCTTAAATATAGTAAAATAAAGAATACGGTTCTTTATAATTAACCATTGTAGACGTGGGGAAAAAAATGCGAGGGAGTCTTCATTGCAAATGACATAATTAGTTGGCTGGCCTTTTCCTGCAGTTTATCTATTATGGATAGATTATAATTGGGTGTGTTTTACCATGAGCTACGGACACAGTCCAGAAGCGAAAAGATATCCCTTCAAATAGGCTGTCTGATGATACATTTTACAATGAAGCTCAAGTGATTTTGTTTAACGCCAGAGTGCGACACTATATTACCTTATACACTATATTACTTTCTGGCACTAAAATAATTTCTCATACCTTGCTACTTTCTTACACTAATCGACTTATTTACACTACATTACTTTCTTACAGTAAACTACTGCTTACACTATTCTACTTTCTTACACTATGCTACTTTCTTACACTATACTAATTTCTTACACTATTTTACTTATGCTACTTTCTTTCGCTATACCACATTCTTACACTGTAGTACTTTCTTACACTAACACTTTGCTACTTTCTTATACAATAATACTGTCTTATATTCTATTACTTTCTTAAATTATACTACCGGTACTTTCTTACGCTATGCTACTTTCTTACACTAGGCTACTGTCTTACACAATACTACTTTCTTACATTATGCTACTTTCTTACATCATACTACTTTATTACACTATACTACTGTCTTAAATTATACTGCTTTCTTAAATTATACTACTTTCTTACATTATGCTACTTTCTTACACTATGCTACTTTCTTACGATATACTACGATCTTACATTATGCTACTTTCTTACACTATACTACTTTCTTACGCTATACTACGATCTTACATGATGCTACGTTTTTACACTATAATACTGTCCTACATTATGCAACTTTCTTACGTTATACTATGATCTTACATTATGCTATTTTCTTACACTTTACTACTTTCTTGCAATTATTTATCTATCACATTATTTCTATTAACATGCATTCAATTAACGTCATTTTTTTTGCACATAAATGCAATACTGACAACATTCCCAGCCGACTGGCTGCTTATTTTTCTTGCTTTGGTTCAACACAGTTTAAATTATTTAATTTTTGTTGTAAGGACCTAGACACGTAATTATTCACTACACATAATGTTATCCTGACGAGAAGTTTAATAAGACGAGTTTGTTTACTTATCCATAGAGTAGTGTTTATTTGATCTGTTTTACGTAAATTCATCAAAGTTATTTGAAAGCGATTAAAGGTTTGGCGTTATTATGCCGCGGGTTTCTTTTTTGTTATTTAGAAGCAATGCTAAATACAAATCACTCTGTTTCTTAACTTGTAAAACAGTGAAAAATGTAGGTGATAGCCTGTAATGGCTATCCTGTGCATGGCTACCATTTACGTTTTAATTTTTAGCAGGATTAAATAGCTTTGAAACATTTAAGTCTAAAATTAATTAGCTTAAGGAATAGCTTGTAATTTTATTTAATGATTCTTGTAACCCCACTGAAGCATTATTCAAAGTAGATTTATACAAACGAAGTCTGTGCCATCACAGACACATTATACGAAGAAAAGAAAAAAATCGGCAACGGAAGAAAATAGCGACTCACTCATCTCCTTTGTCTCATCGGAATGATAAGATAGGCAAGTATGTGAAACTTTGCGTGAGCCAACTAGGCACTTCACTTCTTCTGGTCTCCATGAACATGCGTCTTTCTTTGCAGATTTTTTTCTCTTCTTTTCTTTTTATCATTGTTTGTTCGGTTTCGGTTTAGTTTCGTTTAACTCGATCAATGAACTTATTGGTATTTTTATATATTTCAGAACTCGGCTGCAGGTGATTCTTGTAAGGTGTTTCTTGTAATGTGTTCCTTGTATGGTGTTTCTTTCAGACTTATGCATGAACTATACACCACATAAATCATTATCCGTTCCTTAGGAACTATTCTAACATTCAGATGTTAGGCTATAAGTGTTGTTTTGCTTTTAAACATGCTTTCAAATTGAAATACGAAGGAAATTTCCGAAAAAATAATGTTTTGTTTTTTTCCCTCTTCACTTCTCAGACCATATACATATCAATCTAGTTTTCCAAACTAATCCATGTGTCTCTATTTTTTTCAGAAATAATAGCTGGTAATAAAATTAACTGAAATAGTAAACGTAGAGTCTGCAATTCATTTAAGGTGATAAATAAAAGATCAATATTGAAACCACTCAGAATTTATATTCTATTTATATCTCATTTAGCTAGGATAAACATGTCAACATTAATACAAGGGAGAGAACAATCGCAACACATAACACGCAAACTTTGTATCAGTTATTTTCAATGCACTACCATTTGTAGATCTTTCCACGATTAGTCCACATAAAGATGTGGAGATCAGAGAGACACCCTTCTTGGATCATATTCTCGGTCATCACCGTAATATATAAATTTGTCAACTTGAAAAATTGACATTTATCCGTATATGAGGGTAAAAGAGGTGCCAACCTGGCAATTGTTCATATATATATATATATATATATTATACAGCCTACGTAGATTTTAGAAGGGATCTTGCTTGTCAAATTGATAGAAATGACCCTCATCCTGAGTTTGAGTCTTAGCTTTGGCTTAAATGATATTTACTATAGAATTGTTCTGTCTTTTGTTATTTTCTGAGTCAGAATCTTACAGGGTCTGTTTTAATACCAAAACATGCAGCTTAGTACTAAATATTTACTTTGATTTTCTTGACAATCATAGCTACATGCATGTTCATTTTCAGCATCGGTGCCATTTTCGTTTGATCCAGATAACGCTCGAGTTTCTCTATGTCTGTCTCATGCTATGCTGTCGTCTGTAATGCTTGATTAATTATGTCTCACTTGCTATGCTGTCGTCTGTAATGCTTGATTAATTATGTCTCACTTGCACTGTCGTATGCAATGCTTGATTCATTCTGTCTCACTTGTGTTATATTGTCGTCTGCAATGTTTGATTCATTCTGTCTCAGTTCTGTTATATTGTCGTCTGCATTGCTCGATTCATTTAGGTTATTAAAGATGCATCGGTGTTGTTTTCACCTTGGCCGTCGTCATCCAGCTCTGGAATGGTGGCATTAGTATCAATTACTGTGTAAGCTGGAGTCGTGGAATGGAGTGATTCTTCTCGTTTTGAGTGTTTGAAGTGTGTGTTTCTTTCTCTTTTTGACGTACATATTTCATTAGTTCTTGCTTCCGTTTCCTACCTTTCTAGCGCGTTGTCTCATTCGTTAAATCTGAGTCGTGATTTTGATTTGTTGAACGTACAAAACAATAGTCCCCAAACCCTTGACGTTTTCTGGCAGTTTTAGAACCAATACAATTTAAAAGCAGATTTTACTTTGCAAATTAGAATTAACAGATCAATTGTCCTTACTACTGGATCAAGAAACAACACATTTGCTGCAATGTAATCGAATATTTGTAAGAAACAGGAGACATTTAGAATCGTATCAGAAAAGAAACATTAGATGTCTTGAGATATTTTATCGCTTAAAATAGTGTGGTTTGATATGCCTAAAGTTATGTAATTTGGGATACCGGTTTGTGTCTACAATCTTCTATGATCATAGGTGAGTTTAGTTGCTTCTAGAAGTCAACATTTAAACCACTATTGACAATAAGGCGGATTCCATGTTATCGAGGACCTCCCGTCGCTCCACTAACGCATACTATTAATTGGACAATACAGTACCTTAGTTTTATTTGTTGTTTTTCTTGTTTGGGATTTAACACCATATTCCAACGCATTGGTTTTACTATGTTGAGAAACCGCCCATGTGGGTGTAAATTCGGCATATTCAGAAAGACGCGACTTTTTTCACAATTCCTTCTGAACAGTCGGTTCGAAAAATGGCCGCCAAAATATTGATAGTATTAGTAAAAACAAAAGGTTTCAGAAGGCGGGGTTTGACAAATTCCTCACGATCGGAGCCAATAAGTAAAGAGACTACATCGCAATAATTTCTTATAAATGATAATTTAACGTGTTGTCATATCAAAATACTTAAACTGCACACATTGTATGTAAAGTGGACACGTACGTACGTACCTACATACATACATACACATACACACACACATACATACATACATACATACATACATACATACATACATACATACATACATACATACATACATACATACATACATACATGACAGCTTGCGCAAGTTTTTATTCATTTTTTTCACTGGATCAGAGATGTCACCATCCACGGAAAACAAGCCATAAAACATTCTTAGTATAGCATTATTTGAGTTACCTCCCTTACAAGATGGTATTTTGCAACACTTGGGATAGTTTCAGTAGTACAGTAGCCTCTTTGTTTTAGCCATAATTATCTGGTACAAAAAACAACAATCTTTTAAAAGGAAAGTAGTGCAAAAAGTACATTTTTTTTTCCTAATTGAAATGTTAAGTAGATTAATTTTAAATTTTCCTAATGTATATTTTGTTAAAGCAAGTTCAATTCGTATTCCTTTCGACGGTGCCATATTGGTACTGTCGTATTTGTGTTAGTCTGCCAAAAGCTCGTTACAGGCATTATTTTGTTGGGGGGTTGTTTCATTTTCCTTAATTTTATTCTTTCTCTCTTTTTTAGTTGGGGGGGGGGGGGGTAATCCTAAACATTCTGCTTTTGTCTTACGTTGTTGTATATTTATTCTCAACACAAATTATAATACTCTATTTTCTTTGAAGTTTTGTTTAAGATTAGTATTCCTTTGCTTCTAATGACACACTCACAATGTATTAGGCATGCTTATCACGAGATATGAGTATTATGAGACATGACTATCACGAGACATGACTATCACGAGATAGAATAAAAAGGCAAACGATAGGCCATACATGGTGACAAGTCTTTATGGTGTAGGAAGAACACCGACCCACGAGAAGCTACTGGCAAACTTTCTCAGATACCCACATTGACCGAATCCGAGACGCGACCCACGAAGACAGAGGTGAGATGAAGTGATCTGTAACGGAGTGCGCTTTATACCACCCGGCCACTCGATGCACCACCCCCACCCCCATCCCCCACTATAGGCCTGCAAGGGTTTTGCAGAAGAGAATTACCAAATAATTAATTACAAGCATACTTTAACAGGCATTCAAACCACTTTGAATGGAGTTAATTGCAGACATCATTTAACCAATTCTCCAACCACTTTCCAGGGGAATTAATTGAATGCATTCTTTATGAGACACTTAAACTACTTTCAAGGGGAGTTAACTATAGCCGTCCTTAAACTAATATTCAAACCACTTGTAGGCCAGATAATTACAGGCTTCGTTTAACAGGCACTTGAATCACTTCAAGAGGATTATATTAAAGTCATTCAAGATTTTTAAAAAATATTTTTTCTTTGGTGCTGGTGTCTTCAGTTGAATCCTCCGAATTTAAACAATACATCGATAATATTTGTAATATGTTGTATTTGTACAATAAATTACGAGCTATCAAATAGACTGAGAGACAGTTGCGATGAATTCATTTTGATTAGGTCTTTGTTAATGCCAGATAAATTTGTTTTAGATTTTACGATGCTAATTTTATCCTAGTGTAGTATGAATTATATTAAGCTAATTAAAAAAGCAATATTCGGCAGATTGGGCTATAAGTGTCCAAAAATGCTGAAAATTAATGTACTTAAGATATATATATATATATATATATATATATATATATATATATATATATATATATATATATATATATATATATATATATATATATATATATATATAAAACGGAACGGGTGCGAGCAATGTAATTATACTAGATTTAGTACGTGATTTACCAATGATTTAAAGATCCGAATGTACGATGCATTTTAGTCTCATTTGTTCTTGTGTGTTCCGTTACTCGCGTGCTGTCTTTATGGTTTTTATTACCGCCTATTCTTCTTGTGTGTATTAAGCTATAATTAATGCAGCCAATATGTGTGTATTAGGTTTTTTGACACATTAACATAATGCTGGCTATATGGTGTCTTTTCAGAATAACAAAAAAGAAACTGCTGGAACGGATAATAGTGTTTATTTCACAATTGTGGACAATAATATCATTCGTACGTGATCTGGCTGGCGATAACCGTATGACGTCACAGTGCATTTTAATAGGGTTACATACAAACTATACTCTAAAATATTTTTAAAAAGCAGCGAATAAGAGAAGATATATAAGTAAAAGCAGCGAATAAGAGAACATATATAAGTATCACATAAAATTAACAATGTTTCCCTAATACCATTTGCCATTTCGCTAAATGAAAGTCATTGGCTTAAAAGGGAACCCTGACAATATGATCAATATTGCATAAAGTTTGTATTAACATTATTCCCTGTCAGTCCCAGGAATGAAATTTAAGACATCAATTCAAAATTATTTTCATGTAAAGGACATGATTTCTTATATGAAAATCAATTTAAAATTAAAATATAAGAAAAGACTAAAATCTGACGAGCAATGTACATTAGTTCAAATGAAGTGAGATTGAAAATCGACCAGCATTGGAAGTCGGCTCAAATGACGTTATGTGCCGGTAATCGAATGATATCAGTTCGAATACTTCAAGAACATCAATTTGAATGACGTTAGTTGCCAGTACTTTAATAACATCAGTTTGAATGACGTTAGTTGCCAGTACCTTAATAACATCAATTCGAATGACGTTAGTTGCCATTACTTTAAAAACATCAATTTGAATGACGTTAGTTGCGAGTACCTTAATAACATCAATTCGAATGACGTTAGTTGCCATTACTTTAAAAACATCAATTTGAATGACGTTAGTTGCCAGTACTTTAAAAACATCAATTTGAATGACGTTAGTTGCCAGTACTTTAATGACATAAGTTAAATGACGCTGAGTACAAGTACTTTTGATGATATCACCTTAATTAAGGACCGATAGTTTATTCTTTTTAATTCAACGAAGTATCAATCTGAAGAAGAACAAAAAAAATGTGCAAAACTATATCATTCACAAATCGGAACATACAAAATTTTGCACGTCGTTGTATCGCTTCCTACTTCGTTGAATTAAAAAATAATAAACAGTCAATCCTAACAATTAAATTTAACAGCATAAATAGTTTAATAAGATTATTTTTTTTAATCATATTTTGAATTTAATTTATAAGGCGCAATAATACAGCACAGTGAAGATATATATATATATATATATATATATATATATATATATATATATATATATATATATATATATATATATATATATATATATATATATATATATATATATACGGTCAATCAATCAGAGAAAAGCATCGCATGTTAAGCCACTCCCACTTCTCAGTTAAAGACGAAGGAGGCAACCGTTTCACAGGTGCTCGATGCGAGCTTAATGTTCACCCCCACCCACCCCACAACAAATTAAATAACCTGAAGGAAAATATATCATATCGAGTAACAAATTGACCTGAGATTACCCCCATGACTTGTTCTGATATTTGACCCTGTCTATCGAACCATAATGACGTCATATGTCAGAATGGTTTAATGGGTTCAATCTAAGCTATTGTATTTTTTAAACATTAGGCCCGCGTCGAGAACCTCTTGACCACACGAGTTAAAACAATAAAAAGCCATTATTGCACGATAAAATTGATCGCCCACAAACACTGTTTCGTTTGTTTTCAAGGAAAATACGATTTCGATCTTCATTTTCGTTAAAGTTTGAGGCTAAACACAATAACAATATGTCACTTCGCACTTACCATCATGTCTTCAAGATACATACGCAGACAATATTTAAGTATTCATTTTAAGTGTATTTCATTTCTTCCGTTTGCAAAGATATCTCCTTCATTTTTTTAAAAAGTCAGGTATTTGGTTCATCATTTAAAATCTGATATTAGAAAACGGACATGTATACATTATATATTATCACATTTGGCAGGTGTGTCTTAAAATGATGTGCTGCTAATGCGAAGGTTGTGTTTGATCCCAACTGTGGCCACAACTTAATGTTTCTCTTTTCTTCTACTTTATTTGTTTTATATTATTCTGCAAAGCAAATTTCAATACATACATACACTAATGAATGTTTCAAGATACCGTCATGTCTTTTACATCAGAATATGTAAGTAGACTTTGTTTATTTATTCATTTAAAGAATATTTTACTTGTACCATTAACAAAGATATATCATTTATTTGTATAAGAAAATGCCCAGTATTTGGTTAATAATTAAAATGTAATGTAAGACGTTTTAGTGTGAGTGAGTCTATATTCTAAATATAGTTCTCATTGAGCATTATGTACAGATATGAAATACAGTTGGGCCTGGTTTTTTAAAAATACGGTTTCAATAAATTCAAAATGGCCTTTCCAGTCTGATTGCCGTAAATCGTAATGACGAAATAAAAATTTAATTATATGACGTTGGGTGACACTGCTTTGATGACGCCAGTCCAATTGACGCTCGGTGTACTTCTAAAATGTACGCTATAAAACTTGCCTTAACTTAGGGATCTCATACTCATTAAGAAGTATTCTGTATCTCATACAACGATTGGTGTTACACGGTGTCATGATAGATGACAAAGTTGGTGACTTTATCTGCCTATTTTATATTTTAATAGCTTTTACATGCATATATTGTACGTTTTCAAGACAATATTCAAATTTAAAGAAAATCCATTCGTCATCAGAAACATGAACATTTGTCTTATTTCACTCTTTTTACCAGGAACCTGAGTCTAAAAACCGGTATTTTGCCTGATTATCAAAGAGATATCTCACGTGTGAAACAAGGCATATCACTTTTACACGTATATAAATCATATTTCATCAATTACTTTTTAAAAAAATGAAGATGTGAAATTATACATATATATTAATTTCCTTTTGTGCTATCAATAATGTATTTCTCCAAACATTATATCAATTGAAACTAAACGTGAATGGTGAATACGTTTCCCACTTAAATATACACCCATCTCTACCTCATCCAATTCCTACCCTGTGATGGAGATCAGAGTATAAAAATATGAGAACAGTGTGACTAAGGTAACTGGTCGGTTTGATGACCACAGTATGTACAAAGTCTGACGGTAGATTACACAGTATGTACTAAATCTGACGTTAGATGACCACAGTGTATACTAAGTCTGACGTTAGATGACCACAGTATGTACTAAATCTGACGTTAGATGACCACAGTGTATACTAAGTCTGACGTTAGATGACCACAGTATGTACTAAGTCTGACGTTAGATGACCACAGTGTATACTAAGTCTGACGTTAGATGACCACAGTATGTACTAAGTCTGACGTTAGATGACCACAGTGTATACTAAGTCTGACGTTAGATGACCACAGTATGTACTAAGTCTGACGTTAGATGACCACAGTATGTACTAAGTCTGACGTTAGATGACCACAGTATGTACTAAGTCTGACGTTAGATGACCACAGTATGTACTAAGTCTGACACTAGTCCACTAACAACTGCAAGAGCAGCTGCATTCCCAAACGTCCGTTATGCGTTGCATCCAGATGTAAGAAAGAAAAACTAGGCCGATAAATGGTCATAACTTATACAAAACTCACGGGAGCAAAACGGCTTGCCATTTTGCCAATATGTACAGCTTTACACGATGACCGTAATGTGTGCGAAGTTACACAGTGATCCATAAAAAGAACAAGACAAGTGTGTTCACGTGATTCCGTCTTACACTCCTTTCAACTGTAAAAAGGGAGATAACTCGATATATATATATATATATATATATATATATATATATATATATATATATATATATATATATATATATATATATATATATATATATATATATATATATATATATATATATAACTGCAAAAGCAAAGCGATCTGTCATCGTGCGTATCTTCAATTGATGACGATAACATGTGCAAAGGTTTATTGCCATCCATGAAAAGGTGTGAGCGTAGTTGTGTCAAACATTGCACACGGCTTAGGTCCAACAGGGTCGTAAGTCAGAACATTGTGAAACTAGTTGAGTATGGACGATTTGTTGTCAACCACTGCATTCAGGTGCATGGGAAAAAGAGTAAAACCTCTAGCAAAAATTGTCGATACGCAAACATCTTCTATTCATGGCTGTACTATCAAAACAATGACATTCCATATAGAATAGCGGGACTATATTATTTAATACACTGTCAAATGGTGCATTTCTAAGGGCAACAACTCTTGCAGCATTTGTCGATACGCACATCTGACTAAAGTATACAAAACATTTTCCTGCTATATACAATTGATTATATAATATACTAATATACTTATGCTGCATAAGGAACGGCTATAGGGAGAGAGAAAAAAATTGCGAGAGCAAAGTGACTTCTCCATATGATAAACTTCAAAATGTAAGACCATTCTATAAGCAAGGTTTTATCTCTATTTAATGAACACAGTAGCGGCCTTAGCCAGGTAAGAGGATAGCGGAATTTAGAGCTTGTTTTTAAAAAACAAAAAGGTTGTAATTAAAACATATTACTTAAAATAAATATTATTTTTAAAACAACCTGTAGTTATCTATGAGGTTTTGACAATTGTTTCAGTGATATAGAAATTATATTTTGGGACGCATTGTCCTCATTTCGGACCGGGACTACGCATTGAGAAATCAGCCGCTGCTGAAAGTAGATGTGTTTTCATAATTCTGTCAAATATAAAACCTGGCTCAAGACCATTAAGGGAAATAACTCTAACAAATTATAGTGGGTGCCCAGTGATTTGTCTACCTTCAAATGTTCATGATTATTTTCTAATTTCGAAGCAATCCACTGAAATTTGTCAAACAATTTGCATTTAGAAATCCTAGTACAATACTCAGGATTAGGCTTCGAGCCAAAAAGGGAAACAACTCTCCTTGAAACTGATTTGTCTATATGCAAATCTTACGACGATGTCCGCACTGATTACAAAGTTTGGCGGAACTCCAACAAAACTGAGGGACTATATGCAAGAAGATTTTATTATATACTGCATTAAGTTACAAGATATAAATGGGCAGTGGCAAGCAAAGCGATTTGTCATGTTATGCATCTTCATGTGGTGTCCATAATTGTATCAAGTTTCAATACATGAAAAACAGTGACAGTCGCGCTTAGGTCATTCATACATACACTCCAGAAAACTACAATACAAAAGTGGCAATATATCTCGCAGAAATTATAAGATAAGAAAGTGATTTTTCAAAACTTCCATCTCCCAGTGATGACCTTAATATTTAACAAGTTTTATGGCAATCATTTGAATAAGTCGTGTATGGCAATCCAGTGAAAATTGTCGAATCGATTGCCTTGACGAGATTGTGACATTAACTATTCAAGACGTGTATGGCAATCCAGTGAAAATTGCCGAATTGATTGCCTTGACGAGATTGAGGTACTAACTATTCAAGACGTGTATAGCAATCCAGTGAAAATTGCCGAGTCGATTGCCTTGACGAGATTGTGGCACTAACTATTCAAGACGTGTATGGCAATCCAGTAAATGTCTTGAAGGGATTGTAACACTAGCTACTCAAGACGAGTAGGGTAATACAGTGAATGTCTTGAAGGGATTGTAACACTAGCTACTCAAGACGAGTAGGGTAATAAAATGAACATTTATGGTGCTCTTTTATCGATAGGTACATCATTAATATCTTCAAAACTTCCTGCAATCCACAGAAAACTGCAGAACGTGTTGCGTGAACGAGATTAAGAAAGGAACATTCTGTTCATACCATTACAACAGCGGTAAGCAAATTGGGAATTGTGTATCGCGAAAATAATTACATTTCATAAATCATGTCCAACCTAAATATCATTCACTTCAGCGGAGAAATGTAGGAATATTATGTAACTAACGCTTGGTTATTCCTATTCTTTGTTTGTAATGGCATTCATGTACTTTTATTTTCAATGAGGCTTTATTTTTAATACATTTTAAAGCCACAACTTTAAATGTCAACTTTAAATGTCAAAAAATGTGTTTAAAAGCATACAGAGTGACAGCGTCATTGTCATCTGCTGATTTTGCATCTGAACTATGAAACCCCATGTTAATACTCAACACCGAAGTGTTAGTGCTCAACAATAAAGTGTTAATACTCAACACCAATGTGTTAGTACTCAACACCAATATGTTAGTACTCAACACCAAAGTGCTAGTACTCAACAATAAAGTGTTAATACTCACACCAATGTGTTAGTACTCAACACCAATATGTTAGTACTCAACACCAAAGTGTTAGTACTCAACAATAAAGTGTTAATACTCAACAATAATGTGTTAGTACACACACCAATGTGTTAGTACTCAACAACAACGTGCTAGTAGCCAAATCAAAAGTGTTAGTACTCACCACCAAAGTGTCAGTACACAACAACGTGTTAGTACCCACACCAAAGTGCAAGTACTTAACACCAATATGTTAGTACTCAACACCAAAGTGTTTAACTCTTGTTATCCATAATGACCAGTATTAATGAGGCTAAATAATTTATTATTAAATCACCACACTCAATGTCTTCGACGTCTATTTAATTGTATTTGTATAACGTTAAACAGTAACTAAGTTTCGTATCATGTCTACCGCTACCAAACAACTGAACAACATTAATTTTTACAGACCCTGAGTGTCTACTTGCCATGAAAATTGGTGATTTTATAAGTATTCTAACTCAATCATTAAGAATTATGTTTGTTTCATAGACGTAAAATCATTTTCTGGTGTTTTATACGTCTGTAACATAGACTTCCGATGACATTTCCGTAAGGGTGACTTAATAAAATGATTTGTATTTAATTTGTCAGTAAATACATGCTGTTATCACAAAATATTTAAAGCTGAAGCAACCTTCAGGTGTTCAACATTTCCTCTCTTTCTCCAAGGCCATCGTTATCCTCGTTTTTCCATGCAATTTCTGTCGTCTTGCGATTTTCCGCCATCACGATTGCGTTCCCATTACTCAATGCAATGGACTGTCCAAAGTCTCTGCTACTTCTACTACCTCGTGTCCAGCCAACTGATGTTTTTGTGAACTTGGTACTAAGTGACCTGGCGTCATTGAACCGATTGAATTTCTTTTTTAGAACCGATCGCACCTGAAACGGAAGTAACGATGCGGCACTACAAACAGCTTCTTCTTTACTAAATAACAATAGTTGACCCTATATGATTAGTTTAACACGTATTATGGCAAGAAAATGTATACAACCGCTTCGGTGGCCTAGTGGTGAGAGCGTCTGCCGCAGAAGCGGGAGGTCATGAATTCGATCCCCGGCAGAGTCATACCTAAGACTTACAAAAATGGTACTAACAGCTGCCTCGCTTGACGCTCAGCATTAAGAGGTCAATGTTAGGACTGATCGACCTTGTGTCAGGATAATATGATTGGGTGGGACATCATGCTACATGTCTGCGGCATGATGCCCCAGTGCTAGACATCACAATAAACTGCCTCACTGCAGACATCGTAGCGATATGTCTGAATTTTTTTAAAGCTACGTAAAAAGTCCTAATCAAACAAATAAACAAAAGAAAATGTATACAAAGTATATATATATATATATATATATATATATATATATATATATATATATATATATATATATATATATATATATGGATTGATTGATTTACTGATTTATTGCCTCAGAAAAAGGTTATAGATTTAATGCCATTTTCAGAAAATTGTTTGCGCTCTGGTGAAGGTTGCAACTCCAAACCACGGGAATCATAATTAAGTATGTTAATGACTAATGTATTACTTATTAGTAAATTATATTTTCTTAATGAATTGGTACATTCTAATTTTAAATTAAGTTATTTTGTGCAGTGAGTCGATTTAAAAAGGGGGAATATTATTAATACATGTATGTCACTCTCAAAGTCACGGTGTGTTAAGTGCCTTTAAATATAAAATAATCTACACTTAGAAATGAACTGCCTTTAAATATAAAGTAATCTACACTTAGAAATGAACTACCTTTAAATATAAAGTAATCTACACTTAGAAATGAACTGTCTTTAAATATCAAATAATCTACACTTAGAAATGAACTGCCTTTAAATATCAAATAATCTACACTTAGAAATGAACTGTCTTTAAATATCAAATAATCTACACTTAGAAATGAACTGCCTTTAAATATCAAATAATCTACACTTAGAAATTAACTGTCTTTAAATATAAAATAATCTGCACTTAGAAATGAACTGTCTTTAAATATAAAATAATCTACACTTAGAAATGAACTACTTTTAAATATAAAATAATCTGCACTTAGAAATGAACTATTTTTAAATATCAAATAATCTACACTTAGAAATGAACTGCCTTTAAATATAAAATAATCTACACTTAGAAATGATTCATTTTCATATAAGATGTCTAACGCAAAATAATGGTACCTGTATTATGGTCCAAATATATCCTATCTATAACAAATGCTGTACAGTAAATGTAATAAATATTTCATCCCTATTTTTTTTGAAACTCTGATAATATAAAAAGTCTATAATACTTAAACAAACACAAATTAAAATACATATTTTTACCTTTATAGATAGAACTACACATATAGCTAAAATAAAATTACCGGGAAGAAAAAAGAACATTACTGAAAAAAGAGGATTCAATTTATAAAAAGTTGTACAGTTCTTGCATGTATAAAAAGAGAAAGAATGTACTGTATAGTCGTATCCATGATATAATCCGACATTACTACCAATAGTGTTTTATTTTTATTATTTGTTTTAATTTTTAGTTTTGTTTTTGGTCTATATACTTCATCGTCTTTTCTGATGAAACGTTCAATTAAATTTCGAGCATAAAAAGGGATTATTATGTAAATCGGATAGTCCGCAAACCACAAATTACCTCTCCATTCAGAAAACAGTAAAACACAGCAACAAAGAATCCCTGAAATGAAAACAAAATAGGTGTATGGAAGAAAATGAAGGAAAACATTTCAATATCATACAACTGAACACATTTTTCATTGTATCTTCAATTCCTCCGTCGATAAAACAATACAAATTTTCCTGCGGTTTAATTCATTTATAAGACTAACCAGTCTCAACGATAATGAAGTCAATGATTAGTCGTCTAAAAGGGTGTATTAGGGAATGTGTTAATGTGAAACTAACTTATTGATAACGGAAATTACCTTAGACAAATAATTTTGGAAATTACGTGGAACATATAAGTTTAGGGAACGTTTTACCATCTGATAATCAAAACGACGTACGAAATTTAAGGTTTGCTTTTGATAATGAAAAGTAGATGGATCATAAAATTATGAAAAAGTCGTATCTCCTAAAAGTGAAAATCACACAGGACATTCAATGGTGTAGAAAGTTTTATAACGTGTGACATAACAAAGTGAATAAAGTTTTATAACGTGTGACATAACAAAGCGAATAAAATTTTATAACGTGTGACATAACAAAGTGAATAAAGTTTCATCTAAAGATATTGGAAATCACGTTGGGCATATAACTGTGAAGAACGTTTTCCTTATTGATTGCGAAAATCGCGTTTGACCTATAACTATGAAGATTGCTTTACCTGGAAGGACTGTAGGACAGCATTAATGTACAGAAAAACAGTTTTGACCGTTTGGACATCGCTAGGGGGCGCTATGAAGAGCACGTATGTTATTCCCAGAAGCGGTATCAATATGATGGTGGCTTTCACAGCTTTTCTGAAAAAGAAAAATAAATACTCGTTTAAATTAAACTTACTGAACGTACTCAGATTATAGAATACAAACTAGGAAATATGAATTAATACAGAATCCAAAATTAGGTTATATGAATTGACACGTAATCCAAACTAGGTTATATGAATTGGTACAGAATACAAATTAGGTTAATTGAATTGATACAGAATCCAAACTAGGTTATATGAATTGGTACATAATCCAAATTAGGTTAATTGAATTGATACAGAATCCAAACTAGGTTATATGAATTGGTACAGAATCCAAATTAGGTTAATTGAATTGGTACAGAATCCAGACTAGGTTATATGAATTGGTACAGAATCCAAACTAGGTTATATGAATTGGTACAGAATCCAAACTAGGTTATATGAATTGGTACAGAATCCAAACCAGGTTAAATAACTTGATGCAATATCCAAACAAGGTTATACAAATTGGTACATAATCCAAATTAGGTTATATGAATTGACACGTAATCCAAACTAGGTTATTTGAATTGACACGTAATCCAAACTAGGTTATATGAATTGGTACATAATTGGTCAAAACGATTTCTATTACTGGAAACTAACTTTTACTGTAAAGCAAAAAAAATGTTTTAGTTGATAAAATTGGCTTGTGAGTTTAATTTTTTTTATTTTGTAACTGATTTAACAGAATTAACTGGTAGAAACTGAAATATAATATGTATTTATGAGAGATCTGGGAAAACAAATAATTACAAAAGGGTTGATTGTACTATTAAAAGATATCAATTTTACGAATTGAGCAGCAGAGGGGGCGAATCGGACAACTTTTATAGGCGTCGACGAGGCAAACTGAGGCTTCCTCGTAAATCGTAAAAAAGGCGTCGACGAGGCAAACCAACGCCTTCTCAAAGTCGTAAAAAAGGACGCCAAGTTGTTGTCGCGCCCCCCTCTGCTGCTACAGGTTAACTATTTTTTTAGGATGAAAATCATTTAGGATTTTACAAACAGACTAATTTGCAAAACCTCGCCTCGTAGATCAATCAGATTATTGGATTGGTCAGTTAGTTTAAAATTGATTCTAGTTAGCAAATCGTTATGACATCTCATATAGACTGGATTAGTTGGATCCTCAATGATTAGAAATCCTGGAGGAGCTGTTGGTGCAAAAGAATATAAAATATATCCCTGCTGAGCTTGATTTGATCGCTCGATATTTATTTGATAGCTTCCTTCGATAACATCACATACTAAATTTAGCGCAATCACCGAGGATATATTGACGTTGAACGGAGCGATATGCCTACCACCACCATCTGGGTCATTATTAAATGTCAAGATAGTTGTTTGTGGTTGTGGCAATTTCTTCCATGCGTCGTGAATTTTATTAAAACCGGTATCGATCGCGTTGTTTAGTTTTGTTGGTAGCTCAACAGCATTATATCCGGGCAATTTAAAACCAGGGATATCTTCAACGCGTATGTTATGTTGTTTTGCAAATTCTTCTTTTGTTTTAGTGTTACTACGTGTTACATCATTGACTATTTGTTCGTTAAACGCATTCATGTCAGCGATAATTTTATTACACGTTTCTACAACACTGATAAATTCATCTCGGGTGAGGATACCAGACTCAAGAGATACCAACAGCAACGAAAGATCTTTATTGAATGCTGCAAATTTTTTAGCGATGTAGATTTCATTAGGTGTTTCATATAATATATCACCAGGTAATAGCTCAAATATCCTCCTCACGGGTATATCACCACCTGGTCGTAGTATATCACCGCCTGGTCGTAGTATATCACCGCCTGGTCGTAGTATATCACCGCCTGGTCGTAGTATATCACCACCTGGTCGTAGTATATCACCGCCTCGTTGTATCCTCTCTCCAAAAAAACTCCAACTTGTCGTAACCACGATAACTTTTCGTTGGATTATCAGATTTTTGTTTATCTGTGACATAATCGGATCTTTAATGTTCAGGTCGTAAATTAACGGGTTCTCGTCGAGGTGGTATCTCAGGCCATCCTAACACGGTTCTGATTGAGCTCTGATAGATATCTACGACATAACTAGGTGAGTTGATCTCAGTGGCAGATGATAACGTCGGCTCGTGAACCGTTATAGCGATTTTCGATTCTGTTCCAGTAATTGATTTAATTCTACGC
Source organism: Unio pictorum (assembly GCA_030141615.1). Lineage (NCBI taxonomy): Eukaryota > Metazoa > Mollusca > Bivalvia > Unionida > Unionidae > Unio > Unio pictorum. The sequence continues at coordinate 2,531,994 of JARLTB010000143.1, read as the reverse complement.
TGAAATTCAGCATTGATTTGTTCAATTTGCTAGGATCCAGATGGTAACGAAACAACGTTCCAGTCTGGAGTCCCGTCTTCGCGATTCTTATTCGCGAATACCAAAGAATTGTTCGGTTGTTGACCACCAAATGCTACCAACCGAATATTAGGCCAATTGTGATACACTCGTAGTTTTTCCAGTGCTATCTCCTTCACGGGAATCGGAGTAGGAAAGTTTACACTGAATTCAGGATTCGTTGAAGTTATTGAGATCATGCTGGTTTTCACCGGGTTTGTGTTCTCCACTATTCGTTGAAGTAGTTCTTGAGGTGTTGTCATTATTGTTATTATCCTGCTCTAATTTCGATATCGCGGAATCATAAATACGTACCATCTCTGAGAACTCACTATCTGTTATTAATGTGTCATCGAGCGATGATGATATCATCGAGGATAATTGCGAGTACGCGGTTGATACAACGGGGAACTTGATTACGTAATCTTGCAGTTTGCGCTGATAACACGATGATAGTTTTTTTGTTATCCCGGTTGATATACCCGCGATTGTAGCCACCGCAGAAATACAAATTGGAACCACGACCGGAGCAATCATTGTAACCGATGCGAGTATTATTTCGGCTCCAGTGATTACACCACTCACTGAGTAAACTGTAACATCAACTGCGGTGATACTTCGTCGGTATATTTTTATTTTTGTTTGATACTCCTCAGTGAGGGTTTTGAGTCTAGTTTGAAATTCTCTAACCTGATCATAGCGGTATTGAGATACCGAAGGTATCGTCGGTGATGACATTTTATTTTCAAATCATTTACGATTTCAATTAAGTTGTTTAGTTAAATCCGCTACGAATTCCACATACCATGTTACTGAAACCCTATTCTATTGTGAAATGTTCAGATGTATCCTTGTCGATGATTGTTGATATTGTATTGTTTACTCCAGCTGAACTCGTTGATGATATATTAAACTGAGTCGGTGTCACTAGTGTTAATCCATGAATACCTTTGACGGCCGCAGTGATATGTAAAATGTTGTTTGTAGGTGTCCACGCAAATGATCTGTATTGGATCGTGTATACTACGTTGTTGGTTTTCTCATGAGGAATTTTAGTTTTTTCAATGACTTCTATCATTCTTTTTGCAACAGTTTTGATTGCTTCGATGAAGTGTTTGATCTCAGATGGATTTTTTAATATCAGGGAGTTTTATGTCGAGTTTATCGAATGTGGTTCCAAGAAATTTATCTACGATGTTTTTACGAAACGTTGAAAACTGTTTTACGTGTTCTTCATATTTGGATTGAAGTGTTGCTAGTTCCAACATAATTTTTTTTTATCTCTTTGAATTTCGGTGTGGTCACTGGTGGATTACCAAAAATTCTACTACGGGTTTATCAAGGTTGTCCACGATGGATTTATGTAAATCAGTAAACCGACTGAATGTAATTATATGTTCGTTGTATTCATCGCGTAGTGTTTTTAATGGTTCTAAATCGTCAATTCGTTTCGCAATAGTTGACATAAGTACGCCCGGTCTGAGTTTACCCTGATCGGAAAATACCGCAATAGTGCCTTCGGCTGCGTCTCGTTGTTTAATTAAAATATCATCAAGGGAAATATTACTCGTTTTCAATTTACCCTGACGATCACCAAATACAACTATTTCATTAGGATCAACACATGCTAGGTTCAACATTTCAGCTATTTCATCTTCGATGAGTATTTTTATATCACCGGTTGCAGTGCCTTCGGCGGAGGGTTTCTTCGACGGCGATAGAGGTCGTCCCCAACTATCAATCATGTTATTGTAAAACTCTTTTTCTCTCTAAAATCTTCGATTTTCAGCGACTACTCGTATATTCATTCACAACTCGATGAGGTGGTTTTTCAGATGTTGAAATAGCATCAAGGACATTCAATACTTCGTTGCCGCATATTGGTGGGTCATTCATTTGTTGTGTTGATAGCGTAGAATACCAACGAGGGGTGTTTAAGCGGTTTATATAACGCATGAATTCTTTAGGCGGCGCTAGTCCATATGAATCGAAATAGACGATTGCACGTGGATCAATCGCGTATGCAACCCAGTGAGTTCCAGGTCCTGTGCTGTTATCGAGATTAATAATACCGGTCTCAACGCTGTTTGGTTGTGCCGGCAACTGATCTTTCATAAAGACACCTCTGAAGTTTTTAATCGCGAGTTTTTTAGCAGCATCGAGTAAATCGACATTTGACATGGGAATCGAAGATTCTCGCGTTAATAAACTGTTCTCAGGCTGCTACCTTTGTACCACGAGTGCGGAGTTCCTGGTAGTCTAAGACCCTTTCCTCGTTTCTTTTTTTTATACCCGCTCCCAGTTGCTTTCTTTAGTGCCATTCCTGCGCGGGACCAACGGCTCCTAACGCTGCCGCTTTAGCCATCGCTGGGGCCGCTGCAGAAATCAACGCTGGAATCGCAGCTAACTACGGGAATATACCGCTTTATTTTATCATGTTTTTGATCGCAGCTGCAGTGATAGTGATCTGAACTCCTTTTTTATCTTTCAGCTCGTCATTGAAATGTTTTATCTGACGAGTTGTCAGTGACAATTTATTCGCCCCACCAGTCATCTGATTGGGTTTCAGTGTTATTGTGGTTCCACATTTTTTAGCCGATTCTGATTCCAATTTCTTGAGTTGACCGGGAGTCAACGTAACACTAATATGACTGTATGACATTATACAATAACAGATTGATTCTAATGGAAAATCAAAGATTTTCAATTATATGTTTTCCACTGGTGCATCTATCATTCTCATTCGTCCCCCAGCACCTTCGAGTAGCATTGATTTGTCGCTGAGAATGACAGCAACAGCTCTATAATTAACACCACCAGGGGCTACACGAGCTCTAAAGTGTATATCAACGACGGACTGTCTTGTTAAATCAAGATGTTCCAATGAAAAGTAATAGATCGGATATTGATTTTTAAAATCCAACTGTGATATTTGCAAACCAGTATCCACATTTTGATATATATATATATATATATATATATATATATATATATATATATATATATATATATATATATATATATATATATACATATATGACAATAGACGATGATACACGCGTGCAATATGGTTGTTATCGTAATCAATTTGTATATCCTCGGATGGTTCCTGTTGGCCGTTTATTCTCAGTGAGACTTCTTTAACGCCTAACTGATCAAATATCATATGACTACGTGTTTGATTGTCTCATCGCGTTCTATCCTGTAACGCAATAAATATATGACGCGGACTGAAATGCCTTGTCGCGCTGCCAGGTGCCATGTAAATGTACCAGTAATATCAGAATCTATAGTATCTATACTCGTTGATAACCGACTTATCAATGATTTTCCTCCTTGGTCCATAAATGATAGTAATCGATCCTCTGTGGTAATTGATGGAGTCAACACTGGCATCCACAGTGATAGTTTTGATAAAATAACTTTACCGGCAGCAGCAGCGTCACCACGCCAGATTGCATCATTATCAATATCGTTTCGCACGAGTACTAACGTATGCTTTGCTCCATTGATAATTTTTCGGACATTTCTACAGAATCCAAAATATATGATGCAGTGGAATCGCGCATGAAAATCGTCGACGCTCTCCTTGTAGCATTGATTTGCGTGTTGCATATCCTAGATTGTAATCGGAATTAGCGCTTCCGACAATATCAAAGGCAGCAGCTGGTCTACCTCCTCTGTGTTCATAGGTATCTGGATAGTGTGCAGCAACCGCAGTATCTTGCGCTGTCCGTATTTTAATATACGGAGAGTGATTAGCGTGATCAGTAATATCCTTAGCAAACATCATAGATGGACCCGCCGATCTTGTATAATCGTCGGAGTATCTTGCTAACCCTATTATTGTTGTAGCAACATCAACATTATTCTCAATGGTTTCAATTTCTCTTCCATCAATCATATATTTAGCGCTACTAAATAACGCCATAATCCCATTATTGACAAAACCAACTCGGAGAATTGTGTTATTTGCGTATGGTGTATTGGCTACAACATCTGTTACAAGTTCTCATCCTACTTCAATAAACGCTTCACACGGTAGAAAGTATTTACTGGTATCATGAACTTGAAGTTCAATTCTTGATCGAAGATTTGGTTGTATTGCGTGATAGGCATAATATTGATAATCACGTACGGTATTGCGTGATAGGCATAATATTGATAATCAAGTACGGGATCATCCTTGAACACTGGGACGTCCATATCAAGCGCTGTATCAGGTGACCGTTTGAACATTTTATTACATATTAGCTGGTCTAAATCATCGTCGTCGGCCACGTCGTGGTTTTTTAAGCCACTTTCCGCTATCATATTTGCGGTTATATTATCCTGGTCAGTTGCGGTTAATGATGGAGTTGTCAACGAAGTCGCCAGCGACGCTAGTTTTTGATCTACTGCGTTATTTATTATTTTACTAACACTTGCAGGCATCTCCGCTGTAGATGGTAGTGGTCCCGGTTTCTTTCGCCGTCGAACTAACGCTGTTAGTTTATCCCGAGCGACCAAAAACGCTTTCCCGGCAAGATCTCCAACAGCGCTAATACCCTTATCACGAATAACATCAATGGATTTCATCGATAATTGTTTTGCTAACGGCGCTACTTTTGGAGCCATTCTTGCAAATAATCCTGTGATGGTATCACCGAGACCATCACCATAGTACGCGCGCCAATCAGGCAATCGTGAGTTTACTACGTAGACACTGGTTGGTTTATCATGGTTGTAGTGTATGTGTCACAGAATTAGGCGAAAATTTAATTTATTTCCTAATTGAATTACAAACTAATTTCGCCATTTTTTTTGTTTCGTCGTACATGCGTTACCTGGGGTGAATAAGTGGTTTTCTCCAAGGTAAGCGGCGTGTAACGATTTGCATGTGCCTGACTTCGAATTACATGAAGTCCGGAACATTATATTCACGGGTGCACGGTAATCTTGCCGTGATTTCTGCTCACCTATTTGAGGGTATATAAGGCAGAATATTACTGATAAATATTACGGGACCAAAAATATCTTATCACAGGAAAGATAGCTCGTCATTCAATCTCCAGCCAAAGGGGTGAGTGTTAAATTTATATTTCGTTTTATTGTGAATTTTATTCAGTTTATCATTTCATATAATGATGCCTTTATTACAATGCAGGTTTTAAACGTGGAATATTTGGAATTACTAGTCACTATTTGACTTTAAATGCAATAGCGTAATCTAAGGTTTAGATTATTTTTTTGAGACAACTATTATTAGTCTGGTTTCTTTATCGTAGCTGATAACATCGCTGATAACGTCTTTGAGATCGTAGCTGAAATTGTAGATGATTTGTTGCGGAACATCTCTGATAACATCTTATAACATCTGATAGCATCTCTGGTAACGTCTCTGATAACGTCTTTGAGATCGTAGCTGAAATAGTAGATGATTTGTTGCGGAACATCTCTGATAACATCGTTGATAACGTCTTTGAGATCGTAGCTGAAATTGTAGCTGATATTGTAGCGGAGCATCTCTGTTTGTCGGATTGTCTGTCCGTCTACATCTGTCGTGACGTGTAAATACCCGGAAATCTAGAAGTCCGAGTGTCGGAGCTGTCTAGAGTTGTAAACATCCGGGGTGGCATCTAGGGTATTGAGGAACGTTGGTTCTAGTAGATGTTTTATGCTGTCTGTACGTATAACTGGTGGATCCGTGAAGGGCAAGTGACCGATAAAAGTATTGAGTCAACCCTAGGTTTTCGGAGAAACAGGGCGGCGATTCAACAGTTGTGAATCGTATGGTTATACAGGGTCGGGACATATGTGTGTGTTGCAATTGTAGTACAATTGAATACAGTGTTGTATTTACATGGTTACTTCAAATTACAATAGTATTTCAAGGCATTGCATGAATCTCAATAAAAGCTAGCAACTTGATTAAATACATGTATATGTTCGTGCTAGTTGTCGCAATCCATAAGTGCGACAGTATAGTTTGATGCTTGTGTTTATTATCGTAATTTATACTTGCGTTAATATAACTTTTGTAAAGGTTCCTTGGATCTGTGTCTAGTCCAAGAGTTTCCTTTGTATCTGTGTTTTATGTTTTATTAATATTTCATTTATTCATGTATTGTGAATGGTTGTGAGTGTAATTGTGGGTTGAACGCGTGAGTTATTGTGTTGATACATCATTATTTTTCATTAATAATTTATTTCATAAATTTATATTTTCTTTCACATATTGTGTTTGTGTTGTTCATTTAATCCACCATCCTCTCGGTAACAATTCTGTTACAATGGTGTCAGAAGTGGGATCGCTGGATTAAGTGAACTGTCAATCATTTTTGTGAAGTATACATTTAATGTTTATATTTGAGCGTGACCTTCTTGACAAGATAATACTTAAGTTGGGGTTTATTTTTGTTTAGTTTATCTAGGTCCGTGTATCCAGTATAAACGTATTTAAAACATTGGTTTGGTTACCTTCATCAGGAAGATAAGGTCAGCTTGTTTTATACATTTATATTTATATTACAATTGTCATGTCATCCCTTAAGGACTTGGTTGCCTTAGGCAAAGAATTTGGATATGAAGGTGAAAGCTTAAGGAAATTTATTCAGGAAGAACAAGCTCGGGAAAGGGAAGAAAGGGTAAGAGCAAGGGAATTAGAAAGGGAATTAGAAAGGGAAAAAGGGGAAGCCGAAGAAAGGAAACGGGCATTAGAAAGGGAATCCGATGAAAGGAAACAGGAATTAGAAAGGGTAGCTGATGAAAGGAAATGGGCCTTTGAGAAGGAAAAGATAGAATTAGAGAAGCAGGTCGAAAGGGAAAAGATAGAATTAGAGAAGCAGGCCGAAAAGGACAGGATAGGATGGGAAATGGAAGCGGAGGACAGGCGAATAGAGTTAGATAAACGAGCGAAAGTAGAAATGTTAGAGTTAGAAGAAACAGCAAAGCAACGGGATCATGTGCGAAAGGTAGAATTAGTAACAGCTGGAAAAGGAGAACACGATTCTGCCTCTAGCAAATTAAGGGTCCCCAAATTACCTCCCTTTGACGATGAAAAAGATAACATGGATAGTTATCTTCATCGGTTTGAGCGGTATGCCGAAAACCAGAAGTGGAGTCAAAATGACTGGGCATTGCATCTTAGTGCTCTATTAAAAGGTAAAGCACTGGATGTATACTCACGACTTCCTAGAGACGATGTGTTTAAGTACGACGTCCTAAAGGAAGCACTTCTTAAAAGGTACGAGCTCACTGAACAGGGTTTTCGTAAAAAGTTCAGGTATAGCAAGCCCGATAAGGGAGAAACCTTTGGTCAGTTCACCGTTAGAATTGCGAATTATTTTGAGCGGTGGATTGAATGCGGCAAAGCGGTGAAAACGTTTGAAGGGTTGACTGATTTCTTGCTCAGAGATCAATTATTTAATACAGTTGGGCGAGAATTAGATCAATTTCTGAAGGAGAAAGTCTTCACAAACGTAAAAGATATGGCTAAGCAAGCCGATTTCTTTGCCGAAGCTCATGGGGGAACCCAGAACGTGGTTTCAAAAGATTTTAAGTCTGGAAACCAGTCTGCAAGACCAATGCCTAGGGACCTTGTAAAATCAGCTGAGGCAAATAGGTCAGTTAGAAATCCAGGCATTCAGCGTCTGCAATGTTACTTGTGTAATGCATGGGGTCATGTTCAAAAAGACTGTCCTAAAAGAAAGGGACTTGTACATAAGGTAGCAGTGGCTATACAAAGTAAAGGTATATCTGATAATATCGTACAGGTAGAACCTTGTATTTATTCGCTTGGCACGTGTCTATTTCCCGAAGCGCTTGTACCAACCGCGAGAGGGTTTGTCAACGGTCGAGAAGTCGTAGTATTACGTGACACTGGTTGCACTTGCGTAGTGATCAAACGTAGTCTCGTGCAGGATAACCAAATGCTCGGGTGGGAGTCCCCATGTATGTTACTTGATCAGACGATTGGTCGCATTCCCGTAGCAAGGATCACGGTAAAAACACCTTTCCTAACGGGAACTGTTGATGCCCTTTGTATGGAAAACCCTATTTACGATCTGACGATCGTTAATGTTGAAGGTTCCCGTCTTCCAACCATGGCCGATTTTAAAATACCTTTGGCCCAGGCAATCGAAACGCGAGCGCAAACACGGCGAGAGAAAACCGCGTTTCATAAATTAATAGTCCCTGAATCGATCTCAGGAATTTCGCGTGATGATTTCAAACAAGAGCAAGAACGTGATGAATCCATCAGAACAATTGTTGAGAAAATCACGTCCGGCGCGATAAGCATTGCAAGGGTGGGGGTAGCTCGAGATTCGTACGCAAGAACGGATTAATTCATAGGGAGTTTAGCGCTCGGGAGGGTAAGAAGTATTGGCAAGTGGTCGTACCCCAGAGATATAGATCTCAAGTACTTAGGGTGGCGCATGATTCAAGCATGGCAGGACACCTAGGTAAGGCTAAGACCACTAGCAGGGTAGTCGCTGAATTCTACTGGCCCGGTGTTAATGGCGATGTCACACGGTTCTGTAGGTCGTGCGACGTATGTCAGAAAACCGTATGTAAGGGAAGGGTCACAAGGGTGCCCTTAGGACAGATGCCATTAATAGATACACCGTTTAAAAGAGTGGCAGTAGATATTGTAGGACCAATACACTCAGTTACCGAAAGAAAGAATCGGTATATTCTTACTCTGGTTGACTACGCGACCAGATACCCCGAAGCCGTAGCGTTACCAACTATTGAAACGGAAAGGGTAGCTGAAGCATTAGTTGATATCTTCAGTAGGGTAGGGGTGCCAGAAGAAATCCTCACTGATTGTGGTGCCCAATTCACCTCTGACCTCATGGATGAAATAAGTAGGCTGTTATCCATCAAACAGCCAAACACTACCCCATACCATCCGATGTGCAATGGACTGGTAGATAAGTTTAATGGTACACTGAAAAGCATGCTACGAAAGATGTGCGCGGAACGTCCGCAAGACTGGGACCGTTATTTAAACGCTGTTCTGTTCGCGTACCGTGAAGTACCGCAGGAGAGTTTAGGGTTTTCACCCTTCTAACTGTTGTACGGTAGAACAGTTCGAGGCCCGATGCGGATACTATGCGAACTATGGACTGGTGATGTCGCGAACGAGGAAATAAAAACAACTTACCAGTACGTGTTAGATCTAAGAAATAAACTTGAGAGTACATGCCAGATGGCACGTGACGAATTAATTAAATCGGGGCGCAGATATGCTAAGTATTATAACCGCAGAGCGCGAAATAGGAAATTTCTTGTAGGAGATCAGGTGCTATTGCTTCTTCCAACGAGCTCAAATAGGTTATTAGTCCAGTGGAAAGGTCCCTATGAAGTTAAAGAGGTAAAAGGTGACATGGACTATAAAATTGACATGGACGGTAATTTAAAGACATTCCATGATAACATGCTCATGTTTTATATCAAGAGACAGAGCGACAATGTTGAAAAGGGGGTCTTAAATGTCGTTTGTACGGCAGTCGTAGACGATGATGAAGCAGATTCGAATATCGAGAGTTCCCTTGAATGTCCCTTGGGAGTTGCGGGGGAAGGGATAGATAAAGTCGATGTGAGTGCGGAGTTGACGAAAGACCAGCGTCAACAGATTAATGCGCTCTTGGCTAAACACTCTTATGTATTCACAGATAGACCAGGTTGTACAACTTTGTTGGACCTCAAAATTAAGCTGAATACTCTGACCCTATTCGAATCAAGGGATATCCGGTGCCATACAACGCACGTGAAGCTGTGGACGAAGAGGTGGGTAAAATGTTGGATCTGGGGGTGATTGAACCCTCCAACTCGCCATATTCTTCTCCAGTAGTGCTAGTCAGGAAAAAGGACGGGACGAACCGATTCTGTATCGATTTTCGGCAGTTGAATAAAATCACTGTGTTCGATGCAGAACCAATGCCAGATATGGAGGGTCTATTTGCAAAGTTGTCGGGAAACCGATGGATTTCCAAATTGGATCTGTCCAAGGGATATTGGCAGGTTCCTATTGTCCCAGAGTCCAGAACTTTGACAGCATTTGCGACCCAGAAAGGATTGTATCAATTCAAAGTGATGCCATTCGGGTTAGTTGGAGCCAGCGCCACCTGTTGTCGTTTGATGCGAAAGTTGCTTAAAGGTTTAACAAACGTTGATAGCTTTGTAGACGACATATTCGTGTACACGAATACTTGGAGTGAGCACGTGTCCGTCCTGAGCGAACTCTTCAATAGACTCCGCAGAGCGAACCTCACAGTGAGACCCACTAAATGCAGTATTGGTTATACAGATTTAGATTGTTTGGGTCATAGGGTCAGCGGTATGGGTCAGTTAAAACCTCATCCCAAGCAAGTTGAAGCAATTAGAGACGCACCAAAGCCAACCAACAAAACGCAGGTAAGATCATTTCTAGGTCTAGTAGGTTTTTATAGAAAATTTATACCAAACTTTGCAGCCATTGCTAGCCCGCTGTCTGATTTGACCAAGAAGGGGCAACCAAACAAAGTTGAATGGGGACCGCCACAAGATAAAGCATTTTGTGCTCTGAAAGAGAAACTGGTTAGTGTACCTATATTAAAATTGCCAGATGTCAGCAAGCCTTTTATTCTAAGAACAGATGCTTCTGAAACTGGGTTGGGGGCAGTTTTACTGCAAGAGCAAGACGACAGTAAGTTACCCGTAGCTTACTCGAGTAGGAAATTGCTACCCAGGGAGAAGAATTATTCCGTCATAGAAAAGGAATGTTTGGCCGTAGTATGGGGAATTGGGAAGTATCACGTATATCTATTTGGGAGAGATTTCGTTCTCGAGACTGATCACCAACCCCTACTGTATTTAAACAAGGCCAAGGTCGCCAACGCTCGGTTGATGCGTTGGGCGCTAAAACTACAACCTTATTGCTTCCGTGTAGAAGCAATAAGGGGAGTTGAAAATATAGGCGCAGACTACTTGAGTAGGGCATGATGGGAAATTTGTATGAATTTGCTCAGTATTAAAATCCAGATTGTAGTATATAGCCAGTGTAAATGTTGTAAGATATCATCAGTAGTTGTTTTTCTTCTATTCTGTGTTAGTTTTAAAAATGTGTACATTTTTATTCGGGGGGGGGGGGGGGGTATTGTCACAGAATTAGGCGAAAATTTCATTTATTTTCTAATTGAATTACAAACTAATTTCACCATTTTTTTTTGTTTCGTCGTACATGCGTTACCTGGGGTGAATAAGTGGTTTTCTCCAAGGTAAGCGGCGTGTAACGATTTGCATGTGCCTGACTTCGAATTACATGAAGTCCGGAACATTAGATTCACGGGGTGCACGGTAATCTTGCCGTGATTTCTGCTCACCTATTTGAGGGTATATAAGGCAGAATATTACTGATAAATATTACGGGACCAAAAATATCTTATCACAGGAAAGATAGCTCGTCATTCAATCTCCAGCCAAAGGGGTGAGTGTTAAATTTATATTTCGTTTTATTGTGAATTTTATTCAGTTTATCATTTCATATAATGATGCCTTTATTACAATGCAGGTTTTAAACGTGGAATATTTGGAATTACTAGTCACTATTAGACTTTAAATGCAATAGCGTAATCTAAGGTTTAGATTATTTTTTTGAGACAACTATTATTAGTCTGGTTTCTTTATTGTAGCTGATAACTTCGATGATAACGTCTTTGAGATCGTAGCTGAAATTGTAGATGATTTGTTGCGGAACATCTTTGATAACATCTGATAACATCTGATAGCATCTCTGGTAACGTCTCTGATAACGTCTTTGAGATCGTAGCTGAAATTGTAGATGATTTGTTGCGGAACATCTCTGATAACATCGTTAATAACGTCTTTGAGATCGTAGCTGAAATTGTAGCTGATATTGTAGCGGAGCATCTCTGTTTGTCGGATTGTCTGTCCGTCTACATCTGTCGTGACGTGTAAATATCCGGAAATCTAGAAGTCCGAGTGTCGGAGCTGTCTAGAGTTGTAAACATCCGGGGTGGCATCTAGGGTATTGAGGAACGTTGGTTCTAGTAGATGTTTTATGCTGTCTGTACGTATAACTGGTGGATCCGTGAAGGGCAAGTGACCGATAAAAGTATTGAGTCAACCCTAGGTTTTCGGAGAAACAGGGCGGCGATTCAACAGTTGTGAATCGTATGGTTATACAGGGTCGGGACACATGTGTGTGTTGCAACTGTAGTACAATTGAATACAGTGTTGTATTTACATGGTTACTTCAAATTACAATAGTATTTCAAGGCATTGCGTGAATCTCAATAAAAGCTAGCAACTTGATTAAATACATGTATATGTTCGTGCTAGTTGTCGCAATCCATAAGTGCGATAGTATAGTTTGATGCTTGTGTTTATTATCGTAATTTATACTTGCGTTAATATAACTTTTGTAAAGGTTCCTTGGGTCTGTGTCTAGTCCAAGAGATTCCTTTGTATCTGTGTTTTATTTTGTATTAATATTTCATTTATTCATGTATTGTGAATGGTTGTGAGTGTAATTGTGGGTTGAACGCGTGAGTTATTTTGTTGATACATCATTATTTTTCATTAATAATTTATTTCATAAATTTATATTTTCTTTCACATATTGTGTTTGTGTTGTTCATTTAATCCACCATCCTCTCGGTAACAATTCTGTTACAGTATGATCATCTTATTTAAATGATATTTATCTAATATTGTAAATGATGATACAATGGGGAATGATCAGGTATACACCAAATATTAAATACTTTGCACGATTAGGTTTTTATGTGCGAAGCAAGGGTAGGGTTACACTAGAATACACTGATATTTTTTCAAAATTCGAAGATGAAAATCAACGAGATCGTCCACGTAAATATTATATGTACCGTGATAAAAAAAAAATCATAGATGGTTTATCGAGTTTAGTAGTAATCTGCGACGATGATGATGAATATGATGAGTATGAAACAAGAATATACAACTGGGTTGATTATAGAGATTATTATGCGAGTTATCCGTCTGTGCATTACGATATTTCAAATCTAAATTGTCATACCAATTCAATGAAAATGCTTGATTATATCATATCGTCGATTATTGTTGATTAGTCACTATGGTAACCATGATAGGAAAAATCCGTAAGATTTTCCACTAACTCGTCAAGGAAATCTCGATATGTTTTTATATCCATGACACCGCCTTGAAATAACCGCCTGCAGATATTAGCTGCTTCATTAATTATTTCCGGAGAGTTATTTCCAGCTCGTTTCCCTCCTATGAGAACTTCTAATCGTGATATATCACTGAGAATATTGCTAGGACAACTAACTAAACCACTACCTGATACCCCGCTCCCAGAAAAACCATCCCCGGTTGCACCCTGTGTATCCGTTTCCTAACCTAGTAAAGAACTTAAAAAGCCATCATTATTAGATGGTGTATAATATTCTTCTTGTTGTTTTTTAGGCGTAAAAGATATTTTCTTTGAAGGTTGTTGTCGCTTTCTTTGTAACCGCTGCGGTTTTTTCATTCTAGTTTTTTGTTCTTCATATTGATCATATACTTTACCCACCAAATTGAGGTATTCAATGTATGATACATTGTCTGGTTCGATTTGACTTGTTTTAGTTTTGATTTTGTAAATCACATCAGCGTAATGTTGTATATTTTTAATATACTTGCATTGTTCTGGTTTCAACATTTTTTTCTGTTTTCATAAGTCGTTACAACAAACGCAGGAATTTCTGCTGGATTGGTTTTATCAATAGAGGCTAACCCCTCCTCGCTGAATCTCGCACGTATACCCTCTACTGTTTTTGGATCAGAAGGAGTTTGTGTTAACAACGCTGATGTTTGTTCAGTTTTAGTTGCTATTTTTTGAAGTGTGGGAAGAAGAGGCGTCTTTTTTCTCGTCCCCTCCTCGGGGATATCTCCGTATATTGCACGCTCAGTGGCTGATATTACCCCCTTCGTTGCTGTAGTTATGGGCTTTAACAATTGTTCAGACCCTAAAGTAAAACAGTCTGAAGACTTAGTCTAGTTTGTAGTATATTTCTGAGAGAATCACGGACCGGAAGGAACTTCTTAATAGCAGCCAGTCTCTCACGCGCCAATCGGATTGTTAATGCTTCATTGGTCATTATTGAAACAGTAAAGCAATTTTCTAATTAACGACGATGAGATGTCAATCAAAAAACGATAAAAACAAATATTTTACAACTTCCTGATACTAAAATGCGTCATTGATATATACACCAGTATAGCATTTCAACCGCTATTGTTTGTTGACTAAAACTTCCTTGTCGGTTGAACGCACACCTGTCCATTGTATTTCCATCGACAGGTAATTATATATGTCGATGTAATGTTTGTATTCATACCTGTTCAACAGGCACACATTATAGCCGGGGTAAGTGTAGGGAAAATGCCACCGTGAAGTGCTTTAGTGATTTTCAGTATACTCGGCCTAGGGAGGATTTTGGTGCTGACTGATCAGCGCTCTAATACTTCTGATTTTCGAATTGACCATCCTTTTAGTTTCATACTCCCGGCCCAGTTCTCTTCTTACTCGCTCCACGATAGTACATAACGTGACAAACACAGTAATATAATCACAACATACAAGGGAGTCGCGGATAGAATTCTGAATTCGCTTTATCAGTGCATACTTCTTTGAAAGGACATATTTGTTATTCATGGTAGCGAGTTCGATATCCTGAAAGTTGGACATAATTTGATCGCAGTTTAAACCATCTGACAGTTGTATTTTTTGAAATTTCAATTTTGATATTTCAGTAAGGATTTCATTGATATTTTCAGGATTCATATTATATAATCGCTACTTATTTCTAATACAAAAATAAATAGCAACCTATGATGAGCGGTTATCATTCATTGGGTCCCTTATTAGGCTTTTGTGTCTTTCATAGGTCCCATTGAGAGTATTTTTCTCTGTTGGTTATATATCAGAGATTTTTTTTCTTATTGAGAGTATATTCTCTCTTTGAACCTCTCTCTGAGATTTTCTATCCCGCTGACCCTATGACCGTTTCTTTTAGCCGATAATTCATTCTGAATTATCCTACCGGATTACCCTAATGTGACACAGAGTTTATTGTATCCATGATTGCTATTTATTTTGACGTCCATGTCATACCACAAAGCATATTCCCCGGTAAGATGTCTAATTCGTCAAATAACGGATTAGAAATCTACGAAGGTATGTTTAGGGGATGGGCGTCATATAGAGGACAGCACAAGTCTATACAACACAATAATTGAATGGACGGCACAACAATAGATTATAGAATGAATGGACGGCACAACAATAGATTATAGAATGAATTGATAATATATACAATGGAGACAGCACAACAATAGATTAGAGAATGATAATACAATGGATGACGGGCTATCCTACACCCAAGTGCAAAACCAACCTACAAAATCAACCTGGTTTGAATGAAAAACATTTACACCACGTGGTGTTGTGGATTTATTTCGTAACTTGAGCTTCGCTTAAAAGCCCAATTTATATAACAGACGATATAGTATATAAGCTGTTTACACGAAAGCCAAACACGGAGGTGTGTGATTTTATTCTTTCGTGTACTAAAACTGATTATTGACAACGCTGAAACAACACCGTATACTTGAAAAGCACTAAAAAAAGAATACACTTGTTTGTAAACACTACGTATTTGATTCGTTTTCTTACAAAGCGCGAATAATTGATTATGTCTGCTGAGAATCATGCAATTATAACCAGCCAATCAAAAATCAGATAACGCGATGTTTTAAAATACCATTGAAATCTGTAACTCTCCTTGCTAGGTTGATATATACCCACACGAGTTATCTCCGCTGGTTATAACGAATAGTATAAAACACGATTCAGACGTATGTAAATTTTCTATTCGTTCTGCTACTCTTCGTACTGAGGGCATACAAATATCAAAATATTTTCCGGCTTCATTCATAGATGAAAATATTTTTTCTTCATTAGTTGCTGTATTAAATGATTTTACAGATCTCCTTGTAACTGTTTTACATGTGCCAGTTCTTCTTCGTTTGGAATTCTCACTTGGTGTAACAGATTGAAGGTTATTCAAGGAATTATCAGTCTTAATACCATTTAAGTGATCAATAACAAAACCATCATTGATCAATCCATTATGACATTCGTATGCGAAACGATGATTAAGATATTTCTTCTTCCCAACAGTAAACCTCAAATAAACCATATTATTTACAGTACCAACTGGCTTCTTCAGTCTACGGTGTCTGATATTACCATCATGAGACGCTTCATAATCACTGATCACTGGATGCTGTCGGAATTCTTGGTCCATTTATATATAATACTATTTGTCTAATTTCTTATTTGGTTGAATCATACTTGAGAATCTTTCAATGTAGTCTTGAAGTGTTCTAATGACCTTGTCACTGACTCGGTCAGGGGTGCAGTCAGAGTCATTGATGGAGTTTTAAGCTCTCTTGTCATAATAACGCTTCAACTCTCTGTATCTCTTACCACCACAACCGAGACACAACTGTGATATTCCTCTCACCCCTACCCCACATCGTAAGCAAGGGATCGGGCCAAGGCTTCCGTTACGAACACTTTATATATGATATCACAGAACTCCTTTCTGCATGATTTGTTACACGGGATTACTGATCCAATCATGAACCATTTGCAATGATTCATTATACATAAATTCTTTATTTAAATACTTGTTTTAATTATAGCATGAAGGAGTTCGAGAGATTATCAAAAATTAAACCCTGGAAAAATGCTAAATTCAATCTCGATAGAGTCTCTGATAAGCCAAAGAGACTAATAGGTGATAGAACCATGATAAGT
The DNA here is from genome assembly GCA_030141615.1 of Unio pictorum. Classification (NCBI taxonomy): domain Eukaryota; kingdom Metazoa; phylum Mollusca; class Bivalvia; order Unionida; family Unionidae; genus Unio; species Unio pictorum. Next base: position 2,515,085 of record JARLTB010000143.1, on the reverse strand, counting down.
AAAATTCGTGATTGTTTTAATGAATTTAAGCGTGATGGATCATCTCATTGTTGGTCAACATTTCGCATTGATGGTCGTGTTGATGCTACCATGAATGATGAAAGCGCAGCAGTGATAGTTTCACATCTCGGGCGAAAAAGGTATTTTTTTTAGAGTAAAATTCATTATCCGACCAGACACGGGAGATTGGATTATCAGGGATAAATTTGAACCAATCTTGAAGGATAAAAGAACCGTCGTTGTGAGTCGAGATTCCAAACCAGAAATGCGTTGCGTGGAAATAAATTGACTGATCTAAGACGCAAAAAAATAAACGAATGGGGACTAACAGTGAAGGAGCACGGGGCAACAATTCATGATATAATCAAATTAGAAACATCATTAAGATTCCCAATATCGGTAATGACGATAACAGGAGAAGTATTATACGAATCAAAATATAATTCAAAAGGAACCCCAAGTAAAATTATTGATCATAACGAACACGCGTGGACAACTGCGGTAACAATATTCCCACGGGATAGAACAATAAAATATATACCCGCAGAATTCTCCCCAGAGGAGAAACTATTTGATTTCATTTACCAGTTGAGTAAAAACGATCCTGTGTCAGTGTGGTTACTTCATAGTTTTGAAAACTCCGAGGGCAAATTCGATCAATTTGTAAGACCAAATGGGGAGTTATACCGCACTAAAGCCCTCCATGACACGATGAAAAAACTAGCTAGTAGGTTTTCAACAGAATACGAAGAACAATTACTAACAAACTGTTTTACAATTCCATCTGTTGCAGCTCACTTCACGAAAAAGAGAAATGCGTGGAAACCAACTCGAGCTGAATTTCTCACAGATGTCAGATTAAGCTGTGTTGAGTATGGCCATGGCGGATTATGGTACACAAATTATGACCGAGAAAACATCATTTCAGCTGATATGGTTGCGTGTTATCCCAGGAGTTTTCTCGGGTACGGAGAAGCCGCTGAGTACTTTAAACGATTTGGACATGCTACACATGAGATGACCCGTGTTGCGATTAATGGCCCATTGCCTGATTTTGATTTAACTGGATTCGCTCGTGTGGTATCATTTGAATTGGCTAAAGGGCTTCATCCGTGCTGTTATGTTTGGATCAGTAGACACATATCTGAAAAACACTGGATGTCAATAGTGCTATTACGGTATATGATTGATACCGGTATGCTAATATCGTTGATTGTCGGTGAAGCAATTATATCATCGGAAACAATCTGAGGTTTGGTTACCACAACCCGATCTAGATGAGATAGTTATCGAACAACGAAAACAGTTCCCCGATCTCGACGAAGAAGATATCTTAAAATGGTCCAAACAATTATTTGAAAGTGAAAATAGACAAGCAAAGGATCTCGGTAGAAGAATAACTGGAAAGTTTACTCAGGGTGGCAAATACGACAATACAAGATATTCTTCACGGTTGATTATAGATAGCGTTGAATACGATTTTATAATCGCGGATGTAACGAGTAAAGGTATATACGTCAATCGTAAAGACGCTTTCTTGTCCGATGCAACCAAATTGGGTACAATTGTTACTTACAACGATGGACACAGTCTTCAGTATACACATTTGAGAGCATCTATGCTGGCTTATGCTTCCATAAATCTATTTTCGATGATAAATAGATTTCCAGACACCGCAGTTAGAGTCGCCACTGATTCATTTTGCATAGACATGAAACACAGCAGCACAGTGGCCGAATTCACTAATTCTGACGAGAGTTGGGGATCATGGATAATTAAGCGGAAAATGCTGCATGATTATTCCAAATCAGCAGATGTTACGATTGAAGATAAATATTTGAAAAATGAACAGATATCAGAACTATCTAATGCACCGCAGATATCTGATCCAATATGTAGATACAAAACAGTTTATTTAAACGGCTGTGGTAGGTCAGGAAAGACGACTCGTGCGATTGAATTATTTCGTGGGAAAAATCCTACAAACATGATTGTGCTAACACCAACCCACATACTCGCCAGAGACATGAAACAGCGAGGGGTAAATGCTTGTACTATCACAGTTTCTTTCAATGGAAAGGTGACGAATGGACTCCTGATCGAATGGGTGAGAAATTTATTCCTCAAGTCATTATTTGGGATGAAATTTGCACAGTGTCGTTAGATGTATTACAAAAGTTTCTTGATTGGTTATTGCTATCGAATACAGCAGTAATAATGTGCGGCGATCACGGTCAACCGCGTCCATTCGTCGGTTTATCCCCGCATGATTGGCTGAAGAATTTTGTAGACTATTACGAAGAAATTAATACTGATCATAGAGCACTTGATGAACAATTACGAGAGTTCAAAAAACTAATCAGATTACAACCGGATAGAATCCAATGTGAGATAGCGCGTGAAATAATTTCGGAAACACCATTAAAAGATTTCTGGGAAGCGTGGAGACCAAACGATTTGATAGTGGCAAGTAGGAAGATAGTCAGAGACACACTTCAGATGAAGTTATTTGAAACGCACAAAGAAAAATTTCCAACACTTCCAACACCGCTGTGTTATAGATCCAAGGATAAACGAAGACAAAATATCGAAATTGATATTCCTGGGCAGCGTGAAAAGCAGAATTTAGTGTTAAATGATATTGTGTTAGTTGATATCAGCGCCGTCGAAGATGCATTGCGCGCTGATAAATCCCCGTGGACGCTAGGTTACGCAGCAACAATACACTCCTCACAATTGTTTGGATCATAGATAATCACATCGAGTGGTCAAATTTAGTTTATCTCGCAGTATCCAGAGTACGAAGAATAAATCAAGTTCGAAGAGTTGTTTTAGATGATAATGACACTACAATAAGTGATATTGTCAGCCTTGACAGACTCAAGGACATAATCAGAAAAAAACTATCCGGTTATAAACAGCAGGATAAAAAAATAACAGAGAATTTGATATTGATGCTGAATTAATAATTACGCTGAAGCAACAACAGAATAATCACTGCTCGAGTTGAAATTGTATAATGAGTTGGTGTTGGTCGGATAAGGATTCTGGACAATTTACCGTAGACAGAAAAGATATCAGCGTAGGTCATACTAGAAATAATGTGATGCTGACTTGTCTTGAGTGCAACAGACGAAGAGGTGCTAGTTAAGACCACGTGGCGGTAATTGAATATCCTCGGGTATCACTTGCAGTTGTTCACGAGTAAAACCCCGCTGAGGAGCAGTTGAATCCAATCTATAAATTGCTGGTCTACCAGTAGATCGTGTTATGCCGGATATTTTATGCGCGGTGACACTCCAAATAGGACCAGTAGCTTTTTTTCCCACCTTCGAGCTCTCCTGGTTCATATAAATACCTAACAGTGACATTACCGAGTATTGATTGTTTTGAAAACAAATTTTGTGGTTTTTCAGGTATAGACTTTTTCTTAATAGCGTTGTTAGGTTTCATGTTGATTGTTCGAGTAATCACATTATTCAGCGCAGTAAACACAGCTGGTAATCTCTTGACCCATTCACGAGATCGTTTATCCTGAATGAATTCTTTCGCGTATTGGTATCCAAATAACCGCTCAGCAAGCGTCCGATTAAATCGTTCAACAATTGCCTGATCGCGATGTAGCGCAGTATGCCCTCGTCTGATGGTGACATTATGATTCTTCATCATTGACAGAACCACACCCTGAAAGTCCTTGCCAGGATCAACTTGTAATAGATTTGGCCAGCGCAGAGGACCCCGCCGATATATCCTTTCAAACGCAGAAGCTACTTCAGTTGATGACTTTGTCTTTAGCGGCTCTGCTTGTTTGTATCGACTCGCAACATCAACTACAGTTAGCACGTATTTGTAACCACCATCATGCGGCAGAAATAATATATCAGCCTGATGAACTTCGTTAGGGACGGTCACATCAAAATGCGAGTAGTTAATTTGTTTAGGCGGTGATAGATACATTTGCCATATCGCCTGTTTGGATAACCATTTCGCTGCAGTGGTATATTTCACCGCTGCGTCGCTAGCGAGTTTACCAATTGCTGCTTTACCCCTCCAGTATCCTTTTGGAGAATAATACATAGATTCCATGTTGTTATTAATTACCGGCACCTAACATCAATTTACCTTTCATAGCCGATTGTACTAACCACGAAGCCAACTTTTCTTTGAAGGATTTATCAATGATAGAATTCAGCGCATGAATCAATTTCACATCTGCGAGATGTCTGTGTTGTAAATTGCTGCTTTTATAAGCAACATCATGAGCATGACACGCCTTATCAATGGTGTTTATTGGTTCTTCACCACGTCGAGGTTGATTTTGATCATCTAGTCTCATATCAAGTCTGGTTCCGGGTCCACAATAACTATACCCTGGAAGGTGTTTTTTCTCCTGGGTACTTTGCTCATGGTGTTCCTGGGAGTTTTACTAACTTGGCTGCAATATCACCTCCTCGGTTTTTTTTAAAGAAACAAATTTAAATTTCTTTGTACTACATTGTACGCACTTACCAGAAAGTGCTGATCGGTTATTTTTAGTTGTAATCGTCGTCAAGTCATCTGTGCCAGTACGCGCCTTACATTTCATACAATATAGATCCTTAATATATTTATAATAACATGAATGTATTTAATTATTCAGCTACCCGACGACGGGAACCTATTAAACACCATGCGATGTTGCCGAATTCTATTCGCGCGATTATAATCGGACCATCTGGAAGCGGCAAGACACAACTGCTACTTAATTTGATAACGAGATGGATGAATTGGAAGAAATTGTATTTGGTCGCCCCGAGTGTAGACGATCAACGATGCTATGAATTGTTAAAGGATGCTAACGAGAGAGCAATATAAATCAACGGCGAAAGTATTATTGAATTTATAACCGATATCGAAGAAGCAGCGAGCATTGATGATATCGATGGAAGTATTAACAACTTAGTCGTATATGATGATATCATGTTAGACAATCAAAAAAACCTGCCAGGATATTTTCCAGAGGCAGACACAAAAACAACGACGTGATATATGTCACTCAACGGTACACTCAAATACCAAAAGTAATCAGAGATAACTGCAATTTATTGTGTGTGTTTAACGGAGTTGACACACATACTCTTAGAAATATTTGGCAAACTTGGTGCGGTGGTGATATGGATCATAATCGATTTAGAAATTTCTTTAGTCACGCTCAGTCAATCCCACACGGATTTGTAACGATAAATTTATCAAACCCTCGGACGCGATATCGAGTCGGACTTGATAAAATATTCGGTTAACCCATAGCAGCAGAGGGGGCGCGACAACAACTTGGCGTCCTTTTTTGACGCCTTTGAGAAGGCGTTGGTTTGCCTCGTCGACGCCTTTTTTTACGATTTACGAAGAAGCTTCAGTTTGCCTCGTCGACGCCTATAAAAGTTGTCCGATTCGCCCCCTCTGCTGCTGATTGCAACTTTTCAGGTTTGTTAAATATAACAATTACAAAATAAAATCATACTAAGAAGTAGAAAATGTTCATCGAAGGTTTACACAATATAGACTCGTTTAGATTAAGTTTTTACATGCTACTTAAGTACCGTCTCACTGAAAATTGCATAGACCCAGATCAGTCGTCGCATAATGAGTCGAAATATATGGATGCAAATAGCTTTGAGTGGACTAATCAGTGAAACAATCAATACAGACCTTGATCTACATGTATATTATATGACATTATACCAGGGTATATGTTGTGTATATATGGATTTCGTTCTGCAACCAGTGAATATGCTGTATTTTGCAGATAAACTGAGATTACTTTGGTATAATTTTCTGTTTGCTCGTTACCTGCATTGCAATTAGCAACTAGTGTTTGCTTTTTGTTTTTCTCCAAAGTAATGACCAGGTTTCTGGGGTGGCATGTAAGGTTCATAACTGTACTAGTGTTGCATTGTTTATATTTACCTCACCAAACCAAATTTTAAAACTTTATTTTGTTTCTATCTGAAATGTCGATTCATGTGAAATCGTATTACCTGTACTGTCTCAGTTCCCACGAATGTGAGGCTCGGAGTTTGGTTATCAAGATCCAAATAATCGATGACAAAAACAATATGTTGACCTGCAAGAGAATACAAAAGTACTCTATTATTAAATAGTTTTATTAAGAACTAAACTTTCTACTCTTCAGTCATTACAACTGAAACTTGACTACACATCACATGAATGGACATGTGTAAGCCATTTTCAAGCTTGATTATTTCGTGAATCTTGTGAAATATGAATTTCAATTTTGATACAAATATCAACGAATCTCAATTAATAAATAACAGGAGTATAATTTACCTACAGTTTGTAAATATTGTCAAAGTACACAAGAAGCGCGCATGAATACATAAGTACTTTCTTCTGGCCTGACACCGCAATCCCCTTTACCATCTGAGGTTGATCAAAATCGAGAAAATATGCAAAACAATTAGTGTCTTCTTTAAATGGCATGTTTGCCCGTGACTAAAGTTACTTATTGTAATGATTATGCACGGGTTTATGTTTAACGGAAAGAAACGAACGTAAAATGTCCTTGTCCTTATTTTGTTAGTAGACGATATAAAAGTAGGAAAACGAGCAATAAAGCAGCTAAACATTTCAACAGGAAAAAAAATGTTTGCATAATCTGTACTTTGATATTCTACGTTATCCTAATGGTAGAAAGATAAGTGGGAAGCGACAAACAAAGAGTGACAGATGAAAAAATTATCCGATTGGCATTTTATAAGAACTATTAACCTATTGCCATGAAGATAATATAAGTCAGTAAGATCTAATTCCCACATGCATATTTTTGCACGCATGAGGATACTTACAAAGAGAACAAAAAGAATCGGGCCGGTGAATATGAAGTCATACAGCGAAATTTCATCATGTATTTCCGGCAGCCAACAGCTGTAAATAAAATAAAATAAAATAAAAACTGTAAGAATTGTTGCTTAATCAAAGTGTAAAAATAAAATTAAATACAACTGGCACACGTGATCGAAAAAGATTGTAGTTGTAATAATGCATGACAAAAGATACAAAATTCTAAGTATGCATATACTGATTCTATTGTCCACTACAATTCTGAACATGCTTGTAATGATAGAGTATTAATGTAAAACATGCCTTTAATGGTAGGGTATTACCCTGTACTCTAGATTTTTAAACTTGCCTGTACTAATAGGGTGTACTGTACTCTAGGTGTTTAAACTTGCCTGTACTAATAGGGTGTATTGTACTCTAGGATTTTAAACTTGCCTGAACTAATTAGGGTATATTGTACTCTAGGTTTTTAAACTTGCCTCTACTAATTAGGGTGTAATGTACTCTAGGATTTTAAACTTTCCTGTATAAATTGGGTGTACTGTACTCTAGGTTTTAAAACTTCTCTGTACTAATAAGGTGTAATGTACTCTAGGATTTTCAACACATTTGCCTTTACTAATAGGGTGTAATGTACTCTAGATTTTTAAACTTGCCTGTAATAATTAGAGTGTAATGTACACTAGAATTTAAAGCATGCTTGCAGTGATAAGGTATCACAGTACACTAAAATTCGAGAGACGTGTATAATTATTATAAAGAATCATTATTCTCACTATAAAAACGAACTAATATGGACAAGGTTCTTTTGCATGCCAGGGCCCAGCAACGTGGAACGAATTGCCCATTGGAATTAAACACAACGACACAGTGGTCTCTTTCAAGAGTGCTCTTAAAACTCACCTTTGTTTACTGCAAGAACAAACTTAAGGACCTAATAATGTTTTCTACATTAAATATTTTCAGCATGTTTTATATTTAATAAATTCATATTGCGTTTGTTTGTTTTTTTGGGGTGGTGGTGTATTCATATCATTATATATTTTGTAAACTACTTAGAGCTTGTAAATATTAGGCACTTTACAAAGTTCTCATTATTATTATTATTATTATTATTATTATTATTATTATTATTATTATTATTATTATTATTGTTTTCAAGAAAATTAAACTTTGATAAGTCTGTGATCTCGTTTTCTTAAATTACCACAGCTATTTATCTGATATATGCATCTTTACTCTGAAAAAGAAACCATGGTGATTGGCAGTATTCAATTCAATAATGTCAAAATTTCAAGAAAATTGGACAAAGTATTTGGAATATTGCAAATATTAAACATATCTCCTTAATCAACTCGGTTAGACAAAACTCTCGACCGGCAAGCAAATCAAAATCTTGATTCGCCAAACATGTAGCATACAGACAGACAGACAGACAGACAGACAGACAGGCAGGCATGCATGCATGCATGCATGCATGCATGCATGCATGCATACATACATACATACATACATACATACATACATACATACATACATACATACATACATACATACTTTCACAATCATACACAAACATACATACATACATACATGCATGCATGCATGCATGCTTACTTACTTACTTACTTACTTACTTACATACATACATACATACATACATACATACATACATACATACATACATACATACATACATACATACATACATACATACATACATACATACATACATACATACATACCTAATTAGAACCAAACACTACTGTCCAGACTCATGATGATTTACGGACTTGACATAAGTAGAGACAGAAGAATGTGTGTGTGTGTGTGTGTGTGTGTGTGTGTGTGTGTGTGTGTGTGTGTGTGTGTTTGTGTGTGCGTACATACTTAACGTCTTGTAGTTTTTTCTTTACCACAGCCCAGGCGATGACAAACGCTGCTGGCATGCCTGAAAGAAGAGAAATATTAAAAATTTCAAAAATACAGTTTATGGAGTTTTATGGGATGGGGTAGGGCTGGCAGCTCGATCTGCACTAGGATTGCTATGTACTAATATCAACATGAGAAATTCCGATGACAGGTGGCGAAACCCACTTTCGAGAGTTCTAATTGCTCAAAGAAAACAAGACATGTTTAAGTGTTTAGTTTGTGTTTATAATTGTTTTAGTTGAAAAAAGTGTGAATATTTCTTTTGGTGGACGACTGGTCATAATGGGTAATACCAAAACTGCACCCGAGACGGTTGACAGCTCGAAATACAAACGTGGATGAAAAGAATCCGATATTTTGAATAATGCGATATTACTTCATTATTACAATCGGTTAGAAAATTCTAATCCATTATTAATAATATCTACAAAATGCGAATCCATTTTTTAATGTCTTTAAGTGTACCTACTTAAACAAGTCTCATATATTTCCATAAAGAGCAACCGTAAAAGGATCCGGTAATGAGCTCGAACGTTTTACATATTATTCTAGATTTGTTTCAAGGTTACAAAAAAAAAACCCACAAAAAACGATTTTATTTGAATAGTGCCATGAATGTTCAAAGTTTGATGTAGATTAGATTCCTAATTAACCATAGACAAATTAATTAACGAAAATTATCAACCAATATTCTATAGCATAAAACCTCGTACAAAATCAACATACTTGATACTGTCGCTTACTCAGTCAGCATTGTTGTTAATGTTTGAGTACAGATTGAAACGTTCATGAAAAATGTTTACGATATGACGATTTTAATTTTTACATGATGTTTTGTGGCATTCAGATAAGTGACAGATATTATTCCTAAAACTCAGTCAAGCTGACAATGTGTTTTGTAAAGCACGTGATGTTCTTATCTTTGCCAAATGTCTGGCAATCCATAAGTATCGGTGTCTGTTAGAGTGTAAGTGACATGCGACTATGTAACGATACGTCCATAACATGACTGAGACGAGTTTAAGCTATAACATTAGATATGGAACATGTGACCTACCCCATCCAATCACCAGCAGATACCACATTCGGATTTTATCAGCTGAATAAGTCCACACTATGATAATATGAAGATAGAGGCCTTCCACAAACATCCAGAAAAAGTTCGTTCCTTGCGAGTATTTGAACAGTGTAACTTCTAGTTTACACAACCACTGGAACAAAGAAATATGAATGAACTAAAACTGTGAATAGTTACAGCGTTCAGTAAGAACATTAACATAAATGTCCTCAAATTAATATTGAATCAAACCTATATTTTTTTCAAGATCTACCGCATTAAAACGCTTTGAAATTTTTGTGTAAATTGTTATATTTAATTGACGGCAACTACTGTAATTTCAGAACGTTCTATATTTAATCCATATATTTTAGTGGCTAACATCACTTCTAAGGAATTATACAAGAATGTCTTCCTTCTTTCACTTGTAAGGAAGTATCCGAGAATGCCATTTTCACTTGTAAGTAACAAACATGAATGTCTAAAACGTTTCACTTGTAAGGAATTATCCAAGAATACCTGACGTCTTTCACGTGCAACGAATTATACAAGAATATCTGGCTCTTTCCACTTGTCAGGAGTTATGTAAACTTTCTCTTTGCTTTCACTTGTAAGGAATAAAAAAGAATGTCTGACCTCTTTTGCGTGTAGTGAAATAGATACGACTATCTGACGTCTTTCACCTGTAAGAAATAAACAACAATAATTCTGTCAGAATGTCTGACCCATTACACTTGTCAGGAATTATTCCAGAATGCTTGATCCATTTTGCTTGAAAAGATGTATCCAAGAATGTTTGACCCACTTCACTTGTCAGGAATTATCCAAGAATGTTTGGCCCATATCACAGGAATGAATTATACCAAAATTGCTGATTCATTTCACCAGTGACGAACAAACGTGATTGTCTTATCCTATTCACTTGTAAGGAATCATCCAAGAATGTCCTATTACCCTTGTATGAAATTCTTAAAGAATGGGTGACTCCGTTCGCCTGAAAGGAATTATCCAAGAATGTCTCACTCCTTTTACTTGCGAGGAACAAACAAGAATGTCAACCCCATCTAACACGTAGGTAATTAGACAAGAATGTCTGACTCATCTCACATGTAGGTAATTAGACACGAATGTCTAACCCATCTTACATGTAGGGAATTAGACATGACTATCTTACTCTTTTCACTTTTAATGAACTATACCAGAATGTCTGACGCCATTTACATGAAAGGAATTATCAATGAATGTCCCACATCTTTCTAATATAAGGAATTATACAACAATGGCCTACCCATTTCACTTGAAAGGAATAAAGAAGAATGTCTATATGTCTGACACCGTTCACTTGAAAGGTATTATACAAGAACATCGTACACGTTTCACTTGTAAGGTATTATACAAGAACATCTAACCCATTTCACTTGTAAGGTATTATACAAGAACATCTAACCCATTTCACTTGTAAGGTATTATACAAGAACATCTAACCCATTTCACTTGAAAGGTATTATACAAGAACATCTAACCCATTTCACTTAAAAGGTATTATACAAGAACATCTAACCCATTTCACTTGTAAGGTATTATACAAGAACATCTAACCCGAGTCTTGGACATCTCCTCCCCGGACATTTCCCCCCCAGACTCCCCCACCCCGGACATATCACCCCGGACATTTCCCCCTGGACTCCCCCCCCCCCCCATCAAATAGGACTTCCCCCCCCCATTATCTTAAAACTTAATTCATATTTAATTATAAAAACTTATATTAAGTTATGTTAAAAGAAAAAGGTTATTTGAAATAAAGATAGGATTTGTAACAAGAAAACCGAGTTTGGGATTTCCGGATTAACAACAAAACACTATTGATGGTAATGCAAATACAATATTTAATGATATATGAAAATAAGGAAATAATTATGACTGATACGTGCGTGTATGGGTCCAAATATTGGACGAATTAACATAATTAGCACGATCCTACTAATGCAACAAATACAAATTCAAACACATTGTCATATACGGTACCAGGACAAAAAAAACGAACGATTCATGGTATATCACAAAATGAAAATACGATTTTCACAATAGCAAAACAAATGTTTTCACTCAAAATAGCGAATTGATAGTTTACTCACTCAAAATAGTGAACTGACATTTCATTCATTCAAAATAGTGAACTGATATCAACAAAGCAGATATCTCAAGATATCTCTTCACCTCGAAAATACACACACACGCACAGCACAGCACAGCACTGCACACGCAGTAAGTAGTAAGTGTTAAAGAAAGTTAACATTTTCATATATTAAAAAAATGTATTGTTTAAAAGTTAATGTTGTAAGCAATTGCTTTTAAGTATTCTTTGTACTTTTTCTTTGGTTGTTCAGGCAAATGTCCACCGAAGATCTGATTTAGGTTGACATTATTTAAGCTCTGTTCACGTTTAAGAATCTGAAGGAAGCTCCAGATATTTGGATGATGACAGGAAACTGCGGACTGCATTTTTCTATGCCAACCTTCCACAGCATTGTTTGTTCTGGGCCAACTGTTGGCAACACGTGAATGCACACTCCAAATGATTTTATCGAACACCGCTACTACACGGCGATTACGACGGAGACGACCAATGTAGTTGTCCTCAAAATAATCCATGACAGTGGCAAACTCCTCTGACAACGATTCCTGAAGTGATTCGATTACCTTTTCGCTTGGAACGAATGCTAACGCAGCAATCATCCGAATTGACAAGGCAAAATCTTCATCATTCTGGTATCGATCCTGCAGTCCAACATATTGAACTTTTCTGAATATATTTTATGCAAGATGGAAGAAACAGCCATGTATTTCAACGTTTGCAAAACACTCGGTGGCTGCATTAATTGCAGCCTTTTCGAAATCCGTCGTAATTGTTGTTGGATGAACTTGAGGCTTCAGCACTTTGATTTCTTCAAATAAACGACAGTAAGTGACCTGTGTTTTGTTTGGTAGGAGAACATACAAGCACGGAACAATTGATCCAGTTACAAGAGCTTGTACTGTATATAATTGAAAAAACAGTTAAGGTACTACCTTGAAAGTTCCATCCATGAACCAATGCTGTGAATCTTTAATCACATTTAGTGTGCGTTCTGTTCCAAAAATCAAGAGTCGGTTGGGGTCATCACATCCGCTGTCGTAGAGTAGAAAATTTTCTCTATCAGCCAAACTCTTGTATTCTTCTGGAATTTCAAATGTGCGGTCGACTGGAAGAGGGTGAACTGCATTCTTTTTCTGTTTAACTCTTCTGATGTTTCTCCGTAGATGTCGAATTGGCACCATCTGAACAGCAGCTTGCTGGCTTAGTTGCTGCAATTCTTGACCCAGAATTTGTTGCGGTGTTTCTTCAGTTTCCTCTGCTTTTCGTTTGATACTTGCCCGGACAGTCAAAAGCTCACAATGAACCGAATCAGCAGTATGAGTGTGCTCATGCAGGTAACTAACTACTGACAGATCTTCATTTAATTTAACATTCACTTGTATTTTTTCCTGCACCTCGACGACGCTCACACTCATAACTTATAACATTGTTTGCTAAGTTTTTTTGTTTAACATAAACAAAACCATTTAACACAACTTTATTTTTTCCTCGAATACTCGCAACAGTTTCCAACTCCATTTCATGGGTTTTTCAAAAAATGTATTGGTTTAAATTGTTTGGAGTTTATATAGATACAGAACAAGTAAGACAAACCCATCTTTACAGTGCATTGTTACATCATAATCCGCTTATGTTGACATCTGGCCTGAGTACTGTACTGAAACAACTACAATTAATTGAACGATGGCTAATCCTTCTGTTGTTTATCTTAAATATACCAAATATGCACAATGAATAAAGGTTAGACTGAAGCCTCTTCATACTTCAAAGAAACCTCCTGTTCTACAGTGAGTAAAAGCATGATTGTATGTGAGAGAGAGAGAGAGAGAGAGAGAGAGAGAGAGAGAGAGAGAGAGAGAGATGTCAGAAAAGTAGATATTTTACATTTGATAATGCATTTATTTCAGGTGACAACAATAATGTCTAATACACCTATGCACTAACGGTGATGCGAGGTGCGAGTATACATCAAAGCTAAATGTTACTATATATAAATAAAGTAGTATAAAGATAATGGGGGGGGGGGAATGACTGGGGGGGGGGGAAATGACTGGGGGGGAAGTCCTATTTGATGGGGGGGAGTCCAGCGGGGAGATGTCCGGGGGGATATGTCGGGGGGGGGGAGTCCGGGGGGTGTCCAGGGGGAGATGTCCTGATACCCATCTAACCTATTTCACTTGAAAGGTATTATACAAGAACATGTAACCCACTTCACTTGTAAGGTATTATTCTAAAACATTTCACTTGAAAGGTATTATACAAGAACATCTAACCCATTTCACTTGAAAGGTATAATACAAGAACATCTTACCCATTTCACTTCTAAGGTATTATACAAGAACATATAACCCATTTCATTTGTAAGGTATTATTCTAACCCATTTCATTTGAAAAGTATAATACAAGAACATCTAACCCATTTCACTTGAAAGGTATTATACGAGAACATCTAATACGTTTCACTTGAAAGGAATTATACAAGAACATCTAACCCATTTCACTTGAAAGGTATTATAATACAAGAACATCGAACCCATTTCAGATGTAAAGAAATATTCAAGAATGCCATACACCTGTCACTTGCCAGGAATCATGCAAAACTGTCTGACACGTTTCATTTGAAAGGAATTATCAAAGAATGTCTGACACTTCTCACGTGTAAGAAATTAATTATTATAAAAGATTGTCTAACCCATTTCACTTATAAGGAACTATACAATAATGTCTAACCCTTTTCACTTGCAAGGAATTGCACAATACTGTCTAACCCATTTAAGTTGTTAGGATTTATACAATAATGTCTAACCCATTTTACTTGTAAGGAATATACTAGAGTGTCTCAGCCATTTTACTTGTAAGGAATTGTACAATATGTCTAACCCATTTCTCTTGTAACGAATTATATTATAATGTCTAATGATTTAACTTGTAATGAAACATTATAGAGTGTCTGAGCCATTTCACTTGCAAGGAATTACATAATAACATCTAACCATTTAACTTTTAAGGAATTACACACTAATTCCAAATATGCCATGCAAAATTATAGGAAGACACTTGTTTTCAGTCCTGTCTTCGCTTACTATGAAAACTAATCGAAGTGGCAGAATCTTTTTTAATACAAAATATATTTATTTTTTTCTCGTTTTTGTTCATTTATATCTTGTGAAAGGATAAATTATGCATGTTTATTTATTAAAACACTTGTGCACATAAAAAAAATTATAACAACATTTCATATCGTAAAGCCAAAGGGAGTAATCCCAATGTAAATAAGACTACATAACCCTTATTTGACCTGGGTCACAATAAATCCAATGTAAATAAGACTACATAACCCTTATTTGACCTGGGTCACAATAAATCCCAATGTAAATAAGACTACATAACCCTTATTTGACCTGGGTCACAATAAATCCAATGTAAATAAGACTACATAACCCTTATTTGACCTGGGTCACAATAAATCCAATGTAAATAAGACTACATAACCCTTTTTTGACCTGGGTCACAATAAATCCAATGTAAATAAGACTACATAACCCTTATTTGACCTGGGTCACAATAAATCCCAATGTAAATAAGACTACTTAACCCTTATTTGACCTGGGTCACAATAAATCCAATGTAAATAAGACTACATAACCCTTATTTGACCTGGGTCACAATAAATCCAATGTAAATAAGACTACATAACCCTTATTTGACCTGGGTCACAATAAATCCCAATGTAAATAAGACTACATAACCCTTATTTGACCTGGGTCACAATAAATCCAATGTAAATAAGACTACATAACCCTTATTTGACCTGGGTCACAATAAATCCCAATGTAAATAAGACTACATAACCCTTTTTTGACCTGGGTCACAATAAATCCAATGTAAATAAGACTACATAACCCTTTTTTGACCTGGGTCACAATAAATCCAATGTAAATAAGACTACATAACCCTTATTTGACCTGGGTCACAATAAATCCCAATGTAAATAAGACTACATAACCCTTATTTGGCTGGGTCACAATAACCGTTTTCTGGAAATTACTTAGCCAGCTAATACTAACGTTCCATTCTAGACTTCATTTTTAAACTCATATTGAAGTAAACATGTTTTCTTCTAATAATAATATAAATATTGAATCTGTTATCTTAGAGAAACATTTACCATCATTTATTTTGTTCATAAAATATATGCCACTTGTCAGGTACATCGTTAACTTGAGTTTGGCTAATGTAAAGAACACAATACAGATTAACGTAACAAAGTAATTAAGGAAAGTTAAAAGTCAATACAGGTTTAATATAAAGAAGAACAGGCTGGGTTTAAACCTTTAGGCACAACAAACTGGAAATGGCGTCACGCTTCGTGAACTCACTTTTAATCTGGTAATAATTAAAGATTACACAATTAAAATCAAAATTCTATTAATTTCCTTGCTTGATCCTTGATAGTGCCATACCAGATGATCGTTGTCCTTGATCGGGATCAGGGAATGCTTCATTATAATCCAGATCACGTTCATCAGGATGAAGGTCACGATTAGGTGACAGTGGATTATATTGCGTAGACATCGGAGGCTTCTGAAAATGATACGTAATATCATTGTCTGAAAATGAGCGTAAGACGATACGTAATATCATTGTCTAAAAATGAGCGTAACATGATACGTAATATCATTGTCTGAAAATGAGCGTAACATGATACGTAATATCATTGTCTGAAAATGAGCGTAACATGATACGTAATATCGTCTGAAAATTTAGAACATGAACAAAAAAATAACGATATGCAGCTATGCATTATTATACTTCAAGACGCACAAGTTCATAAATACTTTATGTTTCGTTATTACTTTAAGCGGAATATAATACATCGTGCTGAATCTATATAACAGTGGCATGCATGCTTTAATTTTTCCTTCTTTCCTTTAATAAGTACGTGTTCAAGCCTAATTTAAGCAATACAACGAAATTTGTCAGTACTGTTGCCAAAATAGTATCTCTCAAATAATGCTAAAATCGTGTGTGCCAAATACAATACGTTGCAAATAATGATAAAACGCTTTGTGCAAAATAAAGTACATCTCTAATAATACTAAAAAGCCTAGTGCCAAATAAACTTCGACTCAGATAATGACAATACCGCCCTCAGTATAAAAAACAATTAAATGTTAAACGTATCAACACTTTCTCGAGAAACGACACATATTTTACATCAAACATTATATGGCTCGTGTCAATGTTTATACTTTTAACCAATGCTAATTTGTTTCGTGATTATCTCTAAGATTAAGTAGAGAAAAAAGAAGAATAAAAGTATCAAAGAAAATAAACAGTCGTCTAATATTTTGTTCCTGTCATTAACACTTAGCGTAATTCCAGTAGATTTTCTTTTCTTCATTCCGACAGAGTAGAAAGCGGCTTGAATTGAAAATGTCTTACCTGAAATACAGGAAGATGACAAGTGCAATAGCTAAAGCCAAGGTCGATAGGGTGAATCCCACAATATAGATAATTCTTGTAGCTCTCAAATGGCTTTCCTGAATAAAGAAAATTGTAAAGTCTTTATCTGTAAACAGGGACGTAATTTAAAGCGGAGGCGGGGGGCGACAGAGCAGGGAGGGGGTGCAATAGAATTGCTGTAGCCTATATACAAAAGTTAACATGCTCGTTATGTTTTGCCATGTTGCCTACGCCCCTGACAAAAAACTTGAAATGGCGTGAGTACAACATTTTCGCTAAATATAGATATATAGGTATGTATATATACCGCATGTAGGAAAGGAGTGGTAAAAGATGTATGGGTTTATTCGTACCAGAAAATTGTTCTTCTGTATTCCTCCAGTTTTCTGAAGTTGTAAAGATTCATGATACAGTGAAGCCTGATTCCGATATATATATATATATATATATATATATATATATATATATATATATATATATATATATATATATGCACGTGTGTGTGTGTTTGTGTGTGTGTGTGTGTGTAAAATATCGACGTTCGAAAAAGCATTGAACCTTAAAGTTGAATGTGCTGAGCTTAAAAAATATATTACATTTAGACCAGGAGAATATTTGAGAAGGGTCATTTCGACTTTTATTCTAAATTTCTTCATGTCATTGTTAAAACTTTAAAGGGCAAGTGTTTCGATATTCTTAAACGGGTTTGAGAAAGAGATCCGTCTCAAATAGGCATTCTTCAAAGGGAAAACTTACTCACGAAAAAAAAATTTTGTCTTAAGAAACGTTTTGAGAACCCACTGCTAATGATTGGACGAGTGAAATTAAGGCGTACATCTTGGAAATAAAAGGCATTTAAAGTGACAACCTTGCCTTAAATTCTTTAGTCACAAATTTCTTGAGAGAGAGAGAGAGAGAGAGAGAGAGAGAGAGAGAGAGAGAGAGAGAGAGAGAGAGAGAGTTTGGCTTCGGGTTAAGCCTAAGAAAGAATGTGCTTTCTTCATTCAACAAGGGAGGGACCAGGTGTCTGTCTTGCGAGATAAACTATGTTTAGTGTAGGATGCACAAGTTCTAAAGTTAACAGCATTAAGGAAACTATTTTCCGAAGGAGAGGTATCTATACAGTCCGGAGACGTAGTCCGAATAAAATAGAAAGAAAGGGAGACGTGACGAGCTAGGTTCGAAAGGATAAAGTGACAAGTAGAGAGTAAAATTTAGGAAGTCCAAGAAGGACGAGGCAGTCGGAAAAGAAAACTCGAAGAAATAGTAAGTGTTTGAAATATTGGTCTAGATAGAAGCTTTCTGGACCAGAAAATCAGTCTGAAAATCCCAGAATATTCCCCGGTCACCCAGCCATGTATGCCAGTGCCTGGGGAATTCAACTCAGGAGACAAAGATGACTTTTTTTTATACAAAGAAGACAAACTATGTATTTATATATGACGTGAAACTAAACAAGGTCTACCGTTTCGGGAACAAGAGAAACTTCAGACGGCATTAACTGTCATTAGAGTGAGGAAATAAAACATAAAGCCAATGAACAAGCGTCGATGTTTTATGTTATGTAGAGTATAATTTCCTAATATTGTATCTGATTGTAGATTTAATGGACCGAATGGGACTCATAATTAAGTCATTCCTATAAGACTATTGATTCGGATGGTAATTTTTATGGCCAATCCGAGGCTTCTTTAGCTGGCGTGTTCTCCAAGGAAAACGTACACGATGATTACGGTGTGATGAAAGTCTGTACCTGTACTTGTTGAAGTCTAAAGTGTGTAAACATGCATTACATTCCAATCAAAACCGACTGATTTATATGCAGAATATATATATCGAAAAACAGTATTATGGAGAATATATGTTTGTTTTCTCCAACAGTCAATTATAAATTAAAATAGTAATAAATATGGGGATAAAATTTATTATATGAACTGAATTGACGCAAAATTTTACAAATTATTGTGCTTCGTTTTATTATATCACATTTTTCAACCGTCCTGCACTTATCATCAGCAAAAAGATTCCGTTGCCTTGACGACTGGTAGATGCTATACTATAACATTCGGAATGCGCGTGCCGTTTGAATGTGGTTTCTTAAAATAATTGAACTCTTCCCAGCGTTATTGTTAGAACATTTTTGCCCAAAAACAATTCGCAGGGACCCTGGCCTAAATCATTTCAGAAATAATGGCAAGAGAGGAAATTGTGTCACATGGAACAGAGTTATCTTCCCGTGGTTCCCCAATGTCATGGTATTATGTCGAAAGCTAGTTTGAAATCCACAACGAGACTATAGATTTTATCCAGGAATTTTATTTTTCCATATATGGCGATAATTATATTTAACTCCAACTAATATACACACTTTTTATTTAACTGATATAACTTTGTCACTGTATTTTTTTGTATAGGGCGGATTAGATGGGGTGGATCGGTGTTTAGCGTGCCTGAATCACAAGCCTTCGCAAATTGCTTTTCTCTCATTACCTTAGTAGTATATAGATTTTTATATGTTGATGTGCCGCTAAACACCCAAACAAGCAAACACATTTATCAAGAACATAAACGACCTTACCCCAATACCCCAGGATTCCAGCTCTGCAGGACCACGAACACAGCTATCATAGGCTGCTTTGGGGGCCCACGTGCCATTAGCGTTGCAGTATTTCGTGGCATTACCTGTAATTGAATGAGCCAAGGCTGATGACAAAAACTACATTGAAACAATTAAGCAATAGCAACACACGTAACGTTACTAATAAGAGATTAATTACTACTTAATAACGAAACGTCTATCTGGTCCTAAGAGATGTCCATTACTATGTAACCGAGAAAAGTGTCTTCACGTATGTAAAACGAACCTATACTTTTGTTTCTTTGTTGTTTTTTTTTATTTGGATTTTTTTTATTAACGTAGCTTTAACAATTTTTCAGTCATATCGCTACGATGTCTAAAGTGAGGCAATTTATAGTGATAGCACTGGGGCATCATGCCGCAAGACATGTAACATGATGTTCCACCCAGCCACATTATCCTGACACCAGGCCGATCAGTCCTAACACTAACCTCTTAATGCTGAGCGCCAAGCAAGGCAGCTGTTAGTACCATTTTTATAAGTCTTTGGTGTGCCGGGGATCGAACCCACGACCTCCCGCTTCCGCGGCGGACGCTCTAACCACTAGACCACCGAAGCGGTTAGGAAACTGTGCACTTATTCAGACTTGACTCTGGCACGCAGAAGTGAAGTGGATTGTATTTTATAAGATTGATGATTGAGCGCGGGAAACATTTATGTTAGCAAATTTATAACTTTGACATTGATATCATCACGTATGTCTTTCACATTACATTGCTCTCGGTTTTAAAAAGGAGAAGAAGAAGTAACATACAAATACTTTCTACGATCTATTCATGATTTTTCATTTCCCAGTGAACTCGATACAAACGCGATTATAAAGAATCAGGTAAATTATTGTCATATTAATTCAGTTGAAATTCCATATTATGCTCTTTCATTATTTAAGCATCCTTAGTGACGCTATCACAATAGTGAATAAACTGATATAACTTAGCCAGTGTCAGGTAAATGAGTAGCTTGAGTGCTATGACGTTCTGAAAATACATTCCTTGCTTGAGCCATATCGGACGGTAAAATACAATACTTACTCGAGTCACATCGGACGGTAAAATACAATACTTACTCGAGCCATATCGGACGGTAAAATACAATACTTACTCGAGCCATATCGGACGGTAAAATACAATACTTACTCGAGCCATATCGGACGGTAAAATACAATACTTACTCGAGCCATATCGGGCGGTAAAATACAATACTTACTCGAGCCATGTCGGACGGTAAAATACAATACTTATTCGAGTCACATCGGACGGTAAAATACAATACTTACTCGAGTCACATCAGACGGTAACATACACTATTTATTATTGTCATATCGGACGGAAAAATACACAAATTACTTGAGTTATATCGGACGGCTAAAAACATACTTGAGTTATAACGGACGATAAAAAGCAACAAAATACTTATCACTACATGTATATACGCTTACTTACTAGATTCATTCAATGGCTAGTAACATAAATCGTTATCACTACATTTATATACGCTTACTTACTAGATTCATCTATTCCTACTAAGTATCCAGGACAAGGAATGACTGCGTACGTTCCTCCTGGCGTCGCAGGCCAGCAGGAATATTGGTCCCAACTGACGTTGCAATACATCTGACCAGAGTCTGAAAGACCAGAAAACTATTTGTAATTTTGTTACTGTTGACACATTAAGTTATAAACTCCGTGCTGTCGAACAAATCCCGACTGAAAACTTACTTATGGCTAAACGGCAAATAATTGTATTTCACGAAAGGCTAGAGCAGAATGCATGGTGAACAGAGCAGAATTTCACACCGAAATAACGTTTCCTACGACGGGTGTAAAAATACAAGCATCATTGAGGCGTTTAACCTGGTTATTCTTTTATCAATCAAAATATATTTACCTGGGTCGTCACACGTGTGTCACGACAGAGTAATGGGTGTATAATACAGTGACAAGTTTCTCAATCAAACATTTTATCGAGACCTACACGATATTCTGACCGAGGATCATGTAAATTTTGAGCGTGCGAGAAATAATTTATGAATTTAATCCTATCTATATCCCCTTATGAATATAATATAATACATATTATCAGAAGTTTGCAGTTATCTCTAATCACTTTGGATATTTGTGTATATCGCTTGAGTAACATAAATAACGTCTGTGATTTGTGCATGCCTCGAGAAAATATCTTAGCTAGATTTGATTTAATAAATCCATCGAGATCATCCACAGATGGAGCTTCATCAACATAGGTAATAAAGTAAATACTAGCATTACTGTCCTCCTCCAACAACTTTCCATTTTCAATAAAATCTTTAAGCACGTCGTATCACAGCTGATTATCTACAGATAATGCCACTAGATATAATTTTTCACATTTGAGCCATTTCATTATCAGGCTAAGGAGCAATTGCGTCTTACCAGACCCAGCTGGATTTATGATAATTGATCTGATAGAATTTAGTAACGCTGGATGATGCTGGACTGGCTCTTGCTCTCGTTTTGCTGAGAAATCAATGATATCCATAATGTACAAATATTAATATGAATATATATATATATATATATATATATATATATATATATATATATATATATATATATATATATATATATATATATTGTGTTCGATGCAGAGAACTCACCACCATGAGTTAATTAATAATACAAACTACAAGGAATAAAAAGTGTGCACTTACAGGTAAGTGTATAACATGTGATGCAAAAATATAAATGTATTACTAATAAAACAGGCATAGATGCCGCTGCTTATGTGGGATAAAATAACAGGAGCTCCATGGTTTAAATATCCCGGTATAAAAAACATCTTCCTGGACATCATTATTGTGGTCCA
The DNA here is from genome assembly GCA_030141615.1 of Unio pictorum. Taxonomy (NCBI): domain Eukaryota; kingdom Metazoa; phylum Mollusca; class Bivalvia; order Unionida; family Unionidae; genus Unio; species Unio pictorum. Next base: position 2,492,173 of record JARLTB010000143.1, on the reverse strand, counting down.
AGAACACGGCTTGATATCCGACTTCATGAACGAGACCAAGCAGGACTCGGGAAGTATCCAATAAATGCAATTAATCAAGAGTGTCACGTTCATGATATTGCATACAAAAATAAAGATTTACATTGGCATATTGCTGATGAAATTTTTTTAAACACTTTAAAGTCAGTAACAAATAACCCGTACTAATTTTCTGTTAAGATTTGCAATGAAAGATAAGCTAGTGCTAGGGGCCAGTAATTAGTCTGCTGATTATTATCATTATAATGGAATCGATTTATTAAAGCCCAAGAGGATATTGGTGAGTTAGAGCAACTATTAGTAACCTAGCCGATGCACCAGGTGTTGCACGTTTTGATGCTGCAGATTGGTTAGCACGACATGCAATACGGCAAATGTATCTACCACCTCAAAACATTCAGTACGCACATTTTGACGTCAGCACTCCCAATGATGTTCATCAGGCTGACATTTTGATTGTATCAGTTGATAATATTAAAATTGGTTGACGTCAACGCGATAACAAGAAGCACATACCCGTAAAACGACATGAATCTTTTTCAAAACAACCATTACTGCGTAGTGTGACTGTCGGTGGGTAGTGTGACTGTCAGTGGGTAGTGTGACTGTCAGATATTTTTTTAATGAACCTGGTGAACGTGAAGAGGGACAAATTATTGATCCAGTTTGTGAGTGTAACCACACACAAATTACCAGCGTGGTATAATCCACGGGTAGACAGGCAATCTATGAACTAAATTGCACTGCTCCTCAATGTGGATTTGTACGTGAACAATTACAAATAATTACTGAAGATACCACCACAGTCACTTGTGTGAACTGGCTCCTCAACATCGATTACATTTAAGACAAGGTCATCAATCACATTTTGGTGACTAAGACTACTATTAATACTATCCAAGATAAACTGTCTTGGAGTATTACTTGAATACTCTCACAACATTATTCTTTTACAGCTCGCACTGTTATTATTCTGTCGCTGTTTCCGTGTCATTATACATTCAGCATCGAGATCAAAGTCACGCTTTTTTATGTGGTCACATTGCTTATTACCAGCTATTGTTTCCTTTACTACATCATCGTTATTGCCGATAGTTTCGTTCATTTACATTTAAGTCTATGATAGATATTCTCCTGATTCGAGACACTGCCACATAAACTAAATTGTAGATTATCATCTCTAGGTATATGTTTAAATAGATATAACGCATAAACAAACTGCCTTCACAGTATATCCTTGTTCATAATATGGTTTGTCAAGATCAGTTAGCGTTCCTTGTTTGGAAGTTTTGCTTAACGTTACACCATCTTCAACGTGATTTAATCGAACAGGATAACCTTTGTCAAGGATAATCCAAGTATCGTGTACTTCCGCAATAACCTTTAGTCTAAAAATGTCTATTTGCTTGTGACTTCGTAGAACGTCGAGATACTTAATAATCATCGCTGTTCGCTGGTCAATAATTAAAGCATATTACAAGATTCTAAATGTTGACCACACATAAAACGCAGCATCGTCGCGAAACTCTCTCTTGGCGCCACGAATGCTATCAATCGGTCTCATACGTTGGATTAACCAGAGTTCGCCTCGGCAAGTCTGGGGTTATTCTGTCACGATCAAATCTCTCCTTGAGTAGCTTGAGTAGGTTTAATCACAGATAAATTCCTCCATTTTAATATATATATATATATATATATATATATATATATATATATATATATATATATATATATATATATATATATATATATATATGTATATATATATATATATATATATATATATATATATATATATATATATATATATATATATATATATATATATATATATATATATATATATATAGAAGTTTAGAAGTTTAGCTTTCATCATATAATGCTTCAAACAAAGATTAAGTATGCGGCTGATGATTGTCTCTACAATCCCTTGATACAAAGACAGCATAAATGAATTTGGTTGATACCATTTAGAAAGAGTGCGAAGAGGAAGTCCAGGACCAAAGTAAGGTTTAGAATGTTACAAAGGAATCCTGGGAAAAACGCAGTTCCGCGTAGAATGCTGTGTTAAAACATACAGAGAGCAAACATACAGAGAGCAGAAACAATAGTATCATTTATAAAAATAACTTTGTGTTGAATTTCCCATAAACATGCTGAAGATAATCTCGCAATACATTTATGCTAATAAAATTAACTATTCAGCCAAAATAAGATTACTGTATAAATGGAGCTAGGAGAAATTGTAGCACATCCCGCCATATAAGATTGAGAAAACATGTGATGATATCATCAGAAATTGCCAACTAAAAAAAAAGTCGATTCAGATAATACTGGTTATCTTAGATTTACTACTGCGGAAATTATATATCACATATTTATTTACGATTAATTAATTAATTTCACAGACTGGTCATAAAAACGTCCTGTGTTTGATCAAATTGATTCAGATTCAAATAATACTTCTTTGAATAATTAGCAAGCTATTACAGTCAGATTTGCAAAATTGGAAATAGACATATTTGCTCAAACTTTTAACCGACAAATGTACACCTTCCCACCATGTCAATACCTGGTGGGTTCTATTTTGCACTCCCCAAGGTATATCGTGGGAGGTTGTGCATAAATCTATTGAACGTAGAGAAGGTCCCAGTGTATATTTTATATGTAATGTATTCCTCAACCAGCAATGTGCTTAGGACAGCACACCATATAATTTGAACTAACTTAATACTACCAGTGTACATGTAATATATAGAGATATAGATAGATGTAAAAGAAAACATGTGAATAAAAAAACATGCAAACAGCGGCTCTGTTCTGGCAAGGATTGGTAAATAAGAACTTTAGTGATGTAAGTGTTACGCATAAAGAAGTGGCAATGTTCAAATGAGAACTATAGCAATGTGAGTTAAGTGGAGGTGTATGCATTCCCACAAATAGGATCCCATAATTATGTCAGTTAAGATCATATGTTGTGCCGGATTAAACACATTCATGGTTGAATTATTCATGAAATATGAAAATATTAATGCAATGGTATCCAAATCTCTGATCAACTTGATCCTGATAAAAAAATATGTACGATTTTGAACTACTACAGGAAAGAAGGTACTAAGAGAGATATGCATTACTAGCCGAATACCCCTTTATAAACTTACTTCAGCAGGCGATGACACAGTCAATGGGCAACTGATGAAAATAGACAAGCTAAACAATTGTTTTGCACTCGCAAACGCAATTGAGAAAATTAGATCAGAACTGTCTCATGATTACGAACACAAAAAAATGAATGCGCGTGTAAGAGAGTTGAGAAAAGATTATGTGTGATTGCGAAAGTGACAGTAGTGACAACAGGATGATATGACATTATAATATCATTAGCCATTTAATTTCCTGTTTTCCACAGGAACATCAATGACTATCATTCGTCCACCAACACCTACAAGCAAAATTGTTTCATCTGAGAGTATAACAGCGATTGCTCTGTAATTAGCAACATCGAATGTTTGTCTAAACAAATCTAGATGTTCTAGCCAGAATTAGTAGGTCGGATACACAACGTCGAATCTCGCTGAGGTATTTGCAACCAAGAATCTATATTCTGATCACGCTCCATGAATGTCATCAAACGATGAATAGCACGTGCAACGAGATTTTTTTCAGAGTTATGTCGGCTGATATCTTGAAACGCTGTACATACATATTTTGGTACTGCGACTCCTTGATGTGATGCGATATGCCAGGCAAATGAGCCAACTGGTGTTTATGTGATCGAGTCTGATGTCATTGTCAACCATGTAATCGTTGATATTCCGCGGCTGTCCGTGAAAGAGAGCAGCCGTTGTTCTTCAGCGAGTGATGGGGACATTACTGGCATCCAGAACGAAGTTTGGTCAATGTCATATTTCACTGAAGTGATTCAGTTGCAGCTGGATAATCTCCTTTAGTGTTACTGATAATATCGTCGTCCCTTCAATGTTTTTTTGAACGAGAGCAACTGTGTGTTTGGCCCGAAAGATGACGTTTCTAATATCTCTGCAGAAACCAAAGATATGCGACAGTGGTATTGCACAGCTAAATCTTCTCTGAGCATCAATTTGATTGTTGTGTACCATATTAAAATTAGTATTTATAAACTATTAATCTCTAACTTCAACGTCGGCAGCTGCAGAGTGGATTGTGGTCTCCGAAAAGACATAAGGTCAATATTCATCAACAGTATCATTTGCGAACATCATCGACGTACCAGCGGAATATCTTCAATATTGTCGTAGCAACATCAACGTCAATGAGGCACGCTTCATTCCTTTACCATCAATAACATATCGTGCACTGCTGAATAATGCCATAATTACGCCATTAACAAATCCACACTGTGCATCACAGTATGGATCGACATCGACTTTTACAAGTCTACCCTGAAATTCAATTAATGCCTCGGCGGACAAGTAATATATCCATGTACGCTGGACTTGTAGTTCAATTCGACCAGGTTGGTTTGGTTCTTGCGCTTCATAACTATAATACTGATAATAACGTACAGATTCATCCTGAGTACTGGTGCGTCCATGTCAAATGCTGGTCCAGATACACGTTTGAATATTACTTATATTTGCTGCTGACTAAATGGATGTACCGGCCCGATCGCTTAGCAATTGCAAGGAGATAAGCCACTACCCGCTACAAAATTTGGTTATATTTCCAGCTTCATTACCGGCTAATTCTTTCAACCGTTCATTTTCAGCTTGATTTTTTATTTTACTAACATTTTCAGGCATAACTTCAATACTGGCAAATTTTACTGGCTGCGGTTTTCATCGTATTAAACGTGCTAGTCTATCCTTGATTGCTGAGAATGATTTACTAGCAACATCACCAACAACACCAATAACTATATCACGAACAACCTCAATAGCTTTCATTCACAGTTATTTTACAATTGGTATTGCTTTCTGAGCTATCCTTCTGAATAGACTCTGAACAACACCCTCGAGTCCATCATCATAGATCGCTTTATACGTAGGTAATCGCACATGTATCACTTTGACCATTACAAGCCCACGTAGAGCGTTATGTATGATCGTTGTATTTTTTTGTTCTGATCTATTTATTTATCTCAATAACTGCTGTAATCATCAACGATTTCATGAGAGATAAATAATAATGTCCATGATACATGATATTGTAAAAAATATTTGACAAATAGCAGTCGCTTCATTGTTGATGTCTGGGGAATTATTGCCCTCTCGTCTTCCGCGAATTTAAATTTCTAGTCTCTCCACGTCGGCATGGACGTTAATGGTACATGAGGTAATAAGACCACTTCTTCGAGTAGCAATACCACTTACAGATTGTTCGTATGATTCTCGTCAGCTGAATATATTTGTTTTCTAATTTATGTTTGAATTTAACAAAATTTTCGTCACACTTTTTGATGCTCTGAAGATTATTAGCGATGATAAATATATATTAATCTAATTATCGTATCTCATATTTTTAACACATTTGGGTTCTGCATATCTCACTCTTTCATTTATATATCTAGTATTTGGTCTGCATCCGTGATAGCAGCGTTACCTTCAGGCGTAAATATATCAATTAAATTAAAAGGCGATGGTTGTGGTTGAGGAGGTTGTGGTTTAGGAGATTGAGAGGGTGGTGTTAGAGTTGTTTTTTTTATTTTTTTTATTTTTTTTTCATTTTAGGTTGATATCATCTCCTGTCTAGCTTTTCCAAGTTGAATCTTCATTTATTCTTCTTTTTGTCCCCTTTCTTGTCTTATTCGTTCAGGCGTACTGCCTGGTTTACAATTTCAAACTGATTAACACCTCAGATTTAATCTGCGGACTATTAGTAACTATACGATTTACGTCCTTAACCCAATCGGCAGATTTCAGAGTGTCAACATATTCGGGTGTTACAAACATATCTCTATAATGATATCCAAAACGCGGCAATACTTATCTTTTGCTCTGGGTCCTTGATAGCGGCACTACCCTCAAACGTAAATTTATTTGCAATGTTTTTGAAGGAGGTTGTGGTTCAGGAGGTTGCTGGGCTGGTGATTGTATTAACAGCCAGACAGTGTCTCAAGAGCTTTTTGATCTGCCTCAGCTGCTGTAACACTGTTTGTTTTGTTGGTTCCACATTTGGTTTAAATAAATGTTCTGTGCCTTTTTTTAAGTTCCACCTGAGACTCCTGGCGCTCTTTATTTGACTCATCACGGACGGGAAGATATTTTTGAATTGTCTCTAGTTGATATCGAGCTAGTTTAATTGTACGAGATCCAATGTTTAGCGTTATTATTGATATAATAATGATTTAATTACGCCAACTGACCGCTTTTTTAACCACACACATGGTGACGCCACAGTTATATCGAGGGCGGACATTTCATAGATACCGAGTACCGAAAGAGGTGGGATGTATTGTTACATATATTTGATATAAGTCATTTATATTTATTTTTATTGTCTGTTTGTTAGATTAAAATTTGGCATTTTAAGTTTTAAAAGATGGGGGGTTGACCTGTACTTTTACATAGTAAACACCAGGTGTTAACCTCATTTTCTGACCTTACTTCAGAGTGTAAACAAGCTTCTAAAATGATTGGTTGATTCCAAGGACATTAGAGCTTTATTTTTAAAATGATTGGTTGGTTCCAAGGACAAAATGGAGTAAGGTATAAACATCTTTCTAATTTTAGTTGGATCATATGGTATTTACGTGATTTCTTGAACGTAGGTTTGTTCTGATAGTTTCAAGAATATCAAGCGACCTCTTGTTTATGTAAAAAACAGAGATATAAACCATGTTTAAGGAGAGAGCTATTCAGTAGAAGTTGGGCTTTAATAATATTAAGTTGTGTCTTCTTTTTCAGTTATTTTTTTAATTACCGTGTACTGGAAATTGTGTCAATTCTGTTGGAGCAGAATATGTGCTCATAGATTTTTATTAAAAGAACTGACTAAATCAAGTGACATCGTCGTCCATATTGGATTACATCGTCAAGATTCGAACCGGGAGCTATTAGGACATTTATTTATCAGGACTCTTGCAATTCCACTAGTAGATTATATTGTGAATATTCTTTTTGGATTAATTTTTGGACTTGATTCTCTAAAACCGTAAGTTTATTTATTTTCTTTTATGAAAATATTTGTACTTAATAAATTGTTTGTTAAATTTTACAAGCTTGTTATTTTCACTTCTTTCAATGTTGCTGCTTATTCGAGCCTAAGCACGTAACACTGTAATAACATTACAAGTTCAAATGACAACCTCATTTTAAGTTGTACAGTTAAAGTTATAATTTGCCAATTTGGGTTTCGCCTTTTTACATGAACCTATAGATTATAGATATCAAATTTCCTTATGTACGTGCGCATTTTTCTTAGATTGCTAAGTACTACAGAGGATAAAGGAACCCACCAACCTGGACAGTCAAATGCAGATTACCAAGACGTAAGAAAGACGAAAACTGGAAAGGCAAGCTACGGACAAATTTGTTATCCTATGTGTCAAGTGCCCAATTTTTCGCCAGTGAAATTCATTAATTAATTCTTAGTCTAGCCGACAATTAACTGTCTTGGAGTAGGAGTTTGGACAAAAGAATGTTTACTTAACTGGGTCAGGCTGTATAATATTGATAGTAGAACCGAACTTGGTGTTTGACACGCTTAAGAGAGAGACTTTCTCACGTATATATGAAACCATTTGAAACAAATGGTAGGGTGATATTTCTACCCCAAGTGGCATTTTTGGCATCTTGATAGACGGTTTTTCAAAATGTCCGTAGAAATAGCATTTATTCCGATTAGTCAAATGTAGAAGGAAGGGGGGGGGGGGGGTGTCGAACCGTAGGATTGGGGAAATATATTCTCTGAGCTTATGAGTTTGAATTAGTCTAAAAATTTCTCTGCAAGAGAGAAACCGAAGGTAGAAGTAATTACCAGGACTCCGAGCGGACTTTAGGAAAGGACGTTCGTAAAAAAGTATTGGGTTCCAGGGAAAAACTGAATGTGGAACGATTGTACGACGCCAAAAACACAAGGTATTTAACTCAAATTCACATTTATCATGATGTAATTTATGTGATGTTTCTTTGTTACAGATGCATAATGTATTGATACTATGATACAAATAGTTCGGTATTACGTTGATTTAATAACGTACTTTGATATGATGTTTCTTCGTTACAGATGCATGATGTGTTCATATTTTTGATAGTTCGGTATTACATTGATTTAATAATGTATTTTTGAATTCTGAATTAGCATTTTCACCTTATATACTTAGGTAGGTTAATGGGTGTTGTAGAAAACCCGCTGTGTACATTTATGATTGGAAAGTGCTACATTAATTTTGAATTTATCATATTAGTGAATATGGATTGGTGTTATGATATATTACCTCACTTTACGTAATGATTTACGGGAATATATGTGACTTTCCCAAATTCTGATATTGATAATTAGCAGTATAGCTCTATTGATCTGAAGACTTGTGTAGTATTTGTTAGCCGTATAAAAGTTAACACTGATAGTAAGATCTGATTGTACGAACCAGAAAGACGGACGGACAATCTCAACTCTTAAAGCATAATAAGATACTTAGGGCGTTTTACCCTTTTCTTTTCAAAGGAAAATAGTTTGTTTGGAAAGAGTGAGAATTAGCAAGAAGTCAAGAAAAGGAGAGAAAAGAAGTCAAGAAAAAGGAGGGAAAAGAAGTCAGAAGTCAGAGTGTGGAATTCCCCGTTCAATCAAAGGGCAAGTTAAAGTCGTGACGCACGCAGAAGGAAAAAACCAGTCGACGAACAAGGTCACTGTGAATCACCCAACAGTCCAATGTTAATGAACATTCGATTTCATGATGAAAGCTACTATCAGTTATTAACGGTTAAATTCATCTATTTTATTAGTGTTTGAATTTTAATTAACGTATCTGCTATTTTAAAGCTTCGGTTTTGAAGTACTTCTGAACGAAGAATAGTCAGAAGGAAAGAAAATTGTAATTTACTGTGTCATTCTTCTCTTAATTGTATTTTAATTAAATTCTCTTTTTATCTTTACGGGGGCTCGTGTGTTGTCTTGTTCAAGATACCATCTCAGATTACCATATTCACTCAATGACCGGGCAAATTACACCGTAGAGGTCATTCCTTAGATAAACGAGTATTAACGGGAGGCGGTGTCGAGTGTTGTTTTTCCAAGTTGCGCAATACTTCTGACCAGGGACTTGTGCAATATTGTACTGATAACCCTTGATACCGAGCCAGCCGTTACACTATGGTACAGTAAATATTGTGCATAATGAAACGAATTCGTCACACGCGTAGTACAGCTAATATTTACTACATGCCACTGAGAAGCAAAACTGTTTAACAAGAAACTAAAAGAACCATGGACGGCTCATGTAAAAAAGGAATGGAACAGAAAATCACCATTGAAATATTCAATAAAAATTTAGTACAATTATCTTTACCATAACTATCTGAATCGGGTATCCGTTTTCTCTTCAAGAGCTTGGATTGCCGCATGCGATAGAACCAAAAGAGCAAGCACACCATTCTCTCCTCTAAAGAGAAGATTTCGATCTGACGGAAGAAAAGTGCATTGAACATGGTACCAAGTCAAATTGGAAAGCTTTCAAAATTTTGAACAGCACAGTTTCTGTTTTTTATGTATTTATATTCTAGACCCCGACCTCCCGAGAAAGCTGGAGGTGGTGGCATAACAAAGCACTATGTCAGTTTAACAGATTCAAGTAGTAGTAGTAGTAGTAGTAGTAGTAGTGGTGGTAGTGGTATCTGTTTCCACTGCTTTTTTTGTAGACTAAATGCATTCATACCATCATACCGTTGGTTTCTGGTGTATTTGATAGTGTGCATGTGTATATTTCTATACGATTTTAATTGTTTTAAGAGAGAGAGAGAGAGAGAGAGAGAGAGAGAGAGAGAGAGAGAGAGAGAGAGAGAGAGAGAGAGAGAGAGAGAGAGAGAGAGAGACAGACAGACAGAGAGAGAGAGACAGACAGACAGACAGACACAGAGAGACAGAGAGACAGAAAGACGTACAGAGACACAGAGAGAGACAGAGAGAGAGAGAATCAGAGAGAGAACATAATAATGACATTCGGAAACTAATGATTTGAAATTTTACAGTAACAATTCGGCACTATATAAGTGTCATATAAACATGGATCCCACCATTTACATGTGTTTTAAAGCTATGCATACACATACCTGCCTGCCTGATTGCCTGCCTACCTACCTATCTACCTAACTACCTATCAACCTACCTATATTCTCAGCAACCTATCTACATAACTACCTACTTTCTTACATACATTTATGAATAACAGTAAGTTCAACGTACCCCCTTACCAAAACGAAATTTTACTACCAATCATCGTATTTAAGAATTTGCCAAGGCAAATGTTGAACAGCTTATTTGAAAAAAGCAATATAAAACTAGGGACAATTTTTCTAATGTTGTTTACAGATAGCTGCCATTGTATAAGATATGATTTATTTCACAATATTAATGAAACAAAAATTGTAATTGAAAGAAATAAAATAAACAGTAATTAAATCAAATGAAATAAACAGTAATTCAGTGAAACAAAACAAAGTTATTGAAAGGTATAAAATAAACAGTAAATGAATGAAATAAAACAGTACTTTATTTTAATAAAATAAAAAAAAGTTATGGAATTAAATTAAATAAACAGTACTTGAATGAAATAAAATAAACAGTAATTGAATGGAATAAAACACAGTAATTGAATTAAATTAAATAAACAGTACTTGAATAAAATAAAATAAACAGTAATTGAATGGAATAAAACACAGTAATTGAATTAAATTAAATAAACAGCAATTTAATAAAATAAAAAAACAGTAATTGAATGAAATACAATGCAGTAATTTAATGAAATCAAATAAAACAGTAATTTATTCAAATAAAATATTTGATGTCTCTTTTAAATACATTTCGTAGCAACAGGTTACGGCTATTTTAGATTTTGGATATTTGTTGTTTGGGTCTTTTATTTAAATATTTGTATATGTATTCCCCTGTCTTCCTAAATTAAGTTTTTCTTCCTGAACCTACCACTTCTCCAGCCTAAATTATTTTTCATAATCGTACAAGTTGTACAAAATAATTGTATTACTTTCACTGACCAGAATGTTCGTGTCGTCCTATTTAAGAAGCATTACATAATTCCGGAAAGACATTTTCAAAGTTCAACTTATCGTTTAAAACATTAATCTCTTGGAAGTGACAAATGGAGCCATTCAATCTTCCAAAAACGCTCTTAACGACTGGATTGAGTGTTGCCTGAATTCACAACCTGGGATGATTCAATTCAGACGCAGATGCAGGAATTTTCGAAAGAGGGTGTCAATATTTGGTACCGTGCTTATTCTACTTGAAATATGATCGCTCTGGTGGATTAGAAAGTCTGCCTTGAATGAGGGAGCTCGCGGTTTCGAGCCCCAGCCGATTCATAACAGACTCTTATAAAAATGACATTAAGAGCTTTGTGTGTGATTTGGATTTTTAACGCAGCTTTAACTATATCGCTATGATTTCTGACAGTTTATAGTTATGTCTCGCATTTGGTCATCATGCCGCAAACATGAAGCATGAATTTCCACCCCGTCACATTATCCTGATACCAGGACGACCATTCCTAGCATTAACTTCTTAATAATGAGCGCCTAGCGAGGCAGATAGTACCATTTGTATATCTTTGGTATGACGCGACCAAGGTTCGAACCCTCAACCTCACGCATCCTAGGCATACCGCTTTAACCAATATGCCGCCGGAGAAGTACCACGAAGTCCAGGAATAGATTGAACATCTATTCTGGAATAGACATAACGTTAAAAGCGAGAATGTCTAATCTATAAAAGACATATTGGAAAAACTACATTTAATTATACTTGTCAATAGGGAGACAGTGGTGTAAGAAGCCTAGATGAAAGAGGAGAATATTAATGACTTTAGATAAGCTTATCGTGTCCCTTATTGACACTGAATTTTCCCTTACAAGTTTCCAAGGAGGATTCTTTTTATGTTTGACAACTACATATTAACCAGCTGAATTCAAGGCGCCATGTACAAAGTAGTACAAAATTTCCAAATGCTTCATTTCATAAGTTCATGTTCACATGAAAAACAAAAAGACAAGTTGATTCCTTTGAATGCTATAGAAACATGTTTGGCATAGGAAATATGTGCAAGAAGTAATTCTACAAATCTACGCATCAATTGCACCAGTGGAAAGTAATAATCCAGTTCGTCGAGACTAGGCTTTGGAACACTTGGGGGCATGAATGATTAATTGTTTCTTCTACGCGTCATGATAGAGCAACTCAACAACAAACCAATAAAATGTATAATGGGAAACCATTTTAAATAGAGGTTATTCGCCATTTCCACAGACGCTTTATTTTTCTGCCAATAGATACGTCAATGATGGTAACGGTTCTGAATACAGGAACATTTTCTTCTCTGAATTGTTGTGTACAAACACAGATTGCAATAACGCGCATACTTCAAAACTTCTTTCCTGTTAAATGAATCGATGGTGTGCAACACATTTATTCGGCAAACGGTGCAATTAAACATGGATGAAATCCATTCAGTCAATACTTCGATGCTTACACTGATTCCGTTCCGATATCCTGGTGGTGTAAATATGATTCTAATAAGGTCTTGGACGTTCATTTTTATTTAAAAAAAGAGCTAGGTTTATATGCAAGGTTTGCTTTATATTATAAAGGGTTTACTCGTTTTGCATATATCTTTATTCTGTATACCATAGTAGGGATGCGTAAACTTTCTTAGCCCTATATAGCCACGATGGTGCTGATGTGAGGTAAGCTTTGTCTTACATACATGCAGACCATACTTATCTTTAAAACTTTAATGTATACTGTGTTCGCAGAGAATCTATATAATGAACGTCATTCTGAAATAGTATCCATCTAATCCAAATGTCCTTCCTGTAATGCTTTAATCAACGGTACTGCGTTAACAAGAAATGAGGTGAATCTCAGGGGCAGAAGATTGTGATCTTTTTGTGTTTCCTATTCATTGTATGCTGATGAACAGAGCTGTCCCTAGAGGACTTAATATGATTTAATCTTGCCTTCAAATAAAGAACGGCATTTTGGTATTTTGGGAATTCTAAAATAGCGTCATTCCTGTAGGTGAATTTGCGAATATGCATAAATCATTTATTCCTCTAAAGAAATTCAATATCATGACAAGACTTCAATTATATTTGTTACATCCACTCTTCGCCAATATGTCTTTGATCTATTCTTTCCGTTTGTTCTTGAATCAGTATGTTTGGCCTGTAACAACAGCGCCATCTCGTAGATGAGGACGGTGATCGTAATTGGCATGACGTAACACATTTCACAGTATCATAGGAAGTAACGAGAAATCCACGTTTCCTCCTATTGATGGTGATTTATTATAGGAGGTACGATACTTAAATGGGTTAAGAACACGACACAGAATATTTACATGCTTCCAGTCCTGGATTTAATTCTAGGGTTAAAGGTGTGGGGTGGGGCTAAAATGGGGGTGGGGGGAAGCAAATTGTCTCAAATTGTGGATACTTAAAAAAGTTTCCGTCTTCCATTATATAAACACGTTCAGGCATTTAGTTTTAAGGAGATATTTTCTTCTGCCAGAAATAAATTTAAATAATCTTTTTCCTAGTCAGTTTCTTAAAGTTTGTAGCGGGAAGTCGTGGGTTCGATCTCCGGCCGAGTCATGCCAAAGACTTACAAAAATGGTACTAACAGCTGCCTAGCTTTGCGCTCAGCATTAAGAGGTTAGTGTTATGACTGATCGGCCTGGTGTCAGCATAATGTGACTGGGTGGGACATCATGCTACATGTCTGCGGCATGATGCCCCAACGCTAGACATCACTATAAACTGCCTCACTGCAGACATCGTAGCGATATGACTGAATCAAACAGAGTTTGTACATTCCTCCATGAATTTGATTTCCAAAACGAATGAGCCAAACAATGAATATAACCGCTGAATTAATTCATGTTTAGTTGCTGTCTTGAAATACAGACTTCTCGATCAAGAAGATCATGTCTTTTTGCTGTTATGATGAAAAATAATTCATTCCTTCTATATTAGATATGTGTGTCATTTTTATTACGTTTCATATTAGAAACAATAAAAAGAAAAAGAGAAAGGCTGCTTGAAAATATTGGTTTCCAGCAATTTTACTCTCTCCTTACAAAAAACCGAATGCATCACCCATAATTAACATTGCGAAGTAATCAACAGCCGGATATCAGTCAAATTAAGCCGGAATGCAGTCAAACTGAGCCGGTAACAATGAATATGGATTGTTAGATTTTTTATCGAAAACAGCGCCGTCACAAAGTAAAACATAGTTAATGAATAACAAGGAAAATGACAATAATTTTCTGTCGACCAATCCTTAGACGGCACATACATTTTATACTATTTACCATGATATAACCTTTCAAAGATTTCGACAAATTTCTAAAGTTTTCTTATCTTGCAATATGTTTGGCCACATATATAACAGAGGTAACTATTTTCAGAAACATAAAGATTGCATGTACGTGAAAATAAATAAATACAGAAAGAACATTTCGGCATAGTATTTAGTCTTCGTGGTCAACAATCATTCCGTCAGTTAGAAATAGTATCCATCGCCTATTTTAGAACGGAAATATGCGTCTATTACATAGTATACACCTTAGCCTCCTTCCTAAGGTGGTTCCAAAACCAGAAAATTGCAAATAAAAGCATGGATTCAATAAATCAAACTAGTTACATTTATTGAAGTTGCCACTGAACCGCCTCCTGGAACAATTTCATTTACAACAATAATTTTTGAAACAGCATTTTATTGCATCCTGAAGCGACTAAAAGCAATATTGCAAAATTTAGCATCCATGAAGGGAAACAAATTACATTTTGGAATATAAATCAGGATCGACCACTCAGGGCTAGACATCCATAAATTAAATGCACGTGTTACAAATCAACGCAATTGTTGTCGTGCCAATTACACAAAGCGTCAAGCAGTGATACCACAATCTACACGTAAAAAGACAGAAAATGTAATTTTGAAATGCTTGGATAGTAAATTGTCCCATGCAATGTTGTGATCAAAGAAAGGTCAAATGCTCTTTGAAGTTATGGAGAAATCTCATTGCCATAGAAGTGAAAAAACATGTTCAATTAAAATGAACGTGCTGATTTTGCAGACGGATTTCAATGATTTTGTTTAAAAACTTCTAAATTTAGCATTTTGGTGGCGATACTTCTCGTGAACTGATGAAATAATTGATATAAATTGTACGGGATGAATTTCTCTACATTTTCCGGCACGTCCAATTAACAAAAGACGAAATCAATTCTATTAGTATCATTTTCATTTGAATATGATATTCAAACAATTACTTTATATTATATGTGTGTTTGAAAACTTGCATTATTACTTAAATGTACAAAAATACACCCTTGACTTTTTAGATTCAAGTCTTGTGCCTTTGTCGGTATATAAATAACCAATACCAGCTAAGCGATTGTACAAAGATATTTAGCAGATAACGTCAGAAATGTTCATATATTTTCGGGCAAACGAACATTTTAATGTGAAAGTTCTGTGTACTTATTCCAAGTTAAGGTTCTTGCTTATGCACATTTCTGTGAGAAACTGATTTAAGTTGACTTAACTCTAATGTCCCCACAACTGGAACCAAAATCAATTTTGTACACACCTAATTGGTAGTTCCGCAGAGATTCGACTTTTGTTGCCAGTTTATTTTCTTCTTCTATACAGCTGGATGAGATGAGATTACTGTATTCTTATGATGACGATGCAAATGTGACATGGAATTAGTACAATCAATCAAGCACTGCCACGAGTCCGTCGCGCACGCAGTGAGGAATCTCGCTCATTCTTATTTTTGGAGTAACTATAGACAATTTTATTGCAGTAACTTATTTAAGAATGTGACCAACACTTGCATTCCAATTCGTAATTGATTTCATCGTATTGTAAGTATAACGTAGGTAAGCAATGACAATAAATGTAGCTAATACTTTTTTTTTTAAATGTCTTATTTTTGCCTATTTTGTTTACAATTTATTAACCAGCCTCTTGCATACCTTGCGTGACATATCAGGTCGATTTGATATGGAATACTACAGCTGACATATCAGGTCGATTTGATATGGAATACTACAGCTGACATATCAGGTCGATTTGACATGGAATACTGCAGCTGACATATCAGGTCAATTTGATATGGAATACTACAGCTGACATATCAGGTCGATTTGATATGGAATACTACAGCTGACATATCAGGTCGATTTGACATGGAATACTGCAGCTGACATATCAGGTCGATTTGACATGGAATACTGCAGCTGACATATCAGATCGATTTGATATGGAATACTGCAGCTGACATATCAGGTCGATTTGATATGGAATACTGCAGCTGACATATCAGGTCGATTTGACATGGAATACTGCAGCTGACATATCAGGTCGATTTGATATGGAATACTACAGCTGACATATCAGGTCGATTTGATATGGAATACTACAGCTGACATATCAGGTCGATTTGATATGGAATACTGCAGCTGACATATCAGGTCGATTTGACATGGAATACTGCAGCTGACATATCAGGTCGATTTGACATGGAATACTACAGCTGACATATCAGGTCGATTTGACATGGAATACTACAGCTGACATATCAGGTCGATTTGATATGGAATACTACAGTTGACGATTACGTAACCTTAATTACATTCAAATATAGTCATTACGTTATGGGATATACTACATCATAATCTTGTCTTCAAGGCAGAGTTTGCAAGATGTGAATAATTAGCCCGAAATACAGTAGAAATAGCTTAAGTATATGTTTTTGCACGACT
This sequence comes from Unio pictorum, assembly GCA_030141615.1. Classification (NCBI taxonomy): domain Eukaryota; kingdom Metazoa; phylum Mollusca; class Bivalvia; order Unionida; family Unionidae; genus Unio; species Unio pictorum. Next base: position 2,475,167 of record JARLTB010000143.1, on the reverse strand, counting down.
TTTATATGCATATATCGTACCATATAACTCATATATCGTACCATATAAACCATGTATTGTACCATGTAACCCATATATTGTACCATGTAACCCATATATCGTACCATATAACCCATGTATTGTACCACATAATATATATATATATCGTACCATATAACCCATATATTGTACCATGTAACCCATATATCGTACCATATAACCCATGTATTGTACCATATAACATATATATCGTACCATATAACCTATATATCGTACCATATAACCCATATATTGTACCATGTAACCCATATATTGTACCATGTAACCCATATATCGTACCATATAACCCATGTATTGTACCACATAATATATATATATATATATATATATATATATATATATATATATATATATATATATATATATATATATATCGTACCATATAACCCATATATTGTACCATGTAACCCATATATCGTACCATATAACCCATGTATTGTAACATATAACCTATGTATTGTACCATATAACCTATATATCGTACCATATAACCCATGTATTGTAACATATAACCTATGTATTGTTCCATATAACCTATATATCGTACCATATAACCCATATATTGTACCATATAACCTATATATCGTACCATATAACCCATGTATTGTACCATGTAACCCATATATCGTACAATATAACCCATATAACCCATTTCACTGTATCTGATGCTGAAGAACCACACAGCAGACCTGTGCAATGGGGTGACTTCATATTAGCCAGATTAATAGACATCTCTTTAAAAACAAGAATACACAGTTAAAGGTTTGTGTTTTTTTTAACTATATACTACATGCCCGCCTGTAAAAGTCATTCATGATGATCTTTAAGCCAGAAGTAATTTTTGTTGCCTTAAGCCAGATATCCACCTATTTACATATAATTGTTCCCTTATAATTTTTATTATGAAAGTTGTTATCTTTAAATGTTCTGAATTAGATTAAGTAAATGAAAAGAACGAAAACCTGCAAGTTTTATACAATTCAGGAAATCCCTTGAATACAACATGAAAATTTCAAAAGAATGTATAGTTTTGTAAATTATTTCCCAACCAGAGCTTTGTGCCATATCAAACATCCAATGGTATGAAATTTAATTTCAGCAGATGTCACACAGTATTCCAGTATCAAATGTGTTGATATGTTTATAGTCTCGAATTTGCTAATGTGCCTATGGCCTGGAATGTTCTGACGTGTTAATAGTCTTTTAATCTAACACAACAATTTAGTGTTTTACAGTTTATTTCCAGTGTAAAATAATTTGATTAAAAACTGAACACAACATTAACACTGATTTTCTTTCAGATATTAACGAAATAATTAATAATTTGTCAAGTAAACATCATGATATAAAAAGCTAAGACACAATTAAAGAACTAGAATGATGGTCAGTCTCCTCTCTAAAACATTTAAAGTTGTCAACCAGTTTAGGAATTTCCAGGTTAACAACTTAATGTCCTCGAGTCAGCTTCAAGTAATATAATTAATAATGATATGAACATTAAACCTATAATCTTAGAGAAATATTCACTATGTATTATGTTTTTGGCAAAATAAATGTCGCTGATTTGGTACACCATTGACTCGATTTTGGGCGAAGGTTACGTAGAAAATACAGTTACACATAACACATAGGTATGGGGGGAGAAACAATAAAAAATAAATATACATATCAGCCATCCCCATAAAGAAAGAGAAAGCTTAATACAATAAAGCCCTCTTTTAAACATTGCCCAATAATATGCCTATGACTAACGCTTATATAAAGTGATGTCTTATGAATTACACAAATTATGAAAAAATAATATAATACTTCTATACAAGTGCAAATGTATATGAAATTTGATTGTATTTTTTCTTGATGTCCCTGATATCTATATTCTTGATGTCCCTGATATCTATATTCTTGATGTCCTTGATATCTATATTCTTGATGTCCCTGATATATATTTTCTAGTCATTAAGGTACAGTTTAATAATTTCTGATTTTTTTCCGTCTTGATAATGAAGGCAAGAGGGTTGTGTTTACTGAATAAAATAATCCTAAAAGAAGCAGAACCAGTTTACAAAGTCAATATCAAAGTAAAAAATTCCTTCTCGAATGATTATTTTAGTGCTTTTTAATTGCTAGAGAAACAGCACACTAAATGATCTACACCATTTTGTCTTCCTGAATCAATACTCCACCAACCAAAACATAAATAACATGCAAAAAACAATTTCAACGATTGACTGAAATTTGGAGCTGAAACTAACTGCAGCGCTCTTAAATGTAGCGTTTGACTTATCAAAAGCCTCTAATATTTGTTTACACCAAATTTGGTTTTCTTACTCAGGTGGAGATTCAGCAATTATAGAAACATTGGAACAAAATATCCGATAATTTTCCTAAATGGCATCAGTTAAACTTGACTAACAGATAGGGGTAATTCAGAGATAGCTTTGACCATAATCTATATAGGTTTAGCTTGACCATGTCCGAGAATAAGTCCTAAAAATGTAACACAAGCACGCCAAAACGCATTGTTTAATTCATTAATGGCCAAATTTGTATCACTGAGTCTATCAAATAATTTCCGAATGGTTTCCAAGAGATTATCAGTGTAAGCATCACAGGTATCTAGACCACATGTAATCAGGTTCATTTATGGAAACTGCAAAGCAAAATTTCATGCAAAACAGCATTACTTTATATTTATAATGTCCATCTGGCGATAAAATGCTAATATTTTCCTTGCCCTTTCCGTCAGTGGAATTTGTCAAAATCTTTTCAAAAGGTGACCCTTGATGACATATTTTTCATTTCCAATTTTGTCAATGCAGTCTTCGATTTTTGGGAATGAAAATTATTTTGATTTTAATGACGCTGTTTACTTTTCTACAGGTGGATATCCATATCAAGGGATTTCTTTAAACATACTCGTTTAACATAATTATAGGGTAAAGTTCTTCTTTTTTCGCTTCCCAAGAATGTTAATTATGTAATTTAAGTCACTTACTTTACTATCAACTGTGTCTATGGCCTGGCGAAGATGTTGAGACAGGAGCATGACAGACAGAACACTCTGACCAGGCTGAAATCTCATTCCTAAATACTTTTTCACACCTTAATTCAGTTTGGACTTAGTAAAGTGAAAATGTTTTTTGCTACTTCACAAACGTTTGACAACTTATATTTTAAATCAGAAACATAGTCAGATTTCTTCTTATAATAAATTTCATGGTCGTTTGACATGTCCAAAACCCGCTTCAAGAGGACTAAAACTTGATGATTCTTGAACTGATTCTATAAAAGCTAACAACGGTAAATGAACACCTACGTCAACATGACCTAATACTAATTTTCAAGATTTAAGGAAATCATTATAAAGGTCCTAGACTTTCCGGATAATAGGCAGAAAACTTAAAATGTAAGGATGTCTTATTCATGATTAACCAGCTGGAAATATCTGATAAAACGTATGACGCCTGATCAGATTGGACAGATTAGGAAAGGTCAAAGTGTGTATAAAATTACGGAAGTACATTATTATGGTCAACAGGTGTTGTTTGCTATACTTAGTCTTAGGTGAGGGACCTATGCATTGTGCCAATATTCTGCTAGATGATTCGTCAAACGCAGGAATTATCTTAGTCCTAGGTGTCTTCTGTTTGGGTTTTCCTGCTACTTGACAAATAAATAATAAAATAAATGATTCAAGTTCTTGTGATCCGTCTTATTGACCACTAAATGACCAAGCAAAGGAGCTTTATATGCTAGACTTCCATGTCTACACAACTTAAAAACAACAATTGTATATCTCACTGATCACTCGTTACCTCAGACACCGATTAATAACACTTGAAGATGCATTCCTTAATTATATAATAATGCCCACTTTGATTTACTAAGAAGTATAGACTTCGTGAGATTTTCCGGTAAACTTCGTGAGATTTTCCGGTAAACTTCGTGAGATTTTCCGGTAAACTTTGTAATAATAGAGTCCAATGCTCTCTTTGCCAGAGGAAAACTATAGAGAAAGAGAAGAAACTAATGCTACTAAAAAAGAAACAAGGAGTGATGTAAACACAGTTTCAGAGAGAAAGAGCAAAAGTACAAATATAAATGCAATTTAGAAAGAATCCGAACTTCTAAACGGAAAACAGCACTCGTTTTTGCACACAAGGTCAGGTTATGATGCTACAAGACATTAGGTTTGTATACCCCTATTGAAGTAAAAACAGTTGATACAAATTTTCCTTATTTTGAAATATTTTGGTAACAATTGTGAAATGGCAAATGTTAAGGAATGTATCTTCAAGTGTCATTAGTTGGTACCTGAGGTAACGAGTGGTCACTGAAATATAAACTGTGTTTACATCACTTCATGTTTCGTTGTTATATGTATTAGTAGATCTTCTTTCCCTTTTTGCGTTTCTTTTCTTTCTCTCTAGCTTTCCTCTTTCTGAAAAGCAACTGCATTTGTCTGTCTTCTTTGTTTCTCGGATGTTGGAGCTTCTTAAACTCTTTTTCTGTCTTGTATTTTAATTTAATTTAATTATTTTCATTTCCAAAACTTCTAATCACATCCAAATCACTTTTATTTAAACACAGTCCTTTTCCACGAAATATTGGACCAGAATAATTTGTATGTATTGCTTTGTTAATGAAGCATTCGCATCAGAATGATTATTTTGTTTGGCAAGCAATTCATCCTTTGTCAAATACTCGAGAATCCTGCACTTTTCTATAGGTGAAATTGGATTGGTTTCACTATAGATTTCTCAAATATGTGAAATTTAAAATACGTTGGGAATAAAGTTAATTTAAACAAATTAACATTTTCTGAAATATTTTAAGAAATTTTGTATGGGTCGAGCCATCGATTTTTTTGTTATGATTGTATGTACTTAACTAAGTAATAGAAAAGAGCGAAGTCCGACAAGCCGTGTAAAATTTCTATAAGTAATTTTTTCATGGAGAAAGATAGAAGAACAAGTCCTATGTAAGTTAAATTTACATAACCAAGTATTTAACATAAATCATTGACATTTGCAAGTGAAAACTGAAGAACAGCGTGATTTATGTTAAATATTTACGGTTGGGAAATTGTACTTAATTGTACATAATTGTACTTAATTGTACTTAATTGTACATACAATTTTACTACCGGTCATCCGTTCTTTCGTTTAATATAATTTCCCATATTTTAACACACCGAGACGCATGAAATGTATGCATATATATATATATATATATATATATATATATATATATATATATATATATATATATATATATATATAATATATATATATATATGTATATTCATTTCCACCTTTTCACTTTTATTTTTTTCGTACCTCATATTTATATTTATTTGGAATGCTTAATCTCTATGACCTTCTTCTGCCATTGTTTTTAATCTAAATTTAGAGAAGTTTACTTTTAACTGCTACCGATGTAACCAGTCAAGTGCTGATGTGGATTTGATTATATTCAAATTGCAAACGTGATCAGAATCTGTTTGATGAAAATGTCACAGAAAAATAAATATAAATATAAAACTCGAAATCTTATATCCATCATGAATATGTTTGATCTGTTCATTCTATCCCAAATAAAAGTGTTAATCCTGAAAGCCGAGATGACAGTAGTTAGTGTATTTTATTTGCCTAATTTCGACGAACTCATCGACTGACTTTTATCTGACTTGACAAATTCACCTTTGGGGATGTACTAATTTCATTAAAAGGGTAAACGTACAAAATTTCAATAAGCCTTCATTTAACAAACGTATTCTTTCCAGACACACTAGTATCCGATAACTGTATTTCAGTATCTTCCAGGCACACTAATATTCAATAAATTTACTGCATTATCTTCCAGACACACTAGTATTCAATAACTGTATCGCAGTATCTTCCAGACACACTAGTATCCAATAACTGTATCGCAGTATCTTCCAGACACACTAGTATTCAATAACTGTATCGCACTATATTCCAGGCACACTAGTATCCAATAACTGTATCGCAATATCTTCCAGGCACACTAATATTCAATAACGTTTTTGCATTATCTTCCAGACACACTTGTATCCAATAACCGTTTCTCCAGATGCCTAGATCTTCGTGTTCTAAAATTAATTATTTTTTACTCATATAAAGAAATGTTAAACTCTTTTTCCCTACATTATTGTGCACATAAATACCACATGCCATTAAACGGAGACCACCACTTTAGAAAACAAATTTCTCGAAGTCTAGGATGTATCTCATTAGGTGAGCCTGGTTGGAAATGCATTTTAACCGTTTCATAAAAGAAGGCCTTGTAGAATTAATTTGAATCCTAAATCGTGTTTTATCCGAAATCGTGTTGTATCTTAAAATAAATTGACAATTATTTTCGAGATTGTATTACATTTTGTTCCTTTTTATTTGTTCTTCGGAAACAAACTTGAAACAAGGGAGAAGTGGTTCAATATTCTAATCTCATTCAGAAATCAGAAATAGCAAAATAAGACCTGATATCACTCGCAGATACTACAATTACAGTCACTGAATGTTTCTCCTTCATTATAAAAAATCCCCAGTGTGGTTATTGAACTGTTTCACCATAATTACAAGAGGTAATAATCAACAGCCGGAAGTGTACTGACTGCAGTCGGGAATACATGAACCCAAATGGACACGAATAATCGAGAATTGCGAAGTCCATTACGCATGGTGGACAAAAACGGTGACCTTTTTTACATAGAATTCCGTATTTTAATTCTGGTTCACAAAAGTTGGAAATATACGGACAGACTGCAAGATTTGGAGGAAAGATTACAATCTCAAGATAGGTACACAATAACCATCCTTATTAATGTTTACAATGGAGATATTTCCCAGAATGTTTCTGACCCGTCCTTCACTAGCAATTGTTGCTTATTCTTGTTACAATGTGCTTAAATATTTCAATCATTTTACGATTCTTGCTTTATGAGACCATCGTGTGACTTGCTTGAAATCACCAAAGATTGAAGCACGATTTATATCGATCAAAGACGCTGAGTTTATTTAGTACATGACGGTTATTACTGAGCCGACGTTTTGATGACATAAGCTTCAACAATAAATTGAAACGTGTTTGTGATTTGGATTTTCAACGTAGCTTTAACGAGTGTCTTACCGCTGCGATGTCTATAATGTGGCAGTTTATAGTAACGTCAAGCACTGGGGCATCATGCCTCAGCCATGTAGCATCATGTCCCACTCTGACATCAGGCCGACCATTCCAATCACTAACCTGTTAATGCTGAGCGCCTAGCGAGACAGCTGTTAGTACCATTTTTATATGTCTTTTTTATGATTCGGCCGTGGTTCAAATCCGCGACCTCCCACATCTCAGTCGGACACGTTAGCAACTAGGTTCGTCTTTATATGGTATCACGCGGATGGTAATATAAATTGTAAAGATTATTTTCGTCATAGCAGAAGTAAGTGTGGGTGTTTGTGTTTACAGTTTTATTTGTGAGTGCGTGTTTGTTCAGCTTTATTTGTGGGTGTATGTGTTTACAGCTTTATGTTTGAGTATATTCATGTACAGCTTTATGTGTGAGTGTATGTACGTACAGTGTATATGTGAGGTGAGTGTATGTATATATGTACAGCTTTATGTGTGAGCGTATGTATTCACAGCTTTATATGTGAGTATGAGTGTACAACTTGCGTATGAGTGTATGTATTCAGCGTTGTGTGTGAGTGTATGTGTGTATAGCCTTTTTATGAGTGACTGTATGTGTGTACAACTCTATGTGTGAGTGTATGGGTGTACAGTTGTATGCGAGCTATGTGTATTCATCATTAGATGTACATTTGCCTTCATGTCGTGGTGCGAATTGTACCAGTGATTACATCATATGGAAGCAGTAGACATTCTTTAATGAGTGGTATGACTCCTTTCTATCTACAGTCATTCTTCTTCTGTTTTGATTTAGAACTGTATCAATGGTTTCAAGTTAGGGTACCTTGAACATATGTGTTACAGGGGCCCCGAGTGACCAAGTGGTCTAAAGCTCTCACCGGTACGGATCATTGCGATCTCACCTCTGTCTGCGTGGGGTCGGGGAGTCTCGGGTTCGGCCCATGTGCTTGTGTGAGAAAGCTTGCAAGTATCTTCTCGTGGTTCTTTCCTAGGTTTTCGCGGGTTCATTTATACTGGCTGCCATGTATGGCCTATATTGTGCTGATAATAGCTTTAAACCCTACAGCAACGATATATGCGTTCCAGTGTATACTTTTTCAATATTTATTATTTATTTAAATCGGATATCATGTTGCATCAGCTATTCATCTGAGATGTAAAACAAGCGAACAAAGCAACAGTTGCTTTTACAATATTCAAATATATTTCTGATGTCAATCAAATCTGTAATCATAGTCTCCATCCTCGATGAATAAATTGAGGAACATGGCTCTACCAAGCCATCGAGGGGAACATATAAATGAGCTTACTTTGTATTCTTTTAAACGATAGGCTTCCAATAATTGTATTTTTCATAACATGTTATGCTACTGACACGTGGCGCCATTTCAATGTATTCCCAGGAATTATATTAAAGAATTTAAGAAAGGGACCCATGAAAATGAATAATTCAGCTATCTCTATTTTGTTTCTAAGAAATGTGTGCGTTTTTTTTTGCATGAGCAAATCGTGTTCATGTTATTTTGAAAATATGAAGCACTATTTTTTTTATCTAGTTGAAGTATGTCATTCATAGGGATTCATAGTATACTGTCTCCAAATTGAACAAATTACCAATAAAGGTTGATCCGTTGTATTCGGTTATGTCATGATATTCAATAAATCCCGTCATATCCACCAATTTCCGTGCCTAACATCTTTGATAATGGAGTTTTATAGGTCGTGTTAGTTCTTCAGATCATATTCGTCATTCTTTCATCTGGGCATATACCTTTATTTTCAGTAGAAATATTCAAATTCATATAAACTTCATTTCATGTGGAAACAATTACACGTACACACACACACACACACACACACACACACACACAATCTTGTTTCAATTTAAATAGACGGATACAGTATTGCTAAAACGAAATGGATTATTTATACATCCTCGATACATACTTGCTTAATATTGGAATCCAAATATATGTATGTTTGTCATTGTATTTTGAAGTGAATGTAGTATGTGACATAAAAGACTGTCCGTGTGTATGTTTTATATACCTTCATTCAATCTGGCTTTTACAAATTAAATGATACAATGGTTTAGAATTTAGATCTATTGCACTACGATCAATCAATCATTCGGAGAGTTCTTTCTTTCCAACAAAGCAATCCAAAACAACGGGAAAGTTCTTAATGTGAGTTTAACCAGTCCAACGAACAGGGAGGGAGGTTGCTATATGGTGTCATTAGCTTGATATCTTGTTTGGACCAATCAAAAATGGCATTACTCTTTAAATCCTGTTTAAGGCTGCATCAAACTAAATCTCAGAATTTGCACGATGAAACACTGAATACTAAATCGTTCAGACTATTAGTGCTACGGTAATCTCAGAGATGTCAATATCAGTGTTTGAACTCAGATAACATGATTCAATATTATATAAACTTTACACATATTTCTTCAAGAAGTTTCAACATATTTCCTATCTTTTTCAATTTACATCTCTATCCACATCATTCTATTCTACGTTTCGATATCCCAGATCTCTTTCACAAACGTGAAAGCAATAATCCTTTTCTTCTGCATATTATGGGATAGAAAACTTAAAACATCAATGAATCTGTATATCGAATGCAATGTTCTGATTCCCCAGTAGAATAGCGCTTTTCTAGTCGGAACTATATGAAAAATTAAAGTATTCGTTATTTCCTGTTCTTTGTCATATTCATACAAAAACCCACAAAAATTAGCAGCTTATTCATTACAATATTTCAGCGCCATATAGGCAACAAATCCGAAAGGGTTCGAAATCGCTTTCTTAAACAACATATATAACGACGGCCATCGTATTCAAGAAGTATGAGAAATATTAATCTAGTATATCAATCATAAAGTAATTACCGTCCGAATTATGTTAATTTGTGCTAAAATATAACAATGCAATAACGTAACTGTGAGAATTTTTTTTACTATATCCTTAAGTTTAAGGCATTATCAAAACTGATTGTCATATACTGTTTTGAAATGAAGATTCTTGCAACTGTTTCTTTGGCTGGCGGTTCTTGTTGTTCTTGGCTATTTGTTGTTATCTTTATATATATATATATATATATATCTCAATTACCCCTACTTAAAGATAAAGACAAGTGCTTGCATACCATTAAAAAATCTAAACTGTCATATAATTGTGGATCTTTACTCCGTTATGGATACCTCTTAAAAACAGCATCATCTGGACAGAAGCCTCTTTACACACCTATCTGATCTAAGTTATATCATAGATGAATTCATGTTGACTTACTTTCGGTTTACATATTTCAGTGTAATATTTTGAAACACATATTTGTTTAATTCATCATCCCAAATATTGTATGGCGCTTCTGTAATACATTTATTTAGTGTGCAATCGATGAAAAACTTTCAATACCGAACGTAAATCACAATATTGTCTAGAGCCCGATTAAGATCAAGACCACAACGATTGCACAGACACACGTAATAAAACTGAATGGTACGTCATTGTTTTTACATTCCCTTTTTCTTTCTATTGGTCAGTTGTATACACATTTCTTATGGTCAGCATTATTTCACACTTTTCCTATTGGCCAGCATTACTCACGTGTAATAATGGTCAGTATTACATTATTTTGATTGGTCGGTTTTATACACACTTTTCCTATTGGTCAGTTTTACTCACTTTTTCATACTGCTCATACTTTTCTTTTAGATCAGTATTAATCACTTTTTCTATTGGTCAGTATAACTCTCACTTTTCCTACTGGTTAGTATTACTCACACTTTTCCTATCGCAAAGTATTGCTCACACTTTCTCTATTGGTCAATATTGGTCATCAAGTAATCGTTTTACTCAGACTTTATTAGCTTAACTGGCATAAACGTTTAAATAACCTGTCTGCATAAAAAGTTTTCATTTCTCAAACAAATGTCCATGGATCACTTTAAGATCTTTTAAAGAAACAATGTGCACTTGAAAGGAAGTCCCTTCTAAATAAAGAGCTTATAAACGGGATGTTATATCAGTACACAAGACATGTACAATCAGTGTAATACACTTGTTATATAAGTGTAATTCGCCTGCTATATCACTGTACTGCGTATGTTATATCAATGTAATTTGCATGCTATATCAGTATAATTCGTATTTCATACAAGTGTGCTTCGCTTCGTACATTAGTGTTCTAAGCATGTTGTGTCAGTGTACTATGCATGGAAGATCATTGTTCTACCCTTTCTATATCAGTGACATAAGCAATATATATATATATATATATATATATATATATATATATATATATATATATATATATATATATAAATGTTCTATACATGTTAAACAGTGTTTTATTATACACAATGCTATATCAGTGTGTGCTACAAATGGTTAATCAATGTTCTAGGCAATGCTATATCAGTGTGCTACAAAAGGATAATAAATGTTCTACGCAATGCTATATCAGTATGTTATGCATGGTATATCATTGTTCTACGCAGTGCTATATCAGTGTGTTATGCATGGTATATCATTGTTCTACGCAGTGCTATATCAGTGTGTTACAAATGGTTAATCAGTGTTCTAGGCAATGCTATATCAGTGTGCTACAAAAGGATAATAAATGTTCTACGCAATGCTATATCAGTGTGTTATGCATGGTATATCATTGTTCTACGCAGTGCTATATCAGTGTGTTACAAATGGTTAATCAGTGTTCTAGGCAATGCTATATCAGTGTGCTACAAAAGGATAATAAATGTTCTACGCAATGCTATATCAGTGTGTTATGCATGGTATATCATTGTTCTACGCAGTGCTATATCAGTGTGTTACAAATGGTTAATCAGTGTTCTAGGCAATGCTATATCAGTGTGCTACAAAAGGATAATAAATGTTCTACGCAATGCTATATCAGTATGTTATAAGTGATTAATCAATATTCTAAGCAATGCTATATCAGTGTGTTATCCATGGTATATCATTGTTCTACGCAATGCTATATCAGTGTGCTATAAATGATTATTAACTAGTATAAGAAGGACTTTATACTAAATTCTTGTAAAATAGTGCTAACAGCTGCCTTTCTTGGCGCTCAGCATTAAAATGTTAGTATTAGGACTGGTCGGCCTGGTGTCAGGAAATGTGAGTGGGTAAGACATTATGCCAAATATCTGCGGCATGATGCCACATTGCTAGACATCACAATAAACTTGTCACAGTGCCGACATCTTAGTGAAAACGGAATAATCCAAATCACACACAGACACACACACACGCACATACGAAGGGCGCTAACGAATTAAAATTAACTGGGATAACAATATTACGTCAGATATATCCTTATTGGCCAGTATATACACGTGTTTATCACATTCTCAGGTTTGGAAGCAATACATTTGATCAAACATCAATGCGACTAACATAAACAAATCAGTTACGCTTGTAATATTTCTTGCATATTATCTGCGTATTTTTAGTTATTATTGTATTCATCATCATTATCATCATCCGTCTCTTGACCTAGTGTGGTTGTTGATGCACTGTGCTGCTTAACATCTGACCAGTTCCTTCTACTTGTCTCGATCATGTGTCGATGCCTGTGTCTCCGCAAAACTGTTCCTGGTCCATTCTGTGATATTGTCAGTCAACTTTTTTTCTCTGTCTACCTCTCCTTCTACCACTCTGGAAGCTGCCCTGCAGTTCGGTTGTGGATAGACTATTGGCTCTAGTGTGATGGCCATACCATTTCAGCTTTCTCTTTTTGACAGTGGTGAAGTCCAGGCCTCACATGAACACAAAACGAGTGAGATGAATAGTGCTCTCAATAGTCTGATTTTAATTTTCAGACAGATATTATTGTCTCTCCAGATGGATCTTAGCTTTGACATCGATGCCGTTGTTTGTGCTGCTCGTGACAAGATTTCTGCTCTTGATAAGTATTGTATTACATACCCATTAATTCCTGAGATCTTGATCTGGCCAACGACACAGCTGTTCAATCCTTGTTTCCTTATCACAAATCCAGACAAGATCTACCCAGGACGTCTTGTGAATATGCAATCGTTCAGATAGCCAGTGTATCGAACATAGGCTTATGTTATCTACTACAGCTTTTGTTCATTTACTGCTTTATTTATCTCATTACGATTCCGTGAAGATCGATGATATCGTATGCTTTTAAAGGATGGATGATTATGAAAAATAGGGATACTGTAGGCTGTATTGCCTTATATATTCAAATATATTCATGAAGTAAAACGGCGGAATGGTTCGATCACAACCTTGTCTTAAAAGAGCTCTAACGCCAATAAATTAACTAACCAAATAAACTAATGAAAGTAAAAATATTAAGGATGATATAATGATTTTTCTCAACCCTGTATTTGTTCAAATGTTTGTTACCTTAATTGTTGCATAACAAAATCTGGTGCGCATTTTAAGCGTCTTTTATTTTTGTTTTCCTTAACAAGAATAACGAATTTATCTGATTTTACGTAATGCTTGTGGTTTTACTTACAAGACAAAAGTCTTTCGTTTAAAAACATAAACAAAGGAAGCCATAATTGACTTTGCTTTGACAAATATGATAAAAGATGTTGATGGCTGCACAATTCTAAGTGGACGGTGGGGGATGATACAAATTTGCTTGCGTGACAATAACATTAATATTACTTAATATAATGTATGTCTAACAATTCCAGTAAAATCTTAATTTAAATGTCAGTTAATCTACTGGTGAATATGTACTTTTAAACAAAACCATGACGGTTGACAATACGGTGTATCGATTGCAACCTTTAACACAGCTGATATACGTAATTGAAAAAAGGGTCATGTTGTCTCTTTTTCCTGCTGAAAAGGTTTTCACTATGGCAGTAAACATCACTCACTTTTGTGGCCTGAGTAAATTCTCACACTGAATTTACTTTTATAAGCGCTTACTGACATAATATGAGGTGAAGGAACTTTGATGCTAATCGAGGGTGTATACTGCAGCGGCACAAAACAAATGACTTATGTAGTTCCGTAATAATGGCGTATTGTTTGGTTATATTCGTCATGCTGTCAATGGATTCAAGATGTGTTGAATAATACAACGCTTTTTCTTGTACGTACTTTTCGGGTCTCTGGAAAAATAAAGTTATATAGGTTACAGGGTCCTGGTTATCGACATCTAAAAGTAAATACAAATAAAACGTTGTAGTAAACGATATTGTTAACGTTTTCAATGAATATACTACAACATAATTCGATCAACTTTGCCAAAATATTTGTTTTTGCATTTTATTGTATAATTAATTCAAGTAACCCTCCATACGCAGGTTTCTATTAGAATAAAATGAAGCAAATACGTGATTATGGTCATAGTTTTTCTTGTGATTATTATGATTAAGAGTAATAGTAGTAGAATTAGTAGCAGTAGTGCTAGTAGTATTTGTAGTAGTAGTATTACTAGTAGTGCGCGTAGCAGTAGCAGTAGTAGTAGTCAACAGTAGTAGTAGTAATTGTATTAGTAGTAGGAGTAACCGCTCTAGTGGTAGAGCGTCCGCCCCGGAAGCGGGAGGTCGTCGGTTCGATCGGTCGGTTAGGATTTTAAACGTAGCTTTAACATTATTTCAGTCATATCGCTACGATGTCTGCAGTCAGTCAGTTTATAGTGATGTCTAGCATTGAGGCATCATGTCGCAGACATATAGCATGATGTCCCACCTAGTCACATTATCCTGAAACCAGGCCGACCAGCCATAACACTAACCTCTTAATGCTGAGTGCCAAGCGAGGCCACTATTAGTACCATTTTTTAGGTCTTTTGTATGACTCGGCCGGGGATCGAATCCACGACCTCTCGCTTCCGCGGCGGACGGCCTAACCACTAGGCCACAGTAGCAATAGTATCTATAGTAGTAGTATTAGTAGCACTAGTAGTAGTAGTGGTAGTAGTAGTGGTAGTGGTAGTAGTAGTGGTAGTAGTAATAGTTGTGTTAGTGGTAGTAATACTAGTATTACTAGTACGCGTAGCAGTAGTGCTAGTAGTAGTTTTAGTAGAGGTAGTATTGGTAGCAGCAATATTAGTTGTAGTAGTAGTAGTAGTGCTAGTAGTAGTAGTCGTACCAATAATAGTAGTGTCGTATTACTGTTAGTAGTAGTAGTAGTAGTAGTAGTAGTAGTAGTAGTAGTAGAAATATTAGTATTAATAGTGTAATTATTATTATTATTATTATTATTATTATTATTAATGTTATTGTTGCTATTATTCTTGTTATTGTGACGAGGAGGAGGAGAAATAGAATGAGGAGAAAAGTGAGGAGATTGAAAAGAGAATAATTAGTAATACATACCTTCTATTTCATTCTTTCTTCTGATACTGTATTTTTATCAAGCTGATTGTTTTAGTTCGTTTTCTTTCTTCCCGTCATGTGTGTTCATAGAGAGAATATTCGTCATTACATCCGGCAACAACCATCAAGAAGTATAAAACTTTCCACACATCTCAGTTATCTATGTATCTATCACGTCACTGTCTATATCCCTTAGTTATCTATGTATAACACACCTTTAAACATCCTCAGTTATCTATGTATAACAAATCTTTACACATCCTCAGTTATCTATGTATAACACATCTTTACACATCCTCAGTTATCTATGTATAACAACTCTTTCACACCTCTCACACTTTGGTCCGCATCTATCACTTATCTATGTATCACACCTGATTCCACATATATCTGTAATCATTTAGCAGACCTCTTTACACACCCTTTAGTTAGATATATATCACACCTTATTATTATTGTTAGTAGTAGTAGTAGTAGTAGTAGTAGTAGTAGTAGTAGTAGTAGAAGTAGTAGTAGTAGTAGAAGTAGTAGTAGTAGTAGTAGTAGTAGTAGTAGTAGAAGTAGTAGTAGTAGTAGAAGTAGTAGTAGTAATAGTAGTAGTAGTAGTAGAAGTAGTAGAAGTAGTAGTAGTAGTAGTAGTAGTAGTAGTAGTAGTAGTAGTAGTAGTAGAAGTAGTAGTAGTAGTAGTAGTAGTAGTAGTAGTAGTAGTAGTAGTAGTAGTAGTAGTAGTAGTAGTAGTAGTAGTAGTAGTAGTAGAAGTAGTAGTAGTAGTAGTAGTAGTAGTAGTAGTAGTAGTAGTAGTAGTAGTATGTTTGTTCGGTGAGTGCTTATTTCAAATAAAATGTATGAAAGTAGTCTCAGTAAAGAAATGTTTTGCGACTTCGGAAAGAACAAAACTATATTGTACGTAAAATGTTGTGATTTATTGATTTATTGATTTATTGATTTATTGATTTATTTATTTATTGATTTATTTATTTATTGATTTTTTTATGAAAAAGCTTAGTGTTTTCAGTAAAACCACAAATTAGTAGCTGATATTGTGAAAATTGTGCAATCTCTTAAAGTCCTTTAGATTTTTGTACGGATGGTCATCTGAGTAGTAATCAGAATTTAGAAAAATTAAAACAGAATCAGCTAGGCTATGGCAAACGTTTATTTAATGGTATCGGGCTCTAGCCACGAAGACTGGCATCAAACAATATTGATAACCGATAGATGTCAAGCGATAGCTCAGAAAACACATCAAACAATATTGATAGCCGATAATTATTATTTGGCTAGCTCAGAAAACAGACATCAAGTAATATTGATAACCGATAATCATTATTAGGCTACATCAGACAACAGCCATCAAACAATATTGATGACCGATAGATGTCAAGCGATAGCCCAGAAAACACAAATCAAACAATATTGATGACCGATAATCATAAGGCGATAACCCAGAAAACAGGCATCAAACGATACTGATGACCGATAATTGTCAGGCGATAATCCAGAAAACTGGCATCAAATAATATTGATGACCGATAATCATAAGGCGCTAGCCCAGAAAACAATCATAAAGTAATATTGACAACCGATAATCATTATTGGGCTAGCTCAGAAAACAGGCATCAAGTAATATTTATGCCCGATAATTATTATTGGGCTAGCTCAGAAAACAGGCATGAAATAATATTGATGCCCGATAATTATAAGGCGCTAGCCCAAAAAACAAGGATAAAGTAATATTGATGACTGATAATTATAAGGCAGTAGTCCAAAAAACTGGCATTAATATTGATGACTGACAGTCATCCGGCACCAGTCTGAACACCTCATATTGAAGACAAAATTCGACTTTGCCTCACCATCTTGTTTCTTTACATTAAACCTGGAGTTAAAGACATTACGAAATATATATGCAAACTGAAATCTTTGAACACAACTTAATTTACAGAACTTGCAAAGATTTTAAATACAAAATTTTGCATATCTTAAAGGGGAAAAGCATTTCATATAGTTTGAAATGTCTGTTGAATAAATATTTTTTTTTACAAAGATAGATGTTTTACTTACTATTCGGTAATGCATCCACATGATAACAAGGAACGTCAAAATATGAAATGGAATGGCAGGTACATTATAACTATTAATGAAACCCAAAGTGCAACAGCATCTACAATCTAAACGTATTTCGTAATGTTTACCAATTGTACGTGTAAATAAAAAAATATTAATTACCCTAATTGTACGAAAAATAAGGGAGATTGCATTTTCGTATTCTTGGATTAAATCGACTTCAAAGAAAGTAATCGAGCGTAACACTCCTATAGTGTCGTAGAGAATGAATTCTCCACAACAAATTAATATTAGTATTATTTATGTCGTAACATGACAAACAACTCATTTTTCTACTTTTGTTTCTTTGTATTGTTCATCTGTAAAACAAAATGTGTACATGCAATGGTCCAATATAACAATGTCCAGTGCAGTCTAGCTAAATACAGTTAGTTGAAATTCATAGTATTGTAGCCACAGAATATACAATACTTCATTCAAACTTGCTGCTTACTTGGCTTTTCCTTCAATGAAATTAAAATTCAGGTAATACGTAGGAATAAACCTTCCAAAATGATATTGAAAACTATATACGTTGTTGTGTTATTACTGGCTTTCAACAACATTGAATATGTATTTTTATTCGCAAATATATATCTTTTTAGAACATATCTTGTCAAAGATATCCACGTTTTGTGCAAATTGGTGCGTTAGCAGTGGCGTCGCTAGGGGAGTGCGGGGGGGGGGGGGGGGGGGTGCGGACTGCACCGGGTGACACCATCTCAGAGGGGTGAGACCAAAAGGAAAATTTTAAATAAATTAAGTTTAATGTAAAAATAACTATAACTTAACGTTGTTACAGTTCTTAAATACTTTTACCTTCTGACCTTCAATTAATTTGTTTTTGTTCTTGTCATTTTTATACTATGGACTTATTTTAAGAAGAAGAAATCCATGGTGGAAGTCTGGAGGGGTGACACCATGAGTTTACCGCACTGGGTGACACCAACCCTAGAGACGCCGCTGTGCGTTAGTATTTTAATATCATACTTAATATTTTTCATGAATGCTGGTTTATGACAAAAGACACTCAAACAAATTAATTAAAATTGTGCGGATTCCATATTAAAAATTAAATTCTGAATAGCGGATACAAATTGATTTATACAGGATATTCGATCAGGTTTCGAATTTAAAGAACTTCCGGATATTCGACATGGTTTTGAATTTAAAGAACTTCCGGATATTCGACATGGTTTTGAATTTAAAGAACTTCCGGATATTCGACATGGTTTTGAATTTAAAGAACTGGAAGATATTCTGCCATGTTTCAATTTTATAGAACTTTGGGTGGGCTATCATACAAGGGTTTGAATTCATTACAATTCAGGACATCCAGCCAAATTTTGTATTCCCAAAAATTCAGGATATCAGACCAGGTCTAGAATCGACAGGACTTCATGATATCCGAACAGACTTTGAGTTTATAGACTTCAGGATATTGGACCAGATTTTGAATTCAAAGAACTGCATGCTATCGGAAGAGGCATTGAATTGGTAGAAATTCATAATATCCGAGCAGATTTTGAATTCTGGATATCAGACAAGGTGTTGAAATCATAGACCTTCAAGATATCGAACCAAGTTTTGAATTATCAAAGTTTTCAGACTAAGACTGTCCCTTACATGAAGCTTCAATATCCTGAATTTCCAAACCCACAGAAGATATGTGCATCCTATTTACAATTATGCCTACGTTCTGCTCATAACAATATGCCTGCAAAGTTTAAATATGGTATATTGGGTACAGTCATGATTTTAAACGAGCGAGTTTCAAGTAATGCAAAATTATATCGATTGATATGTTTAGTTCAATTCAGGTATAGGCTTAAATTTCCTTACCATACATCCCAAAATCTATATAAACACAAACAAACAAAAAGCGAAAAAAACATTTTGCGATATCATGACAAAATGTAATCAAACAAACACCAAGCCGGATTTTACTCAACCCAAACACCAAGCCACATTGGTCGACGCCACCGAGTTTAGTCACTCTGTCCAATAAGAAATATTACAGGTAGTACATTAGGTTTAGTTAGATTCTTTAGGTTAATATACAGTTAGATCCCTAATGTTATTATACAATTTCATCTTTAATGTTATTATACAGTTAGATCCTTTATGTTATTATACATTTAGATCTTTTATGTTATTATACAATAGAATCCTTAATGTTATACAATTACATCTTTTATGTTATTATACAAATAGATCCTTAATGTTATTATACAAGTACATCCTTTATGTTATTATACAGTTAGATCCTAAATGTTATTATACAATTACATCCTTTATGTTATAATACAATTAGATCGTTAATGTTATTATATAATTAGATCCTTTATGTTATTATACAATTAGATCCTTTATGCAATTATACAATTAGATCTTTTAGGTTATTTTACAATTAGACCCTAATGTTATTATACAGTTAGATCCTTAATGTTATTATACAGTTAGATCCTTTAGGTTATTATACATTTAGATCCTTTATGTTATTATACAATTAGATCCTAATGTTTATTATACAGTTAGATCATTGAGGTTAACATACAATTAGTTCATCTGAGTTTATATACAGGGTATCATACAGCTATGCCTTTTAGGTTAATTTACAATTACGTCATTTAGTGTAACATACAGTTAGATCCTTTAGGTTTAGACACAGTTACGTCCTTTAATTTAAAATATAGTTATGTTATTTAGGTTACGAGACAGCATTTTAGGTACTTTATATTAAAATATAGTTATGTTATTTAGGTTACGAGACAGCATGTTAGGTACTTTAATTTAAAATATAGTTATGTTATTTAGGTTACGAGACAGCATGTTAGGTACTTTATATTAAAATATAGTTATGTTATTTAGGTTACGAGACAGCATGTTAGGTACTTTATATTAAAATATAGTTATGTTATTTAGGTTACGAGACAGCATGTTAGGTACTTTATATTAAAATATAGTTATGTTATTTAGGTTACGAGACAGCATGTTAGGTACTTTATATTAAAATATAGTTATGTTATTTAGGTTACGAGACAGTTATGGCCTTTAGATTAATTAAAAGTTATATCATTTAGCTTAAGATACAGTTTTTTCCTTAACGCTAAGATACAGTTATGTCCCTTAGGTTAAGATACAGTTAGGTTCTTTAGGTTAAGATACAGTTATGCCCTTTAGGTTAAGATACAGTTATGTCATTTAGGTTAAGGTTCCTTTATATAATTTACGTTATGATACAGGTATATCCTTTAGACTAAGATACAGTTATGTCCCTTAGGTTAACCTATAGTTATGTCCCTTAGGTTATGATAGTTATGCCCTTCCGGTTAAGATACAGTTTGGTCCTTAAGGATAAGATACAGTAAGGTTCTTTATGTTAAGATACGGTTATGTCATTTAGGTTAAGGTCCCTTTATATAATGTACGTTATGATAGAGTTATATCCTTCAGACTAAGATACAATTATGTATCTTAGGTTTAGATACAGTTAAGTCATTTAGGTTCAGATACAGTTAGGTCATTAAGGTTACGATATAATTATATCCTTTATTTTACAATACAATGTTGTCCTTTACGTTAAGATATAGGTGGGTCCTTTAGGTTAAGATGCAATTATATTTTTCAGGTTAACAGAAGGTTAAATGCTTTAGGTTCATTTTTTTTCTTCAGTTTTCTAGGTCAAAGGATTGTTTGGTCCTTTAGGTTTATATGCAATAAAAGATCTCAAGTTCATACTGGTAAAAGGAACATTTCCTAACTGACGAGCACACTTTACCGAACTTGATTTAAGGGGTATTTATTCCTTGGAAAAGATATTCCATTGAACTTAATAAGATGCATTCAATCGATTAACATTTTGAGACATATAATCAGTGTAAATAACGATCGAAAGAAAGACTCCAGCCTGACAATGAATGTAAGATTTATCATCCACTAAAGATAGGTTCTTTTTTATTTGATATTAAGGTTTTTTAATCAAAGATGAAATAATTCTGGCGAAACATTACATTGAACAAACAAGAAATATCTCAAGACACTTAATCTCAGTCTGATGACAGTTCTAGAAAACAAGCGGAGATCTAAAACAGTATTTTCAATAATGAAAAAGGAATATCTTTTCCCTGGCGCCACAATGGAAGGGCATCTCTGAATCATGTATTAAATCATTCCTCTATTGGAATCCCCAATGGTTTCACAAGCCAGATATAATGTATAGCAAAGCAAAACTTGCCCGAAAACCGGATAATGTCATGTAAATCTTATAAACCGTTCTTTCTTCCGTGAACCCGAACAAAATATCACGATTCACACACAACTTCGTGTCTCTCGTAGCTGAGCAGCGCGTGGTTTCGAAACAATGTTTCTTTGACACAAATAACAGTTATTTGTTAACTCAGCCTACCACCCACTCCTAAATGAAAGTTTTGGAAATAATTGCCCCCATTTTAGTAAGGTGATGGTTAACTTTATGAAAAGTTCAGTTCCAAAACATAAGAGTTCTCGAGTTCTCCCACTTCGCTTGGCCACTGTACCCAACTCCTCCTCCCCCCCCCACGCCCCACTGGACTTTCGTCATGGAGTATGAATTTGTTAGTGTGGTCTCCCTTGTGCTTCTGTTTCACCTGTTTTGTAAATGGCAACGATTATATTTTCCTCAAATACTTAATGAAAGAACATTTAGGGGAAAGACATAATTTTTTTTTTTACGAAACCAATTAAACTGTAAGCAATAAATTGCTGATACGTCAATGACAGGAAGTAGCTGGACAGTTGGAGACTGCTCAACATTTGCATGACAAACCGAAATACACCCTGGCGAAGACGTTTCAACGTTTCCATAAACAGGTTTAGCGAATGCACGCTGCTGGTGTTAACAAATTAAAGAATTGTATGCGTTTTTATAGCCTGTGTAAGAAAAACCTTTTAAATATAATTTTAATTGTGCTTGCTTTAATATATTTTGGCAGAAGAATCATATACACGGTCGAGGTCAGCTGTGTATAATGGTTGTACGATTATGTATTACTTATAAATGATCGAATCTGTCGTTAATTATGTATTACTTATAAATGATCGAATCTGTCGTTAATTATGTATTACTTATAAATGATCGAATCTGTCGTTAACTATGCTCCAGTATCAGTTTTTTCATTGTTGTTTTAGAGTAAACATGCCTTCATTCTAACATAAATTTTAAACAGTGAGATTAGCATCGTAATGCACATAATAGAATCCAACTGGCTACTTAATTCGGATTACAGAAAGCCTTTCAATTTGGTCCTTCAATTTGTTTTCCAGCAAGACAATTTTGTTTAAAGAACAAGACAGCAAAACATACAAAACGATTCTGGTTATTGGACTGTTACGCTCTCAAAAATGTCTGGGAGCTTGTTTTAGACGTGTTGTTTTTTATGAGCCTTCATCGACGTAAACACGAATTTAATGCAAAAGTGTCGAAACCTTCCCTCTTCAATTTAAACGCGGATTTAGTCCAACAGTACTTCAGACTTTTTCTTGTAGTAATCTTCAGCCTAGTTGCAAATGAAATCTTTGCGATCTTGGCGCACAGGTAATATATTATTGCAGCAAAATATACGCTAATCAAAACTCGATCAGTTATTTAGTACAGACGTTTACAAAAGCTCGTCTTATTTGATACAATGTAGAAGCTCATTTTAATTTGTAGTGTAGTAGCTCGTTTTAATTAGTACATTGCAGAAGCTCATGTAATTTGGTAAAAGCTTATTTTAAGTGGTACAATATTAAACTCATTTTGATTGGTACAATGTAGAAGCTCATTTTAATTGATATAATGTAGAAGCTCATTTTAATTGATACAATTTAGAAGCTCATTTTAATTGATACAATGTAGAAGCTCATTTTAATTGATACAGTGTAAAAGCTCATTTTAATTGGTACAATGTAGAAGTTCATTTTAATTGATACAATGATAAAGCTCATTTTGATTGGTACCATCTTAAACCTTATTTTAATTGGTACAATGTAGAAGCTCATTTTAATTTATAGTGTAGTAGCTCATTTTAATTGATGCTGTGAAGAAGCTTATTTTAATTGTTACCATGGAGTAGCTTTTTTTAATTAGTACAGTGTAGCCATATTATGATATTATATATATATATATATATATATATATATATATATATAATCTTAAGATAATAACACAAATTTGTCGTAGTGAAAAAACAATTGTTTGAATTTTCATATGCCTATATCAAATGGTTCTTCTGTTAGCGAAATTTCTTATCTTCGAATGTTTTACTATTATATATGTTATCAGAAAGATATATAAAATATATACATGCGGATAAATCTAATTGTGTAAATGTGTTATATTTCTCTTTTTACCACAGTGAAGGGGTACAAACTTTAAGGAAGTCTTCATACTGAGTACATATTTTAAAAGCGTCCTGGGAAGCTGACCCTTTGAAACCGAGTGCAATAAAAACTCCCACATCTTCGCGAGCCAATGTTCCGATAAGTTAACCTTATCTACGCCCAGACGGATCTCGCAGATATGTCTGTGTTTCGGATCTTTGAATTTTATTGGATGCGACTGGATGCCACCCGCATCCAATCAAAATTAAATTGTTCAGATTTTAACACAGTTCCTACACGATTGAGACAAGGAGAGCACATAACTTGAATGAACTAAGCAATGTTCCACCTCGGACTGTGTTTATACATATACATGTCACGCAAAGAACGTTCTCTATGATGCGTAGTAATACTTTCGATGTCATACTTACAAGTATCCTTTTGAAGTAAATTGCCTTCACCATTCTCGCATACCGGTATGTAAAATGCACCGCTGTTATACGCAGTTCGTTAGTTGGCATTAAATGCAAAGGGAGGAAACTCACGAAATCCAATAGATGTCGCCAAGGTGTAGATAAATTTAACAGATTGGAACTTTGGCTTGCAAGGACTAAAAATCCCATTTAAGAGTAATGAACTGTATTAAGCAACCACTTACTTCGCAGGGCTAATGAAAGCAGCCAAAGCTGCCCAAAATTCACCTGTTTCGAAACGAAAGACACCAAATATTATATAAACTTTTATGTTCTGTATAACTGACAGCAAGGCCAAACTTATCATTGTACAATGGCATTCGTCGTGTAGGCCCAATCACAGAGATAAGATGGTGTTGTGCAGCTGTTGGAGGAATAAGGGTGAAATCGGCAAGTTAGTATACACTTCTATTGTCAGTTAACAGTGGACTATATTTTTGTTGAATGTGTCAACTTTCGCCCGTTAGACAGACGTATTTTTTAATAAATTTAAATACGAAACGCAATGTACCATTAAAACAATTCAGGGCTTTTGAGGGAATTTATGGTTCTGAAGATACTAAAATATGGCGACCTGAACAAATCCTGTCCTGGGGAGGGCGCATGCATAATCTGTATTCTTATAGCAATAAATGTATATCAATGTTCTTTTACTAATCTGTACTAATACAGCTGTCTCATCATCGATAAAATGTCATCCTTTCAATTTTCTACCCTAATGTTAAATGAGAGAAAGTTAATCTATCAAATGTGTTGTTATTGTACACAGAAATTCCACCCTCGGGATCACAGTTTGTGGTTAGGGACTCATTGGGGTCTAGTTTCTGCCCCAAAAATGACCCTTCGTTGAAATTTTACCACTTTCTTTAAAAAGTGTCTGACCCCCTGTCTCAGTACATCAAATCGTTAGTTCCTAAAATATTTGCGGTATACCGTGATGCGTACCGCATTATGTTCATAACTATCGCTGTATCCCGCGATACAAAATGCTCGTGATACACAGCTCTAACTAAAATAGTATCAACGACAATAGTGTCCGCTAATGTTTTTTTTTTGTGCCTTGTGGTTAAAAAGTACGTTTAGTTTCCTTAATCCTTTATTTTGGGAAATTGGGTTTTGTAAGTGGATCCATTTGTCTCTCAACATTCTCCTTAAATCATTCCCTCTACTTTAAAATGATTTTTAAACGCATGATACTTAATTGCATGCTTCTATCTGTACAGATTTAATATATACAGTTACCTACTCTCAACAATTAGTTTAATGTACCTTGAGTCCTAAAATACTCTCGAAGACTAATTCTGGTAGCTAAATATTTTTCTAAAAGCACTATGTGAATGCAATAATCAGTATGGCATCGGTATTAATAACAATTGTTATTGGGAGGAGCTAAATTTTGATTGCTGAGAAAAGTATGTTTTTTTTTTTTGTTTTGATTTCATGCGCCTATATTAACGAGCTTTTGTATTGTTACACGCACAAGGGTATTCACTTGACCGAGCGGTGTCAAAGCCCTAGCGCTAGTCCTGCTGGAAGTTATATGTTTTCTTTAAAAATTGGTATATATTTGTTTAAACCAAGCTATTCTTTCTTTTATAACCTTACGCCTGCGTATGCCACGTGTTGTTATATAATGCGTTGTCCTTGTTTTCTACGCATTTCGATTTTTCAAAAGCAAAATCGTTTCCATTTCTAGTAAGATCTCCTGTTACATATATGATACGTCGTTGAAGCGAAATGCAATAATTTCTAAAGATTGGCCTTATGCTTTCTTCGGCAAAAGGGGTGGGCGTTGGAATGCAGGCATGACAAGTGTAATTGCATTGCTTTAACTTCTAAAAAGCGTTTTTAATCAAGGGGTAGCACTGTTTTATCGGAAACATAAAAATGCGATGGGTGGGGCTTGTTTTTATTATGGTGTAAGAGTATGTTTAGATAAAGCTTCTCCTAAAATTAGCTGGTAACAGAGAACCAGAAGTAGAATTAGCGATATGTAATTGAAAACATCATTATCCAATCAGATTACTAAAATTTCAGTCCATTCAGACCAACACACACACACACACACACACACACACAGACACACACACACACACACACACACACACACACACACACACACACACACACACATACATACATACATACATACATACATACATACATACATACATACATACATACATACATACATACATACATAGGGCTATGTATAACACTTTATTTTTAGAAACTCTAATTGCTGTACAACATTAGACAAAAACACCTATAATATAATAATAAAATATAATGTTATGACTATATAAAACACCATGAAATTAGAAACCAAAAACATGCCGAATATATTTAAGGTAGGAAACATTATTAGGTCTTTAAGTTTGTTCTTGCAGTCGATAAGAGTGAGTTTTAAGAGCACGTTTTGAATGGAATTACTGTTTCTTTGTGTCTTAGTTCAGTGGACAATTCGTTCCACGTTGCAGGGCTCTGGTATGCAAAACAAAACAAGGTTGTCCATATGACTTCGTTTTCATAGTGGGAATAATAAGTGTACGGTTGTCGGAAGAAGAACGTAAGTATATTGCTGGTGTATACACATGGGTGAGGCCAAATAGGTATGTTGGACTGATGTCCGTCAGTGAAACGTAACACAGAGAATACATTATATGTCAAATCAAATGGATAGCCAGTGTACTCTACAGAACAGCAGGGAGGTGTGCGCCAACCGTGGTACACTAAGGATGATTAGAGAAGCTGTGTTTAGAACCTTTTGAAGTTTCTGGACTAGATATTGGGAAGAACCAGACAGAAATGAGGTACAATAGTCCAGTCATGAAAGTACTAATGAACACAAGTGTTTTAGTGAACTGAAAGATATTTGCGAAAGCAGCTGATGTGTCTCAACTCAAGATATGCAGCCTTGCATATGTTCATGACATGTTGGTGCAATGTGAGGGTACTGTCCAGAGTAACACCTATGATTAGTACTGACTGTATGAAGCTAATGCTGATGTTGCTGATATTTATTGTTTGAGGTAAAGGATGTGAATGAGAAAGTCTTTGTGATTGATCAGAACGGCCTCAGTTTTATCATCATTCATCTGCAGCTTGTTACATGTCGTCCATTGTTTCACATCAGAAATGCATCTCCCTACATCTTAGATTGTAGCATAAACTTTAGTTGGGTGTCTAGATTTGTATATTTGGATGTCATCGGCGTACAATTGGAGAGACACTGGATGATGATCTATGACACTTGAGAGCGGCTGAGTGTATAGAATGAATAAAACAAGTCCAACATCAGACCCCTGTGGAACACTTCAGCATAGATTAACTGGGCTGGAATGTCTTCCATTTGCAGACACAATTTGTGTCCTGTTGACCAAGTGGGACTTGGGCTGTATCATGAATTCCAAATATATGCAGGAGACGGTGAAGTGATATAGCATGGTATATTGTGTTAAATGTTGCCGACAAATCATGGATGGTGAAGACTAAACTCTTTCCACTTAAAATTTCGGATATTTTTCACATATCACTACAAATATATATAATGATTGTTTAATAAGAATTTCACAACATAGTGAAGAATGAAATGATTTACGAAAATAAAAGCATCATTACATCAGTTCCGAAAAGAAAGAAATACAGGAAATGTGTTATTTGAAAATGTGATCATCAATAAAATCATCAACAACTACACTGTGGTACCTTCAAGAAAAAATGACTGTTTTAATTATACACTATCAAACATCCCTCATGCAAAATAAGACATTCCCGCATGACAACCTGTTATCCCTGGTGTTAAATGAAACGTTCTGATACATACTACTAACCACCCCTTATTTTAAAGGATTTAGTCCATTATAACTACCCACTTTCCCTTCACGACAAATCCAATATTATGAAATGCAGTAAGAAACATCCCTGATGTTTATTGAGACAAACCATCTTTACTAACTATATTCATCAATTGAAAATGGAATCGTTTGATGTTCAGTATAAGACAGCCTCTTTTTTACATCAACCTTCTTTTCTTTCAAGATATATTGAATATTCTGAGATGAACTATCACTCACCCGTTATGTTATGCAAGGAAGTCCAGTATAACCAAATGCCTTCTCTCATAGCAAATAAAATCTTCTAAAAACACACCTTAATATACATGCGACAGTCCAGCTTGGGTACATGCATTGGAAAATGAAATGTTCTGATTTTTACTCATAATATACCTGTTTTATTAAATGAACAGAACGTATGTATCTACGTTTTCTTGGTAAAAAAGGTCGAATTTTCTAATAACCAATAACAAACATCCCTGTTGATAAATGTAACAGTCCTGTCACAGCCTTTCACCCCTCATAATAAATGAAACGTTCTGATACTTCATGTTAGACACCCTTTATTTTTAATGATTTAGTCCAGAACAACTACATACATTCCCTTCACGACAAATCCAATAGTATGACATGCAGTAGAAAACACCCCTGATGCTAATTGAGACTCACCAACTTTAAGACATGTATTCCTCCATGGTATATGGAATCTTCTGAATTTCAGTAGAAAATGCACTCTGAATTCAGATGAGAGTCCAGTACAACAATTTCCATTCCTTGCTGTGGGCTTTGAGTGACCGAGTGGTCTAAAGCGCTCTCCGTTACGAGTCTTAGATTCGGCAAATGTGGGTATGTGAGAAAGCATACCAGTAGCTTCTCGTGGGTCGGTGGTTCTTTCTGGGTGGGTTTCCTAGGTTCTTCCTCAACCATTAATACTGGCCGCCATGTATAGCCTATCGTGTGCTGAACAATGGCGGTAAGCACTACTACTACAACAAAATCATCACCATCTCTTATTACTAATTATATCAAAGTTCCGATATGTACACTCTTTAAATCTTTTAAGAATTAAGAAAATTAAATATGTGAAGTCAGCAGTGGAAAGGAAACTAGCCTCCTGGAAGGACATAATATGTCATATCAAATTTAATATAACCATGATATTCATTTTAGGGGATAACATTTGAAAATGATGAACAAACCAATATGCTTTATAATCAGACATGTAAAACACGGATGATGTAATCGTTCATATCGATTGTATTTAAGGCCCATATAAAATGAATGTATATATTTGTCTGTGTTTGTCACAGCTGCCATTATGTAGCGAGGATAAGATTGTTGCTATAGAGCAAAAGTCCCATCCCGAATATTATGTATCATATATATTCCATGGTAACGATTTAGATCTAAAGCTCTCCAGCTCCACTTAGACATAGGACTGTATTGACCCATAATGCATTGAAATGTTGTTTTTGATTCGCGCATTGCTTTGGGCTCTTGATATAAAAACCGTTCATACAAATTATCAAATTATATCGAGCATGTTATTAAATGTACAAATATATATATATATATATATATATATATATATATATATATATATATATATATATATATATATATATATATATATATATATATATATATTTACTCCGTTTTCATCCCTTAAGTTTTGCCTTTAAATGCATTTGTATATTGTCTTTAGTTAAAAACTGTCGTCATGATATTGAAGAAAAGCGAAATTTAAAAACCAAACTCTAACATTTCATACAAGATAGCTCTGTAAATTTAAATTTAAAAACCAAACTCTAAGATTTCATACAAGATAACTCTGTAAATTTAAATTTAAAAACCAAACTCTAATATTTCATACAAGATAGCTCTGTAAATTTAAATTTGTTATTCCTCCAATCCACTTCAGTAATTCAAAACGCTATTTGTTTTACATAAATTGAAAACAAGACGGCATCAAAACCAATTATCTAATGGGTTTCTTAAAAGTCGAGTCAGTCACACTGTGCCTTAACGATTCGCGATTTTGTTAAACAATTGATCCAAGGTTCCATCTTGCATGGTACAATATTGACGCATCATTACTCATTTAAAAAGGTTGATGCCTTTCAAAGCGCTTTCTCTATAAGACGATTGGCACCAAACTAAAATGATTTGTTAATGTCCGAAGATATTGATTGATATTGATAAAAAAAATTGCAACAAAAAATAAACAGATTCATCTGTTGCAGCAGTCCGTATGGCAAATGAAATATGTTGCTATTAACGAGACCGGTTGTTATTTCACATGTTTTCCGTTTATCTATGGGATATTTGATACAGTTAGTAATTTTTTTTAAATACAATTAATAATGGTTATTTGATACAATTAATAATGGGGTATTTGATACAATTAATAATGGGGTATTTGATAGGTTAATCACGAAAATGAAGATTGTTTGGGCGCATCTGATCCAATAGATAATGAACTCGATTTCATCATCAATATAAATAGATGAAGGAAATATGTAATGAACGTAATTAGTGTAGCAATACACTGCAGGACTTTGTAACATTTATTCCATTCTTGTTGGATGGTTATGTTCAGAACATTTTCTTTTTAAGGCACGAATCGGTATGCAAGTAAGGATAATAAGATGTAGAATACAGAGTTTGGTGTAAATTTCTCTAAATCACTTTCGAACCCATACAAATTTTTCTGTCATGTTTTTACTTATAAGTATGGTGCAATCAACTTTTTGTTTTCCATTTGACGGTGCAAGGAAAAAATTCACTCATTAGACGAGTAACCGCCCCTTGTGCCTGTAAACGCTGGAAATGTGTGTCGTTGTGTTTCTTTTCATCTGTCAATCATAGAATCATTATATTACATAGAACTGCACAAGCAAAAGTGTTTACATAACACTGATTCGTATAACATACGCTTAAGAGTCCAAAATAAATTAGTGAGAGAGATTATTTTACCATAGCAACGCTGACTCAAATTGCGTGCGACTGGACGACATCAAGCGCCGGGAATGACAGGTAATAGTTGAATAATTTATCAAATGAACTGGTGACTATTATTTGGCCAAATTAATCGAGAATACGTTGTACTGATTTCTGTTTGGCAGTCTGGATTTTCAAATCCATCCTGCCCTAAGCATAGAGTTGCTTCCCAATTTCGAATGTTCGAATATTGTCATTACGTTAATCTGTATGTGGATTCATGGACAACAAATTGCAACTCGCATTTCATTCCGGACTTTTCTGTCTCGTACTGCCTGCATATATATATATATATATATATATATATATATATATATATATATATATATATATATATATATATATAGTGAAGGATGTCATAATTTCTATGTCGTACAATTGGTTTGCATATACATGTCCAAACTGCACTTCCGGTTTGTTCAAACTGTACTTTCGGTGTGCAGGGAGTGCCTTCGGTACAGCTTTGATATTTATCTTTCTAGTTTTCAGCCAGTGTCTCCAGGCTGCGAAAGAGACAGCTAATACCAACATGAAGAGAAATTTTAATATAGACAGTATAGCAAATAATACAATTTTCATGTTGGTTATTCTATTTTATTCTGCTTTACCACTTTATCCAATGTTTGCTTCATCTCCTCTTATATTTGTTCAAACGTCTTGTCCTCAATCTTCATTAAAAATAAATATGTTCAATCCCAATTCTATGTCTTACGGTATTTTTTTAAAAGACAGCCCAGTGTTTCTCTTTGCAGTGCTGATTTTTATGCGGTTTTTTCCATGTTTCTATTGTTTTTCTTCTTTCTAATGGGGCCAATCTATCTTAAGTCATCTTTATATACTTGATGTCGATTTTAGCGTGAGACTTGGGATAAAACTACTTACGATACGATTGTCTCTGGCATTTGACTTTGGGCTTATAATCGCTAACCACTGTAAGCTGGGATTGTTCGGATCAAGGTTAATATCTACCGATTCAGCCGATAAGTAGGTATCTACATCAATTCATTTCTTTATATATATGGACAATTTGCGTTTTCAAAGTTCATTCTTTTGTTGGTGGGAGGATGGGCAACTAGAAATGTACCCCATTTCATAACTTACCTTGTCCTACTTTAATAGATGATTTTACGATTTATTCCAAACAAATCCATCAAAGACTGGAGAGAGGAAAACTATAATGTACTCATTTTTATACTTAAAGGTTGATGAACACTCCAGGTTAACATAAAAACATATTTACTGTAATGAAAATTACACACATTTCCTTTATATCCGTTTCCATAGGCGCTTGTGTATTGATGCAATGTTCACTTGCTGGTTTCAAATGTTGACCATGACGAGTCGGAACTATTCATATTTAAAAATCAATGGCGACAGATGCCACATATATCAACTATTGTACAATATTTTAAACCAAATATAGACCTATCTAATACTACACATAAATCTAAATCTGACACTGTAATGTAATTATGTATTAGTTTGGAACACAATAATATATTTTGAAAGTACAAACAATATAAAGAATATGGGTCATTTTCGGGCATCATCTATATTTGTAATGGTCAATTTCGGGCATTATCTATATGTTTAGTGTTTGCCTTCATAGTAGATCATTTTGTCATGTTCGATTTTTCAATCGTTCAAAGATATTAAATCCATGCCATATAATCCATATCAGACCACTAAGGTGGCTTAGTGGTTAGAGCGTCCGTCTCTGATGCGGGAAGACGTGAGTTCAATCCCTGGCCAAATCATACCAAAGACTTACAAAAATGATAATAACAGCTGCCTCGCTTGGCGCTCAGCGAGGTTAGTGTTAGGAGTGGTCGGCCAGGTGTCATTATAATTTGCCTGCTTGAGACGTAATGCTACATGTATGTGGCATGATGCGCCAGTGCTAGACATTACATTAAACTGTCACACTGCATACATCGTAGCGATGTGACTGAAAAATTGTTACAGCAATGTTAAAAATCAAAATCACACACACACACACACACATACACACACAAATCCATATCAAGACCGAAATGGTTAAAAGCCATGTATATATGTTTGCCGCCGATGCTATTGTTGAAAGGTACAAGAAACCAGCTTTGATGGGCGTACAAAGAAACACGTGGACGTCGAAAGCTTTGTTAAACAACAAAGTACCCTATTTGGTGTCGTAAATCTCACCACGTTGACAGACGGCCGGTGGCGTTTTCCGCTAAGTTGAATGTAATAGGGTATAATCGACATCCATTCGGAATTGAGAGAGGGTGTTGTTGCCATTTTTAATCCGAATTTAACCTAGCACTTTTGATGCTAGGAACTGATTAGTTGCCCAAACTCATCATGATGGAGCAGGTTATAAAGCAATTCTCCGAGAATCCACTCGTAATTTGGCGGGGAAGCATAAAATTGTCTAAGAAAGACATAGCTTTGTAAAGGTCAGTAAGTAATTCACTCGATTGTTGCAGAAAATTACAACAGTGTAAGTGGAATTATGTGCAGTATGTATGCTTCATTACTAGAATCGTTAGTACGTAGAGTTACCTTTGTAGTATTTAATTTACATGCTTATTCGAGAAATGAGCTATGATTATGTAAAGAATTATGTAGATTGCTAGCTCGTGGTCAGAATTAATATTGTAATTCGATATTTGGTAACAATGAGTACCAGATCATCATCTGAATTATGGCAATTTTTCATGCGATATTCTGCATTTAGCAGCTGTTGAATTGGGTTGTAAGTTTGGAAAATGGTTGCAGTGTGTAAAATTAAATACATAGATGCAAAGATATATCAGAGCATGGATATTTGAATATTTGTGCACACTTTGTAGGAGTGTAATGGACAGAAATGCGTCTGATTGTTGTGCTATTGTTCAGTATATATATATATATATATATATATATATATATATATATATATATATATATATATATATGTGTGTATATATATATATATATGTATATATATATATATATATATATATATATATATATATATATATATATATATATATATATATATATATATATATACTGATTTTATGCAATTTATTGATGTCTGTATGATATATAGTTGATACTGTGATTTTATTACGATATTATTTACCATACAAAAATATATGGGCATTTCGATGTGCACAAATGGGAGACTGAAAAATCTAATAGACTTTATCTGAAGATTGATTATTGGTTAGTGTGAGGCGAGAGGGCGCAGGAAACACGCTTACGTCCTTGTGTTTTCGCAGGAAGCTTATAGGAGACATACTTTCGGTATAGCTAGTCTCGAGTTTCTAATAAAAGCGACGGAAGTGACACTGGCAGAACTGTTGGAGTCAACAAAGTAGCCAGGAGAGAGTCGAGGAGGAGGACGAAGAGTCCAGATGGAGAACGTGAAGAAAGAGGAGGAGTATAGTGACTGACGCCAAGAGGAGAAGGAATTGAGACAAGTCGAGAGGAAGAGAAGAAGGAATTGAGACAAGTCGAGAGGAAGAGAAGAAGGAATTGATGGCAAGTTGAGAGGAAGAGGAGAGGAATTGGGGCAAGTCGAGAAGAAAAGGAGAATGAATTTGGAAGAATAGGATAGAATATGCAGATGAGTAGAATACAAGGACATGTGGAAAGCTATCTTACACTGCACATTAAGTGATGCTGTAGTATGTTACAGGGTCGAGAATAGGAAGAGTGATTAGGAATTTGTTGTCATTGATTATTGAACTGTACTAAATAGTTATTCTTTTAAATCTCGCCTTTTTGTGTACTCAATAATTTAACTGTTGGCATTGCAGACATAGGGGCTCAAAGCTTTACCTCTCTCTATCACTAATTTCACTTCCTACAAAAAGGAGCATGGGTGGGGCTTTTATGATAATTGAACAAAAATATTGGGAGCCACCCATCCCAACCATAGCAACCCCGCTACACAAATAAATCTTATTCAGCACTATAATTATTAAGGCTTGTGTTAAATTTTATATGATTATTTGGAATTTATTTCTTAATAGCGTAAGTCGTTTAATAATTCCACTTTTTCAAAGAAAACAATTATTTATTGAACTCTACTGCTGCTTCTCACTCTTTGTTATTACTTAGTTTATGTCCATGTAGTCGTAATAGTTAGCACGAATGTTTTAAGTACCAGATAACCAGCTATATAATCTGTGTTAGCACGAATGTATTAAGTACCAGATAACCAGCTATATAATCTGTGTTAGCAAGAATGTATTAAGTACCAGATAACCAGCTATATAATCTGTGTTAGCACGAATGTATTAAGTACCAGATAACCAGCTATATAATCTGTGTTAGCAAGAATGTATTAAGTACCAGATAACCAGCTATATAATCTGTGTTAGCAAGAATGTATTAAGTACCAGATAACCAGCTATATTATCTGTGTTAGCATGGGTATCTTGAGTAATGTATCACCATCTACAATGGCTGTTTAACAATGAGTCTATTGCCATCTACAGCCGCTGTGTAACAATTAGTCAATTGAATACCGATCACTAGCTACAGTCACTGCGTTATCATTATTCAATGGAGTACCAGATCACCAGCTACAGCTGCTGTGTAACAATTGGTCAATTGAGTACCAGATCACCAGCTATAGCCGTTATGTAGCAATTAATCACTGAGTACCAGATAACCAGCTACAGCCGTTATGTAGCTATTAATCACTTGAGTACCAGATAACCAGCTACAGCCGCTGTGTAACAAATAGTCAATTGAGTAACAGATCCCCAGCAACAGCCGCTGTTATCCGTTGTCATTAGTCAGTTGAGTAACAGGTCAGCAGCTATAGCAGTTTTGTTTGCAAGAGTCTAGAAAGTAAAAAGACGATCTCCAGCTATAACATATATGTTAGCATATTTAATAATCCGAAAGGAAAGAAACAAAAATTGATCATGTTTAACAATGAGATTACCTCCTTGTATCCCTCACATTTTGTCGCATTTATGCTAATTAGGCATGTTCTGAATAATATAATCGGTGTATTGTTTGTCGATGACACATTTACCTACATGGAATTGCCAGCCTATCATTAACAATGCCAAGTAAAGGTCAAAAGGTCATTCAGACTCCCCTCGTTGTTCCTTTTAGTAGGATGTGCCTAAAGCATGGCTTAATGAAAGTTACCCTCAGAATGATATCGAGTTTATCTGATAGCTGAGCTTTCTTAAATGTGGTATCTTCAAATGGAAGTCGAGTCTGGGACGCGAATCGGTCATTGTCAGTTGAAAACTTTACTTAATTTGTAAGCAGAATGTCATTATTATTTTTGCATCGAGAACACTCTGGATATTTTAATATTGATGTCGACCTTACATTCGGATTAAAATGACACTCCAAGATTGCTAAAGCGTCACAAGCATCGATATAAAAGGACTCAAGATGTTCTCAATCAAAGAAAATTGTTAACACGTCACAAACGGACATTCATCCTTAACAGAAAATGTGCACTTCTTGAGAAGATTTTAAAACTCTGCAGAACTTTCAGTTTAGCTCGAGGTTATCTTATAGTTCTAAGACCGCAAATAATTTCCTCCTTGAAGTTAACATAAAGACGACTTCGCAGTATAACTTCAGTTTGAATCGCTCTGTTTTGTAGTAATTATTGCGCATGTCTTTAACTTGAGTTCGATTCTGGTCATAGAGTTACAAAAGCACATTAAAGATTCTAAAACCTGTAAATAGGACGCATTAAGCCCATAGTTGCTTTATAAATATGTAGGTACATTCTTGACCACACGGGTGCATATTCCCATGGAGTGCTTGTTAAAACAATCAGGTAAATATTTAACCAAGCAAGTATCTAATCCCTAGAATGCTTGTTTAATTAATGAGCGACATATCTGAACAAACAAGTGAATATTTCCAGGAATTCTTGTTACAATAATCAGGTACATTTGTGACCAAACAAGTGCATATTTCCTAGGAATGTTTGTTTAATTAATGAGGGACATATTTGACCAAGCAAGTGCATATTTCCTATGACTGCTTGTTACAATAATGAGGTATATATTTGACCAAACAAGTGCATATTTCCAGGAATTCATGTTAAACTAATCAGGTATATATTTGACCAAGTAAGTGCATATTTCCAGGAATTCTTCTTACAATAGTGAGGTACATATTTAACCAAGCAAGTGAATATTCCTAGAAATGCTTGCTTAATTAATGATGTACATAATTGACCAAATTAGAGCCTAGTCCCAGGATGGTTTATTAAAACAATGTGATGCATATGTGTCTAAACTTCAAAACAACGACACTTCAAGAAAGACCGAAGAGAATGAAGATTGTTAGAAAAAAAAAATGAAGACATATTAGTCTCTTTCTCTCTCTCTCTCTCTCTCTCTCTCTCTCTCTCTCTCTCTCTCACACACACACACACACACACACACACACACACACACAGCACACACGCAAGAACACTCACAAAGTTTATATTTTCACATACAAGATGGACACCTGACCAGTGATTGTTTTGTTTGATAGAAATTACTGATGGACATACCAGTGGATTTTATAAACCACATGTTAAATCTGTTCAATTAGATTTCTCAAACTTCACCCGAAACCAAATCTAAGTAGAAACTAGGGGGTGGGGATGGGGGTGTATTATGATTCATTTCATTAACTAGCATAACGAGGTTATGTAATACAGGTTCTTTTTAGTCATTTTATTTCGCAGTTAATATCTGAACACTGTAGGATAATATTGTCACTCAAAATTTATATATATATATATATATATATATATATATATATATATATATGAATGAAGAAACCGGTATACCGATACACTGTTTTCCTACCTTGTCTCAGTCTCAGAATGTTCCAATTTTGGGACGGACCATATTTTTGGGGGACATGAGGGGCTGGGATTATTCTTCGAGCTGGGATATTTTATTTATCTTCAGGGAATATCAAGAATATAGGAAGCACTTTACATTCATAAATCAAGCTATCTGATGTTCGATATTTCTTCCGAAATCGTCCATTCCAAACTCCATCTCTACAGTATCTCCACCCACATCGGATGATAAATTAGTTTGTCCCTTCAAGTAATTTTTATTATATATGAGTTACTGACGTTTATCGGGCGCGACAGAACCAACTGTCCAGACGAAGCCTTTAAATGTGTAGATAGTTATCGCCGTGTAGTTTATGGTAAAACGTAAGTATCACGTGGCAATAACGTTTTTCCACACATTCATTACTGGATGCACTAGTTATTAAATTGAGTTTGTGAGACATGTCTCTGAATCACAATGAGAATGAAACCATGTAGCCTTCTTCACATAATACCAATTGCTTCTGTTTGTTTTATTTTCTGTTGTTTAATTTCCAGATACGTTTCTCTTTTGTAATATAATGACAAAGAATGATTTCTACAAATTATATAACTTATTAATTTTAACATATTAACGTCATAAATAAAACCTAATTAGCGTGATAAAGTTTATTATGAGATAAAAAAAATGATTTTAATAGTATTCGGTTGCTTCCAGTTTTGTCTTTTTTTCCAGTAACGATATGTGTTTAAAAGTGTTGTCTCATGTTGCGATCGACAAGCCATACATAGATTTAGATATCTTACCTTTCACGTCCATATTATAACGTCTCCTTTTCCTTTCTAATAGCAAGAAATAAATTATGCGAAATCTTTTGGAATTATTTTTTTGTGGTTGTCAATAACGTTGGGAAGGATATGGTCACGCAATTTTAATTTCTCGTTATAGACAGCTCTACGGGGTTTCCCGAAGTTTCCGTCCTATAATCAAGACCGCTTTTAGTAGATCCTTCGCATGCAAAAATGCTAAATATGTGTGCAACATGTTTCCAATCAAAACATGCTAGAATTTCAATTATTTAGCATCAGTGCTCGATGTTCAAAATGCATGTGTCGTTAAAGGGTTCCTGGTTCATTTGATACTGTTGAAATAATAAAACCATGAAAAGCCGATTAAGACAAATACCAGCTAAATTGATTGTCTGATGATCAGCTAATTTGTTTGTTACTATTTCCATTCGATTGTTTTCTGATATCTTGTGACAATAAATTAAATGGAAGGAATATACTTGAATTCAAACTAATCAATCTTTTACCGTGTTTTAAGTAAGGATTACCTCGTTAAAATAATGATACATTGTAATACATTCATTCCAGTCTTCTGTAGATCTTTGAAAAAGTCTTTCCCAAAGTTTTCGGTCAGGAGCCATTCGATGATATTAATTCAATTTTACTAACATTCACTTTTTCTTATGCCCGTTGGTAACACAAATGCCTGTTGGCAACACAGTCAGTTAACATTTAAAAGCGTGCCAAATTATATCTCATATACGGGTCAGTACTCTGATGATCAGGAATAACATCCGTGACGGTGAGTTTCGCGCTAGAGTCGAGGCGCCCTGAGATATAATTTATTGGCAGAAAAGCACATGAAGCGAACGAAATAAGGTACAATTCTAAAGTATGAATTATTCACGTGAAGTCAAATTCTGAGAATGTTTGGTAAGCTATTTTTATACGAGTTATAGGCACATTTTGACACAAAAATAGCTGATAGAACGCAATATTAGCTGAATGATATGAACGTCATGACTGACGAATAGTTATATTGATTGATTAATATTTTTAACGTAGCTTTTAACAATTTTTCCGTCATATAGCTGCCGTGTCTGCAGTGAGGCAGTTTATAGTGATGTCAAGCACTGGGACATCTTGCAACATACATGGAGCATGATGTCCCACCCAGTCACATTACCCTAACACGAAGCCCACCAGTCCTAACACTAACCTGTTAGTGCTGAGCGTCAAGAGAGGCAGCTGTTAGTACCATTTTTTTAAAAGTTTTTGGTATGACTCGGCCAGAGATCGAACCCACGACTTCCCGCTTCCGCGGTGGATGCTTTAACCACTAGGGCACCGAAGCGGTTGACTGCATGCTAGTGTTATTTCATATAATAATAATAATAATAATAATAATAATAATAATAATAATAATAATAATAATAATAATAATAATGTAGACTTAGTACAAAGCCTATTCGTCTGAAGCTCTAAGTGCTTTAAACTGTTTGCTCATACATTCAGAAATATACGACTAGATTACAGAAAGAAAACCACCTTGAAATTACAAAACAAAAACATACTGATAATACTTAAGGAAGTTAGTTTTATTAGTATATAAGTAAATTCGTGTGACTTAAGGAAGTTAGTTTTATTAGTCTATAAGTAAATTCGTGTGACTTAAGGAAGTTAGTTTTATTAGTCTATAGGTAAATTCGTGTGACTTAAGGAAGTTAGTTTTATTAGTCTATAGGTAAATTCTTGTGACTTAAGGAAGTTAGTTTTATTAGTCTTTAAGTAAATTCGTGTGACTTAAGGAAGTTAGTTTTATTAGTCTATAGGTAAATTCGTGTGAGTTTTAAGAGTACTCCTTAATAAGAGGACAGTGTCTAAGGTCAATGAGCAATTCGTTCCACGTTGCTGGACCCTGGTACGCAAACGAACATTCGTATGACTTGACGTTAGACCACGTGATAAATAACATGAAATAATGTCAGCGACGCTTAGCTTGATCCTAACAAAGCCACACATGCAGGCGATATCTGAATGTGCATTTGCTTGACAGTCTGAAGTCATTTATGTTTGGGGTTTTTTGGCCATCGACAAAACAATGACACTTATATTAATCCTTGGAAGCGAGAAGGTTGACGGTTTCTTTATTAACACTATCTGTAGATTGTATTGCAGACAGTTTAACAATTCAAATAGATAGCTGGATTTAATTAAGACGTCATACGATAGGAAATTAGTACAAAGCCGTCCACCACTACCATTAAGTCGTCTTCATATGTAAAACGGATTTAAACCTACATCAAAACAATAACAAATGAAATTTCAATCCTATGAAATGTAGTCAATCTGTATCAATGAACAGCTTAACTGAGTATTTACTAAAACTAAGAAATTGATAGTCAGATTCCTGCATTCTTTAAAATTGATAATGTAAGAGCTCTTTGCTAATAAGAAACTAACCTATCCATTTGAAATGCAAAGGAGAAGTTTCTATAATTATTCCTAAGTTCGAAAATGGTTCCTGATGAGTATATCAAGGAATTGTAACCACAAGCAGCAACGAACTATGAACTATGAACTATCATGGTATGAAATACATTAAACCAACCGTCGAAAAGAACACACACACACACATATACACACACACACACACACACACACACATTCATATATGACATATATGAGCTAAGTAACAGAAAAGCTTGAACCAGCATATTTTGTCAAATTCAACAAATATATTGTTTCACGAAAATGCTGAGTTCT
Organism: Unio pictorum; assembly: GCA_030141615.1. Taxonomy (NCBI): domain Eukaryota; kingdom Metazoa; phylum Mollusca; class Bivalvia; order Unionida; family Unionidae; genus Unio; species Unio pictorum. Next base: position 2,433,509 of record JARLTB010000143.1, on the reverse strand, counting down.
ATCACAATACCAAACGTAAGAAATATTCCAAATGAGTTTTAATGGTGTTCGAATGTGCTGATACGCCAATAGTCTGACATAGTTTTATGTGCTAATAGTTTTGGTATATCACAAGGATATAATCCTAAACTTCTTTAAATGATTAGTTTTTTAGTCCTAATGTTTATGAGCATCTTGTAATTCCAATGAAACCAATTGAAATAAATACATCATCACAATCATTACACTAAGACTAACGTTTAAAATAACTTCTTTAAAAATTAAAAAATAGGACACAATTTCAGAACCATGATGATGGTCAAATAATAATTTCTAAATAATTCTTCTCAACAAGGTCAGAGAAAAGTTGTGCATACATACACACGCACGCACGCACACCCCCACCCACCCACCCCCACATACATACATACATACATACATACATATATACATACATACATAAATACATACATACATACATACATACATACATACATACATACATACATACATACATACATACATACATACATACATACATACATACATACATACATACAGACAGACAGACAGACATACTTCCATTAATAATGCTTGTTAAATCTTCTAAAATAGGGGTCTTGCAAGGTGTCATGAGAAATATCAACGGTTTTTAGCGCCCTTTGGGTAATCAAAAATGGCCTCATACGGCTCTCGAGGTGGCTTGAGTTTTTATGACCCTTGTTCTAACGCGTTCGATTCAAGAGAATGTTCCCTAGTTCCTAATGCGCAATGATATTGCTTATTCGTCGGTGTGAGTAGTGAAGTAATTTCATCTACAAATCAGTCGAATATCACCACGGCAGTCAGCCGAATTTGACTTCGGGGAAGTTGGTATTCGAGAACGATAGCTATAATCATTCGATAACCGCTGCGAGGAATTGCAGATTATGGCAAACCAGCTTAAAAATATGCATGCATCGACGGCAAATTTATTCAAGTCAGACCAAATACGCCTAATGGACATAATTAATTGGTATTCAAAAAGGGGATGACACGTCAACTTTATCAATCAATTTCATCTAGAGGAAATAAAGCGTTAATTTGAAGAGTTGTGTGACGCTAAGTGCGGACTGAAGAGGAAATAGCGAGAGACCTACAGGAAACGTATGTGGAAGTCATTTGCTGTTAGACGATTTAGATGCAATGTTCTCTTTTATGTTTGAAACAAAATTCAGATTTAGCTAAAAAATATAAAGGTGCATACATTTCTGCGAATTGAATGGTTTATTGCAGTTATTTATTGGAATTTCAAACATTAACGAGAGTTTGCGATGCCACAATATAACTGTATTGATGCAAATACCTAGCTTCATCGCTACAAAAATACTAGAAATAAGTAATAAAATCATTTAAATGTTGGAGTTTCGTCGGCAAAGCTAGGAAATGTATTGTAAGGAGTTCCAAAGCAAAGGAAATGTATTGTAAGGAGTTCCAAAGCTAGGAAATGTATTGTAAGGAGTTCCAAAGCTAGGAAATGTATTGTAAGGGGTTCCAAAGCTAGGAAATGTATTGTAAGGAGTTCCAAAGCTAGGAAATGTATTGTAAGGAGTTCAGCAACATTGTCAACTCTTGTCTCAATCCAAATACCAGAGTCACTTTCTAATTTGCATCTATACACTTTATGTTTTTAATTCAAGAAACTGTTTCTGATAGGTGTCATCTAAGTACGTTTAATAGCAGACTTGTTTGGAGCCCGGAGACAATAGTCATTTGTACGCCCCCCCCCCTCCCCATCTCTGAAACCCATTATTTCCATCAATAAAATCACCATCACCTAAATTAACGCCAACAGCTATTAAGGAGAAAAAAACTAATGCATAGTTGCATATCTGCAGCAAAAATTCCACATACAACCTATTTCAAAGCCCATTTTGGTGTCCCCACTAGTCTGGTGCCCGATGACATCTGCCCCCCCCCCCCTCAACAGCTACGCCTCTGTCGGACACAATTGTTTTAAATACATTATTGTGCACTAGACAAACACTGTTTTATATCGTCCACTTTTGGAGAATCCAATATTTATGTAAATTTAAACTAGATAATGGAAGTTGGACCATGGTACCTCAATATTTGCCAATTAAACATTTACTGACATTTATCATCACGACGTCACTATTAATTGTGAGTCTGTAACCAATATTCAATAAATCTTGCAGTAATGCATAAAATTCCATCTCCATTTAATATAAAATTGAATTGTATACTTTGTGTTACAGTAAGCGATATTTTATAACGGCAATTGTATGATCTAGAATGGACGACTATCTTTAAGATCTCATAATTTAGAAATGATTTTGCCTATTATATAAAATATCTTTTGAGTTTTGGAGAGGTTTGGAGGTTTGGAAAATGAACCTCCTGATATACAAGCAATTTCTAAGTATGAAAATGAATAGGTAATCTATTGATGTTTAACTTTTGTTAAGTACAAGTTAATAACAACATATCGGAATATTATAATATGGGTTTTTACTTTGGTTTAAAAGTGCTTCTTTATATCGTCAATTTATTGCAATACTATTTTATATATCAAATAAAAGCTGTAAATTAATTGCAGATGTAAATTAAATTAATATGTAAATTAAATTATGCAAACAAACGTGTTATTTCTTGGCCCAACCCATGTTTATTTTGTCTACACCTTGATGATGGTTATCACCTCATTAATTATGAGTCATCTCACTAAATATATTTTAATTATAAAAAAACTAATTAAATAATTGACTAATTAATATAAATAGCATTAGTAGTATATTAATATTATGTCTGAGTTTCCTTTCAGGATTTGTACCTTTTTTACCCAATTATTCTGGCCTCACATGGTTTCATTTCATATTTGCAATGCAGTTTTTCATTCACTCACTTTTGTACAATAAAATGGCATTAATAGTAATATTAACAGCAAAAAACAGCAATGTTAATATTATTAATGATTTTAATAACATTATTATTATTATTATTATTATTATTATTATTATTATTATTATTATTATTATTATTATTATTATTATTATTATCATCATCATCATCATCATCATCATCATCATTATCATCATGATCCATTTTTAGTAACTAAATGCTCATGAATATATTTCTTATATATGATGCTGATATCAATCTTGTAGTGCATATGTGCGTAAATTACACTTTTTGTGTTCGAGAAAGAACATGACCTCAAACCATGAAAAAAGAATGTCAGTCATTAAACAAATTCGTCCACTGATGTTGCCTACTATATAGAAGTTAGAATGTTGTCAAACAATGTATTGTTGCCTTAAGTAAATGGCATATATGAGATCGAACATAACAGAGCAAACATACATTGCAACAAAACAGCACACCAACAGCGATAAAATGCCTATCATTTATGATGACCTGGAAATGCATGAACCTATTGATAAATATGGTAAAAATCAGCTAATTTGCAAAGTATAGCAGATCTTCATATGGCGTAGAAGAAAATTTTAAAAAAGCATTTATATAAATAATAATCATGACTTGTATCACAACGATCTGTCTTGTACACCAATTTATATTTGTGTGTGAATTTCGTTTATTTTGAATGATAGTTTGTAAATACAGTATTACTCCAAACTCTGTGTGTGTTGTGTGTGTGTGTGTGTGTGTGAGAGAGAGAGAGAGAGAGAGAGAGAGAGAGAGAGAGAGAGAGAGAGAGAGAGAGAGAGAGAGAGAGAGAGAGAGAGAGAGAGAAAGAGACAGAGATTTGGAATTTTAACGTAGCTTTAAGAATTTTTCAGTCATATCGCTACCATGTCTTCATTGTGGCTGTTTAAAGTGATTTCTAGCACATGTAGCATGATGTCCCATTATCTGACACCAGGTCATCCAGTCCTTACACTAACCTCTTAACGCTGAGCGCCAAGCGAGGAAGCTGTTAGCACCATTTTTATAAGTCTTTGGTATGACCTCTCACATCCGAGGCCGACTCTCTAACCACTATGCCACCGGAGCGGTGCAGATCAATGTGATAATTTCATTTATATTTCATATTATAGTTTAATTTTTTAACTTCTTGAATTTGAATCAAATATATTTTAAGCAATTTTAAGCAACATCAAGTGATACTAAATTCGGTCCTCACAAAAATAACATATTGAATTCCTTTAAATTTGTAAGATTTACAGAGAAGAAATCTTTTGAATTTGGAAGCTCGATATATCCATGTTTTCTGATATTATAGACTGTGCTACTACACTGAACGAATACAAATCCAATATTTTCGAATATTATATACTGTTACACATTGTTTTTACAACATTTCAACTCTGGTAAAAATATAAACTGGGATTTTGAAGAAATGTAAAAGAAACTTTATATCGACAGGCATAACGTGTATTACCCTAAGCTTGTATGTATTTGCAGGCAGTTGTCTTGATTGTCAAGAATATGTTTATTCAAGCACAGACATTATAAATTAATGTAGAAACAATGGAATCACAATTATTCATCAAAACAGTCTTTGATGAGCAGTATTTCGTTTTACGTTCTTTCAAGCCGCCGAACGTCTACATGTTTTTCCCTTCAATTGGCATAGGCTTCATCTGGGTATACAAAAAAATGTACACGGAGACATATTTTCACCTATTTGTCTTACGTGTTTGTATATATGTATATGTGTGTGTGTGTGTGTGTGTGTGTGTGTGTGTGTGTGTGTGTGTCAGAGGGGTAGCGATGATATTTTGCGCCCGGGGACGAACTATAAAATTGGCGCCCCAGCGATCTTGTGACCGATTTATTACCCTTGTTTACTTATTATAATGTAACGTTGCAAGCCTCATTTTGGCGCCCCTTTACCTTGGCGCCCGGGGACATATGTAACCCCTGCCCCCCCCCCAACTACGCCTCTGTTGTGTGTGTGTGTGATTTGGATTTGAATGTATCGTTAAAACAAGTTCAGTCATATCATATCGCTTCGGTTTATGCAGTGTAGCAGGCTATAGTGATGGGACACCATGTCGCAGACATGTAGCACGATGTCACATCCAGTTATATTATCCTGACACCAGTTCTAACACTAACTTCTTAATGATGAGCGCCAATCGAGGCAGCTGTTAGTACTATTTTTATAGGCCATTGGTATGACTTCGCCAGGGTTTGAAGCCATGATCTCACGCATCCGAGGCAGACGCTCTAATCACTAGGCCACCGGAGTGTTTAAAAAAAATGCAATACAAATATATCTGATACATTTAAATATCACATTATGTTGTTATTTGTACCACATTGGATACCATGGAATTAGTCCCATTTAACGTACCACATTGGATACGATGGAATTAGTCCCATTTAACGTACCACATTGGATACGATGGAATTAGTCCCATTTAACATACCACATTGGATACGATGGAATTAGTCCCATTTGGAATCAGTCCCATTTAACGTACCACATTGGATACGATGGAATCAGTCCCATTTAACGTACCACACTGGATACGATGAAATCAGTCCCATTTAACGTACCACATTGGATACGATGGAATTAGTCCCATTTAACGTACCATATTGGATGCGATGGAGTTAGTCCCATTTAACGTACGACATTGGATGCAATGGAATTAGTCCCATTTAACGTACCACATTGGATGCAATGGAATTAGTCCCATTTAACGTACCACATTGGATACGATGGAATTAGTCCCATTTAACGTACCACATTGGATGCGATGGAATTAGTCCCATTTAACGTACCATATTGGATACGATGGAATTAGTCCCATTTAACGTACCACATTGGAAACGATGGAATTAGTCCCATTTAACGTACCATATTGGATACGATGGAAATAGTCCCATTTAACGTACCATATTGGATACGATGGAATTAGTCCCATTTAACGCAGATTTTTGTTCGCCTTGTTCTAAATAGCCATTTAATGTTCGTCTTAAAATATTATAGCGCCGGTATGAACAGATTGAAGACAGATTCTATGGAAATAACACCCTCAAAAGCATTTTTTTTGGGAGGGGGTGAGGATTCTTGTAATCTTCCTTGCCAAATAATTTTTAAAAAAATTGCCCATCTAGTGGAAAAAGCAAATTAAAAATTTCATACCATTAAGGTTATAACACAGTCCTCGTGCATGACGGATGTAATTATAAATAATAGTGTGCGTGTATGTGCTATTGACTTTGACTCCACATCAAACCAAAGGTTCAATAAATACAGGAACAATTCAATATAAATCAGGCGTTTATTGATTTTGAGTCACAAACAGCAACAACAAGAACAAATTGCCACAGAGAAATATAATGAATTCTACTTAAACATTTCATCGATTCACTAAAATAACAACAAAAAGTCAGTAAGAATCATAACCAGCAAGAAATAGCAATATCTGGTACAATTGTATTCTCCGTTTAGCTTCAGTTGTCTCAAAACCTTTGACACTTTAAAAATGAACATTAAACGACGACACAAATGAGGAGATATATCTACATAAAAAAGTGCCATCAATTCAGAAATGAAATGTAATCAAAGTGATTTAGCAAGCAAAAATAACACAGTAAGCTAAATGTCACCTATTTGTCCGTCTGTATCTCAAGTTGATTATAGTTCAGTTCAAAATATTTTTTAAAATGTAAAGCAAAGGTTTATACACACATAACATTCTCGTGAGAATGTTCCAATTTATGGTGTTATAAATTACACGTTGCGTTTAATCAATCGTTTGCTTCAGGGAGCACTATATTATTTTAAGAAATGGCTATTTAATAAATTAGATGTGTAACGAAACATAATGTTGTATGTACTAATGTATTTAAACAAGTAGATTTTAAAATGCGTTTGGAATCAATTATTCTAGAATAGACAATCACAAATTGCCATTAGTTCCAGAGATAAAAAATCAGTGTAAGATGCAAACTTAAGAGAGCATGTACACAGACTGGTGCCCTATTCCCAAAACCAAAGAACGAAACAAACATTAAGAAAGACAAACATCAGCGGATCCTTCTAAAATAATCTTTTGAAAAGGAAAGAACGGCTGAAAACTTAATGCTTAGAAATTTTAGTCTTCATGTCTTTTTTTAATCATTCCTTAGGTAGTCTCTCCTGAAAATTCGATTTAAACCATATTGCTTGGGGACAACATTGTCTTGATGCCTTTTTTTAAAATCATTCCTTAGGTAGTCTCTCCTGAACATTCGATTAAAACCGTATTGCTTGGGGACAACATTGTCTTGATGCTTTTTCTTAATGATTCCTTAGGTAGTCTCTCCTGAAAATTCGATTTAAACCATATTGCTTGGGGACAACATTGTCTTGATGCCTTTTTCTTAATGATTCCTTAGGTAGTCTCTCCTGAAAATTCGATTTAAACCAGATTGCTTGGGGACAACATTGTCTTGATGCCTTTTTTTAAAATCATTCCTTAGGTAGTCTCTCCTGAACATTCGATTAAAACCGTATTGCTTGGGGACAACATTGTCTTGATGCTTTTTCTTAATGATTCCTTAGGTAGTCTCTCCTGAAAATTCGATTTAAACCAGATTGCTTGGGGACAACATTGTCTTGATGCCTTTTTTTAAAATCATTCCTTAGGTAGTCTCTCCTGAACATTCGATTAAAACCGTATTGCTTGGGGACAACATTGTCTTGATGCTTTTTCTTAATGATTCCTTAGGTAGTCTCTCCTGACAATTCGATTAAAACTATATTGCTTGGGGAAAACATTCTCTTGATACTGTTTCTTAACTTTTACTTTAGTTAGTTACTCCCGAAAATGTTACATTGTTTTTATAGAGCGTTGTCAGAATACATTGTTTTTATAGAGCGTTGTCAGAATACATTGTTTTTATAGAGCGTTGTCAGAATACATTGTTTTTATAGAGCGTTGTCAGAACAATTTGATGTTTAAAGCTTGATAAAAACAATGAGTATGCAAATAAAAAATAATAAAAAAAAGAAGAATAGCTAGCCTAGGATACCTTTGTCAAATTAATATGATGACAATGTTTTCACCACAAAACTAACTGTGCTCATTCTGAAAAATATTTTGGTATCTTAGATAATTACATTTTGAGATTCCGTGTCATTAACATAGTTGTATCCATGGCAACTCTCATCTTCATTTATATTTCTTTAAATATGTCAGAATGCACCTAAATACAGGTCCATGATTTTGAAAATTCCTTTTTGTTCTCTCAATCAGTCAGACAATTGTTAGACTCGTTTAGTCCAAAACGAATAATGAGAAAACCGTTTGGTTCATACTCATCCACTTACTTTACGGTTGCACTAACGTGGGCAGATAATTCTTCAGATTGCAGGCATGATTTTTAAGTGTTATACTATTTATATTATCCATACGGTGTTATACTATTGAAAATATGTATCGTGTTATACTCTTTATACTATTGAAAGTGTTATAATATGTATACTTTTGATACCTTGCTATACTATTTATACTATTGATACATTGTTATACTATTTATAATTAGTGTTATAATATTTATACTTACAGTGTTATAGTATTTATACTATTGATACAGTGTTATAGTATCTATAATTAGTGTTATAATATTTATTCTTAGTGTTATACTATTTATAACATTGCTACAGCGCTGTTATTTATACTATTGATACAGTGTTATACTATTTATACTTAATGTTATAATATGCATACTTAGAGTGTTATACCAGTTATACCATTGATATAGTGTTATACTATTTATAATTAGTGTTATAATATTTGTACTTAGTGTAACACTATTTTTACTATTGATACAGTGCTATACTAGTTATACTATTAATACAGTGTTATGCTATTTATACTATTAATAGTGTTATACTATTTATACTATTGATACAGTGTTATACTATTTATAATTAGTGTTATAATATTTATACTTAGTGTAATACTATTTATACTATTGATACAGTGTTATACTATTACTACCATTCATACAGTGCTATACTATTTAAACTATTGATACAATGTTATACAATTTATACTTACAGTGTGATACTATTAATACTATTGATATACTATTTACGCTATTGATAGAGTGTTATACTATTTATACTATTGATGCAGTGCTATACTATTTATAATTAGAGTTATAATATTTATACTTAGTGTAATATTATTTATACTATTGATACAGTGTTATACTATTTGTAGTGTTATACTATTTATACTATTGATACAGTGTTATACTATTTATTCTATTTATACCTATTGTTATAATATTCATACTTACAGCGTTATACTGTTTATACTATTGATTCAGTGTAACACTATTTATACTTAGTGTTGTATTATTTATACAGTGTTATACTATTCATACTATTGATGCAGTGTTATACTATTCATACTTATTGTTATAATATTTATACTTAATGTGTTATAATATTTATATTATTGATACAGTGTTGTACTATTTATACTATTTATACAGTGTTATAATATTTAAGATATTGATACAGTGTTATTCTATTTATACTGTTGATACAGTGATATACTAGTTATACTACTGATACAGTGTTATACTATTTATACTATTGATACAGTGTTATACTATTTATACTTATTGTTATAATATTTATACTTAATGTGTTATAATATTTATATTATTGATACAGTGTTTTACTATTTATACAATTGATACAGTGTTATACTATTTACACTATTGATACAGTGTTATACTATTTATACTTATTGTTATAATATTTATACTTAATGTGTAATAATATTTATATTATTGATACAGTGTTATACTATTTATATTATTGATACAGTGTTTGACTATTTATACTATTGATAATGTGTTATACTATTATCATATTATATATTCAGCTTCTATGCAAGCAGACAATGTCAAATATTTAGACAGTGAGTTCTGTCGTTGTTAGCATTTTGGAACAAAGTAAGCGGCAGTAAAAGTTCTTATTCTATTTCAACAAATTTCGAGAATAGAGAATTTTAATATCTTTTCTTTAAAACTGTCTTATTTAAATGCGCAAATACTACATTCCGGTGAATGAAGTTTTAAAAACCTAATTCATTGTTTGGTGATTTTAACGTCGTATGGTCAACTCGTATTGAAAGCTAACAGGGTCACGACAAAGTCGATAACTAATAGTAATTCAGACGGTAATTTTCTTCTGGAGACATGAAGACATAAAGGCGATCTGTCTTTGACTAGCAGGATTAGTTGTTAGTGATAATAAATTGCTTGTTGTGTTGGGTTTTATCACACTATCAATGCGTCGAAGGAGGGTTTCTAAGGCAAATCAGTGGAATGATCACTAAGAAACACTTCATTAAGTTTAACACAACAACAGCACAAACATGGGTTGTAAAAAAGATTTATAGTTATTTTAAATCAAGAAGTATTCCATAAAAGCCATTTTTAAAGAATGAATATGTACAGGCGTAAAAAAATTAACTGTATATTGTATGTGCTTTATTTGCTAGATAGTTTTATTTATTTTTATTTTCATTGCATGCTATTGAAATGTAACAATGTATGTTGGACTTGATCTTGTCCAACATTGAGTTCATTTCTGCTTGACCCAGCTAGACTGCTTTATAGTATTCTGTGTAAACAACTAATACAAAGCTAAATTATTATCTATGTATGTGAGTTTAATATCATGATCAATATTAATAGAAGAATTAAATGTTTTTTTGGGTCTACGTTTTGAAGTTTCCTAGGTGAATTATAGATAATCCAGGTTATTAGTTTCTAAACGTTAGGAGCATTCGAGATTGTTTCCATTATGTAATTGTTCTTTCAAGACAAAACTGCTGATTGTGACCTGAGGTCAAGTAAAACTGAGAGTATTTGATAATTCTTGTTTTATCATCTGGCATTTTAATGTTGTTATACATTGTGTCCATTTAGGTAGAAATTTTATTTCTTCAAATTGTTTAATTTAAGTGATTATTTTCTCTGGCAACACAAAAGTATTCTGATAAAATTATTGGATAGAGACATTCTCTGGAATTATAGAGTGTATTTAAATGTGGAATTATTTTTCTGTGATTCAATAACAATTAAAAAAACTGTCGGCACATGAACACATTAGGAGCTATAACAGACACATCATGCAGTATTTATTTACGCAGCTTGAAGAGTCACGAATCAGAGATCACATTGTTATTTCATATTCAATACATATTATGACTCGTAACATAAAGCAGGAAAAAATAGTACGAGTAGTACGAGCAGAACAGCCATCCTTAAACATTTTGAAAACGTTCCCTAAACGTTATAATTCATACTAATATATATATATATATATATATATATATATATATATATATATATATATATATATATATATATATATATATATATATATATATATATATATATATAACAGGGAAACAGGTGGAGTGAACCGTCAAGGAAACCGGTGGAGTGACATCTTATTATATATAGCTGTCTGAGAATTTTTTTTATTGATTAATGATTATAACAACAAATGCAAGAGCAATAGCAGAAACGTTAACGTTAATAATAAAAAATCAATAATAATAATAATAATAATAATAAATATCATAATAATAGTAGTAGTAATAATATAATAAAAATAACACTGACGACGACGATTATGATGATGATGACGAATTCATGGCTAAATATAGAATAATACGGAAGAGCTTATTCAGATCTCCATTCGGCTATATTATACGGAATGTGTGTCTCTGTGCATGGGATTACATTTCTTCATAGCTAAAGATGAAAAAGCCTGTAAATGTATACCCCCTCCCCAAATTAAATATATTCCGGTGGTATAAATAATATTAGCAATATTAACAGTAGTAATAGCAGCAGCATCAGCAGCAGTAGTAGTAGTAGTAAAAGTAGTAGTAGTAGTAATAGGTTGTTTGTGAGTGATAGTATTAATAGCAACAGTTAAAAGTAGATGTAATGGTAGCTGCTGTACTAAACAGAGGGGGTGGGGCTGGAGCACATTATGGTGTCCATTCAAAGGGATTATTTGTATTTGTTTCTAACAACATTTTGAAATACAATCGATGGAATCAACCATCATATCAAAACGTATTAAAAAATCAAACTTAACCACATCCTAATGTAAACCTTGATGTATTATATCTCATCTCTAAAAACTAGATCTTGTCTGTCCAACTCTAAGCTAAATATTTTTTGTCTAATTCTAAGCTAGATCTTGTCTGTCGACTTCTAAGCTAGACCTTGTATGTCCAATTATAAGCTAAATCTTGTCTTTCTAATTCTAGGCTAGAACTTGTCTGTCCAATTATAAGCTAGTCCATGTCTTTCTAATTCTAAGCTAGACCTTGTATGTCCAATTCAAAACTAGACCTTGTATGTCCAATTCTAAGCTAGAACTTGTCTGTATAATTTAAAGCTAAAACTTGTATGTATAATTTAAAGCTAGAACTTGTATGTATAATTTAAAGCTAGAACTTGTATGTCCAATTCTAAGCTAGACCTTGTATGTCCAATTCAAAACTAGACCTTGTATGTCCAATTCTAAGCTAGAACTTGTCTGTATAATTTAAAGCTAAAATTTGTATGTATAATTTAAAGCTAGAACTTGTATGTATAATTTAAAGCTAGAACTTGTATGTCCAATTCAAAGCTAGACCTTGTATGTCCAATTCTAAGCTAGAACTTGTATGTATAATTTAAAGCTAAAACTTGTATGTATAATTTAAAGCTAGAACTTGTCTGTATAATTTAAAGCTAGAACTTGTATGTATAATTTAAAGCTAGAACTTGTATGTCCAATTCTAAGCTAGACCTTGTATGTCCAGTTCTAAGCTAGAACTTGTATGTCGAATTCTAAGCTAGAACTTGTCTGTATAATTTAAAGCTAGAACTTGTATGTCCAATTCTAAACTAGACATTGTCTAATTCTAAGCTAGGACGTGTTTGTCCAATTTTAAGCCAGAACTTTTTTATCCAATTCTAAACTAGACTTTTTCTGTCTAAGCTAGACATTGTTTGTCCAATTCTAAGGTTTTACCATATGTTAACAGCTATTGCTGTATTCTGTGAAAAAATAGGCAAATCTGATTTCATTAAATGTTCTTAATTGGATGCGGTTGCTTTCGTCTTAATGGATTTTTAGGGAAAATATCTTTGGATTTTTATGAGATGTCATTCATGTGTACTACATTTCACATCATGTTGCCACGACATTGAAAAAATAAAGCGCTAAAAGTTAAACTATATTTAAACTGTACGTAATCTTTACTAATCTTGCCAGGCTGTGGCACACACACACACATTCTCTCTCTCTCTCTCTCTCTCTCTCTCTCTCTCTCTCTCTCTCTCTCTGTCTCTCTCTCTCTCTCTCTCTCTCTCTCTCTCTCTCTCTCTCTCTCTCTCTCTCTCTCTCTCTCCACTGAAACTAAACAAAACTGGAAGGCTGAAATCCTAATAACGCGAATATGTCAACGCGTTTCCATGGACAATAGAGACAGTAATGTTAATATACAAGGTTGCAAATTTCTCTGCAACGTAGCTAATATGATTGTTTAATTGTTATAGTTACTAGTTTGTCTCCCCTGTCGTGGTGGTGGCTTCGGCATTCATGATGATGGCAAATTGCCATGTCATTGTATAGTTAGATTTCATTCTGCATTGACATGTCATTTTAAAGTTAGATGTCATTCTGAATTGACATGTCATTCTATAGTTAGATTTCATTCTCTAGTGACATGTAATTCTAGAGATACATTTCATTCTGAATTGACATGTCATTCTATAATTAAATGTCATTTTCCATTGACATGTCATTCTAGTTACATGTCATTTTGCATTGACATGTCATTCTAGTTACATGTCATTCTGCATTGACATGTTATTATATAGTTAGATGTCATTCTGCATTGACATGTCATTCTAGTTACATGTCATTCTGCATTGACATTTCATTCTATAGTTACATTTCATTCTGAATTGACATGTCATTACATAGTTACATTTCATTCTGCATTGACATGTCATTCTAGAGTTACTGTATGCGGACTTTTTATGTGATTGCAAGCACGAGAATTTATTAGGCAAAAATCATTTAACTTGAATACGGTTAGGTCCCAATGAGGTACAATGAAAACTTTTTAAAATTAATTGTCAGCTAAGTAAATTTGAATGTTTGTGACGTCATATTTTGCTTTACGTGATTATGCTGGAAATGGGGACATAACTCTATAAACACCAGTATAAAAAATAGCGAAATAAAAAAAGAACCCACTTCTGTGCCAGTCTCATAAAATAGAGAAATTAAATACTTATAATATATTGGTGCACGGGTTGACGTTCCTATTCTGGTGACATTTTGAATTCTCGGTACACTTATGTCAGCTGTCTGTCCGGCAAAGCTTCGAATTTGTGTTTGGGATGGTGATATTAGACACAATGTTCGGAATGACATTTTTCATTTGCATCAGTGTGAAAGCTGCTTTTTGAAAGGTTAAATGAAAGGTCAACAATGCGCAACCTCTTATCAGTACTCCACAGAGCTATGTTATGTCCGACATTTCGATGTCAATCAGACTGCTGTTGTACTAAATCTGGGGACAAATGGATGGCTGGCCTTAATATTGGACATTGTGTACGTACGCTATAGCTGATAAGCTCAAAAGCTCCACAACAGGGATGGTTGACACAAACCTTGCAGACGTTATTCGGCATCACATCTATTGGAACGAACATGCGGGATGCCTTGGTCCTTAATATGATTGGGACTGAACGAAACTCAGGCGTGATTTCAGCACTATATGTACTCATAGAAAAGATTTTACATTATTACTAAACAAGAAGCATTGCTTTTCTCTTAGTGATAAATATGAATGAGACCTTAGTAACTTAAAACCTTTTTTTTTTTGCATTTTCTGTGGAGAGCAGATGCATTTTCTGAAACCTTACATAGCAGTCTTCTCATTCAATTAAGTACTGAATAACACGAACCTGTGACGTCTAGATTTTTTTCTGCCGACTGTAAAAGCATAATCATTATAGTTCTATATGTGAAATCAGCAACATCATTATGGCAGAACAATACATGTAACCATACACGACAAGGAATTGGTAACCAATTATGCAACATAAAATAAATGTTTTCCTTCTCCTTCTAAGTGTCCCACTATAACGGCATTGTAAAGTCGCCCTCTTAGTAAGAGGGATGGTTAATTGGATTTAGCTACGTTAGAATGACTTCCCACGATACTGTGACTCGGTGTGAGTGAACAGATAGTCTATTATTGGGAAGAAACAATGCAATTTTAACCCCCTTAGATATGAAAAATAACAAATTTAATCAAAGACATCAATAGTGGTAATTTCAGTTCAGCTTAAATGATATCAACATGATTTAATAGCAGTGTCTAATTTGGATTTATTTCATCATCATAACGAGTGGTAAATAGAGAACATTGTCCACGACTGATTGTATCACCTTCCTCTCGACCATGTTCCAACGTTTCCCATTTCCTCAAGTCCTTCTATTCCGACTGCCTCGTCCTTCTTGTAATTCCTAGATTTTACACTGAACTCGTCACTTCCTCCTTTCGGACTTCACTCGTCACTTCTCTCTGATTTTATGTACTGAACTCGTCACTTCACCTTTTTCCGGACTCCGTCTCTAAACTGTCGATTCTCACTCTCACTATTCTCTCCTAGGCTTCCTCGGAGCCAACATTCTCTCCCTCTGAAAATTTCGGACTAACGAATTGCAACCAAGATTGTCACTTTAAATTCATATTACTTCCAAGGTGTACGCCTTAATTTCACTCCGCCAATCATAAGCAGTGGTTTCTAAAAACAATCCTAAGACAATCATTTGTTTTGTCCGTCAGAATCTCTACACTACGTGACATTTCTTTTCCCTTTTCAAAATGACTATTCGACGTGGATTGAAAGTTCAGCTGTCTCTTTTTCAAACCGATTTTAAGATATCTGGTCGATTTCATTGAATGGGAATACTGACTCCTTTGAAGTTGTTACGCTGACATATGAGAAATTAAAAATAAAGGTCCAAATGACCTTTCACAAAATACTCCCCTAGTCCAAATGTGATAAAATCTGAATAATTGGTGCAATCAAATTTAAGGTTCACTGCATATTGAAAATTCGATACTTAACCAGGCATACATTGCAATCTGTAACTTTGCACAAAGATTTAATTGTACAAATATATGGAGTAAGCCAAAAGCATTTTCGAACTTAATGATTCTTGCATTCATTATCAGTTTGTCTTGTCGATCCTGTACCACATGCAAACATGTATTCTTTAAATTGATCCCCAGGACATTATCTAATCTGATTTATTGATCTTCAGCGATATCAAAATGCCAAAATCCATTGATGTTCAGAATGAAAAACCAAACCAGTCGTCCTTTATCATTAATTTCAATTGATAATCGACTAAAAGAAACTGCCATATATTGTGCCTTAAAATGATTAGCAAATATCATCTTCAGACACTAGCTACAGAATGCTTAACTATTGTACCTAACTTTCTGGCAATAATAATTACCACGATGATCTCACTATTGTACCTAACTTTCTGGCAATAATAACTAACACGATGATCTCACTATTGTACCTAACTCTCTGGCAATAATAATTAACACAAATGCATCACTATTGTACCTGTATCTCTTGCAATAATAATTAACAAGAAGGCCTCACTAATATACCTAATTTTTTGGCCATAATAATTAACATAATGGCCTCACTAAAGTACCGAACTTTCTGACAATAATAATTAACATGAAGGCCTCACTATTGTACCTAACTTTCTGACACTATTAATTAACACGATGGCCTCGTTAATGTACGTTACGTAACTTTCTAGCAATAATAGTTAACACGAAGGCTTCACCATTCACAATAATAATTAACACGAAGGCCTCACTGTTGTACCAATTTTGGCAATAATAATTAACACATAGGCCTCACTAATGCACCTCAATTTCTGGTTATAATAACGGACACGACGGTATCACCATTTGCAATATTACTTATCACGAAAGCCTCACTTTCGTACCTATTTCTAGTGATTTACACGAAGGCCTCACTATGGTAAAGACCTTTCTGTCAATAATAATGAACATGAAGGCCTCACCATTGTACCTATTTTTCTGGCAATAATAACTGACACGAAAGCCTCACCATTTACAATGATAATTAACATGAAGGCTTCAATAATGTACCTAATTTTCCGGCAATAATAATTAACATGATGCCGTCATTAAAGTACCTAACATTTTGACAATAATAACAACGATTGCCTCACTATTGTACCTAATATTCTGGCGATAACAATTAACTCGACGGCCTCACTAAAATATCTAACTTTATGGCAATTATAATTAACACGAAGACCTTACCATTTGCAATAATAATTAACATGAATGCCTCATTATGTTAACAAATTTTCTGGCAATAATAAGTAACACGAAGGCCTCAATGTTTTATCTAGCATTTTGGCACCAGTGATTAACACGACGGCCTCACTAATGTACCTACCTTTCTGGCAATAATAAGTAACACGAAGGTCTCAGTGTTGCACCTAGCTTTATGGCAATAATAGGTAACACGAAGGTCTCAAAATTCCACCTAGCTTTCTGGCAATAGTAATTAGCAAGAAACTCGTACAATTAGTTTCCTGTTCATAAAATGTAGGGTTGACATTTTATTTATTCTCGTTTTGAACTTTATCATCATACATCTGTCGAGCTTGACATTTATCTCAGTCCTTATGACTAATTCTCCAGCGTAAAGGAACAATAATCGTGTAGAATATATTCAATATAGAACAAAACAACCTGGTAGATTGTGATACTTATTTGGCTTAATTCCAAGAACAAATGAACGTTCTTGTTGGTTACTCTCGTGAAAGTATAGACGACATGTTCGCATCTCGATTTTTAATGAATTTGTTCAAAAGCATTTTTGGCTTCATAATTAATTATGAAACGATCGAAATAGTGCCTAGACGACACGTAGTCTTGAAACAATTCAGACATGACAATCTAAAATTATAAAATAAAGTGGAGAATATAAACATGTTTCTATTTTGCTCACAAGGTAATTCATAATTCATTGTTGCGTCTATATCAGCATCTTGCTAATTTAGTGGTTCCTTCACTCAGCTTTACTCAACAAGATGGTATCTACATTCAGCACAACACTGCATTGGTGGTTTGTACTCTCAGCGTAACCCTACATTTTGGCTTCTACACCCAATACCATCTTAATATGGTAATTTGTACACTCAATACCATCTTAACATGGTAATTTGTACACTCAGTACTATCTTAAAATGGTAACATGGTAATTTGTACACCCAATACCATCTTAACATGGTAACATGGTAATTTGTACATCCAATACCATCTTAACATGGTAACATGGTAATTTGTACACCCAATACCATCTTCACATGGTAATTTGTACACTCAGTACCATCTTAACATGGTAACATGGTAATTTGTACACCCAATACCATCTTAACATGGTAACATGGTAATTTGTACACCCAATACCATCTTAACATGGTAATTTGTACACCCAATACCATCTTAACATGGTGGTTTGTACACTCAGTACTATACTCAGGTTACATTCTCTAATGATGTTGCACCCTGCTGTTCAAGAGGCTGGTTCTGGTCTTGTAAATGACACAATATAGACTATTTGACTGTTTCAGTGATTTTGCAAACATTGGGAGGCCAGTAACTCTGTAGAACTCGCGGTACTAATTCAGTTCCCAAAGTGAACCTATGCTATCACCATGATATTAAAATTCAATAACTTTAAATTTCTGAATGCTCATGATCAAACCTATATTTATCAGAATTTATGCCTCAAGGGTGACATCTTTTGCACTGAAAATGTCATGAGCAGCAACACTGGACCTACATGTGTTTGAAACATATGTTTTCAATTACGCATCAAAGAGTCGGGTGCTAATTTCAGTAATGAGTGTTTCAAACTCATTACTGTTAATGGACTGAAATTCAATCAAAAAACACACTAGATAGTCATACAGTACACCAATTACTTTAGTATGTTAACACTGCATAGTCATACAGTACACCAATTACTTTCGAATATTAACATTAAATAATCATACAGTACATCAATTACTTTAGAATGTTAACACTAGATAGTCAATCAGTATACCAATTATTTTAGAATGTTAACACAAAATAGTCATACAGTACACCAATTACTTTAGAATGTTAACACTAGATAGTTATACAGTATACCAATTATTTTAAAATGTTAACACAAAATAGTCATAAAGTACACCAATTACTTTAGAATGTTAACACTAGATAGTTATACAGTATACCAATTATTTTAAAATGTTAACACAAAATAGTCATACAGTACACCAATTACTTTCGAATATTAACATTAAATAGTCATACAGTATATCAATTACTTTAGAATGTTAACATTAAATAGTCACACAGTACACCAATTATTTTAAAATGTTAACACTAGATAGTCAAACAGTATACCAATTATTTTAGAATGTTAACACAAAATAGTCATACAGTACACCAATTACTTTAGAATGTTAACATTAAATAGTCACACAGTACACCAATTATTTTAAAATGTTAACACTAGATAGTCAAACAGTATACCAATTATTTTAGAATGTTAACACAAAATAGTCATACAGTACACCAATTACTTTAGAATGTTAACACTAGACAGTTATACAGTATACCAATTATTTTAAAATGTTAACACAAAATAGTCATACAGTACACCAAATACTTTAGAATGTTAACACTAGATATTTATACAGTATACCAGTTATTTTAAAATGTTAACACAAAATAGTCACACAGTACACCAATTACTTTAGAATGTTAACATTAAATAGTCATACAGTACACCAATTACTTTGGAATGTTAACACAAAATAGTCACACAGTACACCAATTACTTTAGAATGTTAACATTAAATAGTCATACAGTACACCAATTACTTTGGAATGTTAACACTAGCGAGTCATGCAGTATGCCGTCTACTTTGGAATGTTAACACTAGCTATTCATACAGTATGCCATCTACTTTGGAATGTTAACACTAGCGAGTCATGCAGTATGCCAATTACTTTAGTATATTTAAATTGTTGCAATAGCTTGAATAGATAATGCATTTAAGGAGAGTAACGCATTCCCTGTGACTCAACATCTGCACTCATATTTGGCACAAATTAACTACAAAATAAAAAGGTGCTATTTGCATCACAATATAATTTCAGAGTGATTTGAGTAATAATATAAATCAAGTATGCAGAAGTCTAAAGAATGATGTTAAGATTTATTTATTAACAGCTAAAACATATGCAAACACCGTACTGTAAACATATGCAAACACCATACTGTAAATATATGCAAACACCGTACTGTAAACATATCATATGTCTTACTTTAAACATACCCTAACGTCTTAATTTAAACATATCGTGACGCCTTACTTTACTCATATATAACACTTTACTTTAAACGTGTAACGCCTTGTTTTAAAGATAGATAAAAGTCTTACTTTGAACATGTCCACTTAGCAAATACGTAAATGATAACTTTTAAATGCCTTTATCTGCTGATTTATTTGTATGTATAGATGAGGAAAAAAGAAGATTTATAAAAATGTAGTAATAAATTAACGCACATATTTCTTTCAGGGAAACACCAGTACCGAATACAAGATTGTAAATTTGACTGGAAAATTAAATAGCATGCATTGTGAAGCAATGCCTTCTTTATCAACACTCTCTTTGATCTTAAGACGTCCATGGAAATTAAACTGACAATTAAAGTACATGTTCATTTCAGATCTAATTTAGGTAAGGTACATGTACATCAATATTTTTAATAAAATCTGTTTCTGTACTATCAACATAATAAACCTATATGCAATACAAACTTTCAATTTATTAGATGTAAATCTCATAATACTTGGAAGTACAATAATATGGAGAATTGGTATAAGTAAACGATGCATACCTGTCAGCGAATTGTTTATCCCAAATATATCGGTAGTAACCTTTTCACAAGCCTTGTAAATATACTCAGGTGGAACAAAAGAACGATGTCCATCGTGGTGCGTATATTCCACCAGTTTGTTATGCAGCAACAATGTAAACAAATTGCCATATACTTGATGATTGCGCGAGACGAACATTGTATCTAGAGTTTCGGTTGACGCTCCAACTAAGGTCTGAATTTTGTATATTTCCTCTGCACAGCTGCCGTATTTTGGGAACGATAAAAGTGAAACTAAGAGTAAAGCCCCGTTCCAGAATCTTGTATGACGCATTTCTGCTATGGTAAGGATACAGAGAAACTAAAAGCCTACTATCTGCATTTCAGCCACTCCTGCCAATGAGCAAATAATCCATGCAAATGCAACGTCATTCTGATGATCGCCTCTTTTAATAAGTATAATTATTTTCGTCTGACACGATGGATTTTACACGGATTTCTGTATACACTACCAAATATCTCTAGCAAGAGTTTTAAAAATATTTATCAGTCAATGCATTGTAACATCTTTAAATCTACACTTTTTGCACAGCTTTGGACTAAATGAATTATAAGACTATTATGCGTAAAGCATACAAAAATAATCAGCAAGGAATACACCGAGTTCTTGAAAAGACATCTACATTTTCATAGTTTTGAATTTTGGAGTCGTTAATATCGATTCAGACCTACGGTTTGAAATATTCAGTGCTTGATTTGACACATAAGTAAATTAATTTGCCAGTTATTGATTCACACTAACGTCAATAAATACCAAATCCTTGATTCAACACATAAGTAGATTAATTTGCGACCCAGAAACGGGAAACTGCTAAAAATGGCAAGAATAATCAAAGAATTATGCAAAACAGTGGTTGTCTGACTGAAACTGTATATTCTGTGGTGTTCTTCCTCACCACTGGATATTAAACAAAAATATTAAATGCCCTGTGTTTTTACACCAAATTAAACAAATTTTTCTGCTTCGATTCATTTTATAGACAGATTGATCACTTTTGATAGATCTTATTCTAATCAACAAATTGTCATGCAGATGAATCATTATTATTCAAATAAAAATTAGACACGGTAATGTCTGATTACTTGATATTCTCAAAGTCCATTTCTTGCTTTCTCTAACCCAGTATTACACAAAGTTGCCGAAACATAACAAAGCAAAATGTCATTTTCAGAACAAAAATATTCGTTCACTGAAACAGATAAAATGGTTTCAAAATAGTTTCATTACTGACCTTTTATAGTCATTTCAGATTGGTGGCTACCATTTTAACATTACACTGAACCAATAAATTAGGTATTCATTTATTCGCAATAAAAGGTTATTCTATATTAATTTGCAATGTTCAAAATTTCTAGAAAAGCGGGAAAGGTATCAAAACATAGCTCATGCTCTTTTTGTAAAAACAGGTTTATCTCTTTCACATTACTTAGCTAGGTACAGTTTTATGCCACACTGATTTGTAATATATGAACTCCAGCAACATGCTACTTTCCACCACAAAAATGTAACAGCAGACACTGGTCTATGGACGGATTTAAATAATTCATTATATGTCTTGTCAAAAAAAAAAATGAACAAAACAATAAGAATGATTCCAGTTTCGATGTTATTGGAAGAATGAGTAATTCTGAAGTAAAAAAAAAACATTTATATATAAAGTTAAGACACACTAACGGAACCAGGATGAGAGTTGTTTTCGCAACATGCTTAATTTCTAAGTGTCTAGGATAAGTCATTTTCAAATGAGCAGAGACTTCTCTAGAATAATGCATTTGCATATGTACATCAAAATTTTTAGGACAACGTATTTGCAACTGTACAGCAATGTTTCTAAGATAACGTATTTGCAAATATACAAAGATGTTAATGCACAGCAATGAGTAAATAACTGATTTGTAAAAATTCATGGAAACGTAGACTTCACCACCTAACCAATGGAATAAGCATTATCATTTCATGAACGAGTAGACAGAAAACAAACGAGAACCATGATGAATTGAATGAACCCATGAGAGAGAGAGAGAGAGAGAGAGAGAGAGAGAGAGAGAGAGAGAGAGAGATGTTTAAAAAGTAACAACATTGTATGCAAAACATACTCAAAAGATTCATTTTTTATATTGGTTAAACGGAATACTTTTAGATGTTTAATATTACTGCAGAAACAATTCTAGTATCATTTTCTGCATTATTATTTGTTAACAAACCTTTAGGATAATTACGCCTTAGCCCGGTATTTAATGACCTATGGGTTTCGATGAAATGACTTCTTTCAAGTCAATCTGCTGTCATAAAGACTAGAGAAAATGATATACAAGAAATAAAGTCCAATTTGATAATCCACATGCAAGAAACAGCTGATTTTAGAAAAGACATTGAAGTGTTAAAATTCGGAATGCAGAAAATAATGATCTGAAATCTAGTTTAACTGGAGGTTCAAAATAAGCTCTGAAATCTAGCTTAGTTTGAGCTACAAAATAAATGTCTGAAATCTACTTTAGCTGAAAGTACAACATAAAGGTCTGAAATATAGTTCAACTGGAGCTGCAAAATAAAGGTCTGAAGTCCACTTTAACTGTCAACATCAGTCTCTTGACCTAGTACGGTAGTTGAGGCACTGTTATGGCGAACATATGACCAGTTCCCTCTCCTTGTCTCGATCATGTGTAATTGCATATGTCTCCGCAAAAACTTTTCCTGATCCATTATGTGATGTTGTCAGTCCACCTTTTTTCTCGGTCTTCCTCTCCTTCTGCCAGCCTGGACGCTGCCCTGCAGAACTGTTGTGGTTAGACTGCTGGCTATAGTGACATGGCCATACCATTCCATCTTCCTCATTTTGACAGTGGTAATGAGGTCTTCATAATGGCCTACTTTGTGCCTGATGGTGTTACGCACTTCTTTATTTGTGGTGTAGTCCATGTAAGAGATGCCAAGGATGTTTCTGTAGTATCTCATTTCAAGTGCAGGGATTTCTTTGTTGTAATTCTGTTGTCAGGCTTCACATGAATACATACAGATTCAGATGAATAGTGTTCTCAATAGTCTGATTTTAGTTTTCAGACAGTCTCTCCAGATGGGTCTTAGCTTTGATATAGCTGCCGTTGTTTGTGCTGCTCGAAACAAAATTTCTGCTCTTGATCCCTATTCGGTGATTATGGAACCAAGATATTTGAACTGGCCCGGTGTTTCCAGTTCCTGTCATCTGGCTTTAATCTTGGTTGCAATTTGTTGTCCACTATTTGTCATCAACTTTGTCTTCACGGACGGCTCTTATCTCCATGTCAAATTTGGAAGATGTTTCATCCAGGATCTTCACTAAGGTGACAAGCTCGTCTTCACTGCCTACCAGCCCATCAACGCCGTCTGCAAAGCGTATGTTGGTGATGCTATGCCCTCCAATGCTGACTGTCCCACAGTGGTTTTCCAGGGCTTCGCTCATGATGCGCTTTAAGTAGATGTTTAAAAACATGGGTGACAGGAGACAGCCTTGACGTACTCAAACTGTTGTCTTGAACCAGTCCCCCACAGAACCTTGAGCAATTACTGCACTTTTGACCCATGCTGTACTTC
This sequence comes from Unio pictorum, assembly GCA_030141615.1. Lineage (NCBI taxonomy): Eukaryota > Metazoa > Mollusca > Bivalvia > Unionida > Unionidae > Unio > Unio pictorum. The sequence continues at coordinate 2,408,875 of JARLTB010000143.1, read as the reverse complement.
TTCATTGCGGCCCACAATACATCATGCCACAATCTGTCAAAAGACTTTTTTTAAATCTATGAACACATGATAGATGTCTTGTTGATGTTGTGAGTACTTTTCACACAGAACCCTAAGACTGAATATTTGTCATGTCGTGCGTCTTCTTCTCCGGAACCCTGCCTGTTCTTCATCGATTATTTCTTCAGCTTGTGGGTTCAGTCTATTCAAGATGATATCCAGTATCACCTTACTAGCATGGCTGATCAAACTGATAGTTCTGTAATTCTGGCACAGCTGGAGATTGCCTTTTCGGGGGAGTGTTTTAATCAGCGAGTGGAACCAATGCGTTGGCCATTTGCCTGTAAGCCAGATCCTGTTGCAGATTTTTGTTAGTAACTCTATCACTGCTCCCCCACCATTCTTGATAAGTTCAGCTGGGATGTTGTCTACTCTAGCTGCTCTTATTGCTGACTCCACCTCTTCTTTGAGAATGGATCATTTGTTGAGTTTGGAACTTTAAGCACCTCTGGGTCTCCTGTGGACAGATGGTTGTAGAGTTTTGTACAATACTCAGTCCATCTTTGTGCAATGTCACTTGCTTCTGTGAGGCTATTTCCGATCTCCTTGAAATTTAGGTACCAAAATAAAGTCTGAAATCTAATTTAACTGGAGTTACAAAACAAAATCTGAAATATAATTTAACTGTAGGTACATGTGACGATTTTACCCCAACCCCTTGTATGTAGGTATAAGTTACTATAACTTGTGATTCTGACTGGCCTTGTACATGTATAAATTGTAGGTCTGCCTGACCTAGCTGTGATGTTTCAAATTGTTCTAAGTTAGCTAATCCCCTTACGTAAGATGGTCTTTGTTAGCTCTCGAGGGGAGAGGAGACTGTGTCCATCGCGGACGGGTGACGTAACCACCTCAAAGGACAGAAGACCGCCAATTGATAGACCCACAGACAGACATTCGGATGATTGACAGTTCGAACGACTGACCGAGTCAAGAGTCATCCAATCAGAATTCGCTGAGGGTGGGCCATTGATTGGAATCTGCGATAATAACTCATGTTTAGTAAGAATTCGTCAGTTCGCTACAAGAATTGAGAAGAGAGTAGAACTCCGTACGGCCAGACGAAAATTGGTGGCAGACTCAGATTTTGGAAATCAAGGAAATCTTAAGATTGCTTCAAAGGTCAGTGTGATTTTTGTTTGATTTCTGCTTGATACGTCTGCGGAATGGAAGGATTCTCGTATGTATATTCATTTTACTTGTATTGTAGTATGAATAGTTAATTATGATATTAATATTTTGCATCTTTCGTGATGTTCGTTAGTACCTTTGCTTGCAATTGATTATGATGTAAATTCGTTGCATCTTCTTCATTATATTATATTACCCCTTATTTTGTGAGGTAAAATGTTGCTCTAGGTAAAATGTTGCTCTTCTTTTGTTAGTAATAGGTGTGCATATTATTTCGTGAATTATTACGTTTACACCCTTTTGAAAGGACGATTTGTATTCGTGAAGAATTGTATTGTTTGCTAGCCGCTATAAGAATTAATATTATAATTCTTTGTGTAGGTATATTATGGTAGACTAGCACTTTGTTTACGTAATGATATATTTTGCCATTGAGTTAACGGATTTCCGTTATTGCAATTTGAATGTGAATATTGTGGATTCAGTACGCTTGTGTAGGACATATATATAAATATATAGATAGTCATATTACTAATAGTAGTAATATTATAATACAATGATATTTGAAATATTTGTATGTATATACTGATAGGGCTCAGTATGTAGATGTTTGAATTCTTTGTGAGATTGTGTTGTGGCGCCATTTTGTAAGCGGCGGAAGCGTATGGGAATTTCGATGTGTGCGCATGCGTGACCAAAAATGTCCCGCCTTAAATTGATGGTTCAATTCAGTGACTTAGTGTGAGGTAATATTCATCACCATATGCTAATGCATTATACCTTTCAACAGGAAGCTTTCGGGTGACGTTGAAGAGAATTCCGGGGAAATTTCGGGTGACGTTGAGAGAATTCCGGGGGAATTCCGGATGACGTGGAAAGAATTCCGAGTGAATTTGAGAGATACCGAGTGAATTTCGGGTGACCTCAAGAGATACCGTCGAAGAGGAAACGGAAGTAGACATAGAAGAGGAAACGGAAGTAGAGATAGAAGAGGAAACGGAAGTAGAGATAGAAGAGGAAACGGAAGTAGAGGAATCGGAAGGAGAGAAAGACGAAAGGAGACTTATTTAGATGAGTAACACTCAAGAAGGGAAAATATTCCTCACAGTGAAATCAAATGATGATCTAGGGATCATTGGGTCAAGAGTGACGTTGACTGATTAATATCTTTAAAATTTTCATTTATTAAATTGTTGTTTAAATTTCATCTTTGTATTTCTTTTAATTTAACTGTCGGCATTGCTGACTGGGGGCTCGTACCCATATATAATATATTGTCCAGAAGTAAACATTCTAAATGCGGACCAGGGGAACTTCCTCATAATTCTTTAAAGTCTATAGGAAGAACCCCACCCCTACTAAACGACACTCCACAGTACAAAAATAGAATCTGAAATCTAATTTAACTTGTGGTACAACATGTTTGGCATCTAGATTAAAATCCGACAAAGAAAATTAATATTGACGTTGATCAACACTTCAGTCGCTCATATCAATGAATAATCTAACAATTACCTCTTAAAGTCACAACCGCTGCCTCTCAAGTCGCTTCAACTTTATTGTTAAGAATATATACTAGCACCGACAGACAACAGCTGTACCATATCGGGAAACAATTCTATTTCGTAATCTATCCAGAATTTAGGAATTCAAAAACAATACCGGCATACTAATCATGACACTTGCTATTACGAAACCCCTATTATGTCTTAACACGTCTAATATGGCTACCTGAAAAAAGTATTCTTTACTTTAAAATAATCAAGACACAAATCTGTAAGCGATATTTCTCAAGATTATCTTTTTAGCCTAATTTGACTTAGATAAAAAGATTATCTTTTTAGCCTAATTTGACTTAGATAAACTTAGTGTAATCTCCGATCAATAACTTACAACAAACTCCAGATTCCTTGGCCGAAAACGAACCATTGTTTTTACTGTTTTCATCGGGTACTTCAAACTCCACTGCTTTCTTTAAAACCTCGTTAAAATATTCTTTCTTATTTAAAAGCATCCCATTGGAGAATCTTTTCATTGCATCCAGAAATAATAGTTGCATTTTGTAATCTATGAATACATTTACGAATTCTGAAATTTTCAAATGGATATACCTGTGTGTTACTACACTGCTTCATTTTAAACATATGTGAGTACGTGTGCCGACATATTTGAGTCTGTGCAAGGGAAGATTTTGTATAACCTGTTACAAAGTCGAGAATGTTAAAAAAGATTATGATGATGATGCTGCTATTGATGACGATGATGATGATGATGATTAATTAATTTATTATTATTATTATTATTATTATTATTATTATTATTATTATTATTATTATTATTATTGAACCAAAGTATTATTTATATTGTTTTGACACCACAAAAATATAGTCAGACTCATTTGAACGCGTCAGCCAATAGAAATTCAGATCAATTTATTTCAACCCAATCGCGGTTTGCTTCTTAGTAAAAAGTAGCTAATGCAGGCTAATCGTCTCTTTGAAGATGATGTTTACTGAAATCATATATTGTTGCTTAAATCATGAAATACAAAAAGGAAATGCTTCTTTACATGAAATTCAATTTTGAAATTAGTATCGTATACAAATATTTGCTAGTAACTGGAAGCGCATTGGTATCAATCCGCCACCTCTTCAAAAAAGATTCTGGATTAAATCTGCAGAAAAGACATTCTCAGACAGTTAATTCTTATAAAACATCGCCATTGGGTACTCAAGACGTTATTCATTAGGGAGTACAATCAAAATGTCACTACAGAGGCTAAAACCCGTATAAGGAAAACATTTAAGATATTGACACGGATTATTAACAAAACAATCAAGTGGTTTGCTGGAAATTTGTCTAAGTAAATTAACTTCTTCGAATTAATAAAGAATATATATATATATATATATATATATATATATATATATATATATATATATATATATATATATATATATATATATATATATATATATATATATATATACACACACACTATCCCCAGATAACAACACTGTTGTTAGACATGCAAAATATGTCTGATTAGGCTTTTGTGCCAAATGAAAATTTACCAGCTATGCATTCATTTTATTTTGGTTATGGATAAATATACCCCAGATGATAACACTGTTGTGTGCCATGCAAAATATAGTCTACCCCAGATAAGCACCCTGTTGTGTGCCATGCAAACTATTCCCAGATAAGTACACTGTTGTGTGCCATTCAAAATATATTCCAGATAATTACACTGTTGTGTGACATGCAAAATATATCCCAGATAATTACACTGTTGTGTGACATGCAAAATATATCCCAGATAATTACACTGTTGTGTGCCATTCAAAATATATCCCAAATAATTACACTGTTGTGTGACATGCAAAATATATCCCAGATAACTACACTGTTGTGTGACATTCAAAATATATTCCAGATAATTACACTGTTGTGTGCCATTCAAAATATATTCCAGATAATTACACTGTTGTGTGACATGCAAAATATATCCCAGATAATTACACTGTTGTGTGACATGCAAAATATATCCCAGATAATTACACTGTTGTGTGACATACTAAATATTCCCAATATTTTACACCAATGTTTAGTACATCTATCATGATAAGACATTAACGAGATACAAAATCAGTAGCAGCAGATGCTACACCTAACGATACCACAAACGTAGCTGTAAGACCAAAACATGTATTACAAAACGTGGACAATAGACCTCAATCATATTTTACAGAACGTAGATACAACACGTAAACATGTTTTACAAAAATAATTCAAACATGTAACTCGTTCCCATTTTAGTTAAGGTATCAAAATTAATAAATTAAATATATAAAGTGCGTTTATTTTGCAACGTTTTGTTCTTGATAACCCCTAACCCCTCTTTTAATTTTTGAGATCCATTTCTAAAACCATTGATCTTGCCTTTAGATTTGGTGATCTGCGGAGAAATTATTTAAAACTGATCGATGCGGACACTGTCTGGCTTACCATTAGCACAACACTTAAACAAAGAACGGAAGTCAACGTTCTATTAATAGGATTATTTTTCAACAATTATTTTACAATTGAGAATACCAGTTCTGAATGTTCTGCTCGAAGAGATAAAAGATGCAATCAAAAATTACAATAATATCAGTTTGCTTAGTGTGATCGGATAGCGAGAAACTAACTTTGAATTCAGCGCTGAGTTGTTTTCTTATATGTCAGAACTTCTATTTCCATAGCTCTAAGCAAAATTGACGACATCTTATTAGGCTTTTCTTGTATCCACTAAGAGATGTCGTTTTATAAAGATTATTGATACTGACAAATGATTTTATATTTCATTATCTGTTTATTTAGCAAATTAGACCGGGAATTAATAAGATTGACAACGAGTTCGTTTTTCTTGGACTCACTTCAATTTATCGGAAGGTCATTGACATTTTTTTATCTTGGGTATTGAGATCGATGTGTGTGTGCGTGCGTGCGTGCGTGGATTAGGTCGTAATATTTTAGAATACATTGTATTCTGTTGTAGTATTTTAGATTGCATTAAATTACTTCGTACTGTCTTTGGTTACATTCAATAACGTTTTAGTGTCTTTCTTTATATTGGATTATGTCGAAGTGTTTTTTATTACATTGAATTACGTTGCAGTATTTTAGATTACTTTGGATTACATTAAAGTGTTTAAGATTGCGTTGGATTATGTCATAGTGTCTTGATTACCTTAGATTACGTTGTAGTGTTTTGATTAAATGTGATTACGCAGTTGTGTCTTTGTTTACATTGAATTAGGTAGTAGTGTTTTAAATTATACTGGATTACGATACAATGTTTTAGACTGCATTGGATTTCGTCGTAGTGTCTTTGATTACATTGGATTACGTTGCAATGTTTCAGATTACATAGGATTATGTTCCAGTGTTTTAGATTACATTTGATTACGTTTTAGTGTTTTTTTTTATATTTCATTGGATTACGTTGAGGTGTTTTAGAATACATTGGAGTACGTCGTATTGTCTGAGATGACTTTGGATTACGTTGTAGTGTTTTAGATTACATTTGATTACGTTGTAGTGTTTTAGATTACACATGATTACGTTGTATATACTTTAGAATACATTGGATTACGTTGTAGTGCTTTAGATTACATTGCACTAAGTTGTGGTGTTATAGATTACATTGGATTACGTTGTATTGTCTTCTTTGATTGCATTAAGTCGTAATGCCTTTGATTGCATTGGATTACATAACAAATTTGAAATTAATGGGTAATGTTTAAAAAATCGACTTATGTTCATGTTATGTAGTCATTGCGGAAGAGGAAACACTAAACCTAAGAAAAACCATCTAATCAAGAGGCTGACAGAGGATCCCGACGACTTAGAACAACAGAGTTTAAACACCGTAGTTTGCAGGTGGTGAGCGAATACTTAATCTTGCGTCATCGAATCCTGGATAATATCACAGTTCCTTGTCTTTTTCAATAACAAAATCACTATGAATGCAATTGTTCTTTAGTCTAAATTGTTACATTTGACCCACATGCCAGAAATGGGGCCATCATTAAATATGTTTTTAAAACAAGTCTGACGATGGAAAACCCTTTCTGAGGGCATTAACGCCTTGAATTTTTAAACCATCTCTGTTAGCTTGTACTAGATAAGAGGTAGATCAACTTTCCAAACTGCCTGCTCCATACAGTATTTACTTACGCAGCTTGAAGAGTCACAAATCAGAGATCACATTGTTATTTCATACACTATACATATTCTTGTAAGATAAAGCAGGAAGAAATAGTACGAGCAGAACAGCATTTATTAGACATATTGAAAACGTTCCCTACACGTTATAATTCATGCCAGCTTGATGATATTATATATATATATATATATATATATATATATATATATATATATATATATATATATATGTGTGTGTGTGTGTGTGTGTGTGTGTGTGTGTGTGTGTGTGTGTGTGTGTGTTTTTACAATGGTTTTCTAATCAGAAAACAAGGAGTGATATTTCTGGGAGTTTGTTCACATTGGAGATGTAACTGAGTTGGTGCGATATGAAAGTCCGTGTGAGGCCTGTCGCTTTATTGATATACAGGAACAATATTGTAAATGCACACTCTGACAAGCGTTTCTTTACAGAAGACGTGTCACTTTATAATCACATAAAATCTATTTGTAACACCTCAGAACTTAAATGGTCTTGGGAAACAAATATCTCAATTGACAAATACTAAGCTTGTATTCTGTACAGTAATACTTCTGATATTCAATCCCTGACATTTCTAAGAAAATTAATTAACCATACTATGCACCACTATATATGCAATGCTCAACCACGGGATTGAAGAAGTTATCTTGAACAAACATCTTGGATGTCTTTCTGTCGAACGACTCATGGCGCAATTAAATACACTATATTCAAGAAAAGGCACGGTCAAAAAATTATGTAATGCGGGATTCGAAAAATTCCAACTCTGAGCAACATCATATATATATATATATATATATATATATATATATATATATATATATATATATATATATATATATATATATATATATACATATATATATACATACATATATATATATACATATATATATATATATATATATATATATATATATATATATATATATATATATATATACATATACATACATATATATATACATACATACATATATATATATATATATATATATATATATATATATATATATATATATATATATATATATATATATATATACATATTCATATAGAGGTGTATGTTGATGGGATGGACGTACTACGTACGTACGTACGGAAATGCAGAAAAGGGACAGGACAGTCTTTATTTCAAACGATACAAATCACAAGCTTACAATATAGTAATTGGATTAAACCATCGGTGTCTTCCATCTCTAATCGCACCAGATATTAATGTCAATACTCGCTATGACCAAAGTAATGGTGTAATTTCCAATCAATTCAAACTAGAAGAAGTCTAAATTGTAAAACATGTCTTGCAGCAGAAGTAAATTTCAAAATTCATCTGACTCGATTTAAGACAAATTGCAGCTGACATAATCGGCAACGTAGATGTGGACGTATTTATAATACCCTGTCATTATTAGCAAGAACAACGCACCAAACTAATTAAATCCCTTACACTAATATGAAAATGCAATTCGAATGTATTGTGTTCTTTGTGACACCGATCAAGAATATATTGCAACAACTCTCTACAAGGAAGCACTGTAGTTGATATACAAATTCTAAATTTTTCTCCGAATTACTGAGAATTATCTTCACTTCCTTACCGATAGTATCGAAAGTGGAAACCCCTCGCATCTCCGCATCAACATATAACGCCCTATTTCGTATTCCATTCATGGAATGACAACTCTCAAGTCACTTTGATCAGCAGAAAGACATCATGTTCGCACGATCTCTTTGAAACTAATCGAAGTTTTCCCGGACAGAGAATATAACTTCCATGATAAATTGACTACCGGACATATTTTCTATACTAACCATGTCCAAAACCTGGTATGGAAATGGTCATCTCAAAATCTTATCAAGTCTACCATATATTTCAGAGAGAACAGGCATAATCTATTAGTTAATTAGTTAATTAGGCAAAGTATTTAGGGCCAACGCCTAATGTAAATGAAGAGATCTCATTCAGAGAGGATGGTGACTTCTTCATGTACATAGCGTTAAAGAAAAACAATTTAATTGAATTCAAGGCTGCAATTAGGTTTTTCAGACTTCTTAAAGGCTACTATCAAAACGCAATGTTCACGTGGAATTAGGCAGTGTTCCTAAATCAAAGACAGTAACAGGTAAGCATTTTGGGAAAAAGCAAAGCATTTCCTTTTACTCAGTATCGATACAGTTCTTCGAACTTCATTTTCACTCTTTCATTAATCACAATATCGCTGGTACACAAACTTTAAATAACATCTCTTCCCTTTGCGGATCTGCCATATCTTTTGGAGTCAACTGTATTTTAATTGGACTTTGATGCCGTATGAACGTCGCTGGGAGATGTTCAGCTCTCACATAACGAAACAGACCATAGTATCTCTGTATCAGCCGCATGCGTAGAACTCCCCAGATTTGTCAGCCAAATAAGTCTCGAAGAAGATACTCAATCTCGCGTTTATGAAGGCCTTATTAAACGAAATAGTGTTCATGATCTGTCAGATAAGGTCTTGATAGGCCTAAAAACATGTGTACTGTGTAGTACTTGCATGCTTGATAGGCCTAAAAACATGTATACTGTGTAGTACTTGCATGCTTGATAAACCCAAAAACATGTGTACTGTGTAGTACTTGCATGCTTGATAGGCCTAAAAACATGTGTACTGTGTAGTACTTGCATGCTTGATAGGCCTAAAAACATGTGTACTGTGTAGTACTTGCATGCTTGATAGGCCTAAAAACATGTATACTGTGTAGTACTTGCATGCTTGATAAACCCAAAAACATGTGTACTGTGTAGTACTTGCATGCTTGATAGGCCTAAAAACATGTGTACTGTGTAGTACTTGCATGCTTGATAGGCCTAAAAACATGTGTACTGTGTAGTACTGGCATGCTGGTATTGAGAAAATAAATCAAACGCAACCTAAATATTTGTTAGATTAATACTCCCACTCTGTCTTGATATATATCGTATTATTATAACTCAACATACTAAGGTTATGGTCAGTTTGATGTGGTCAGCTGGCTATGGCCAGTTCGCTATGCTTAGTTTCCAACATCAAACAACATTATTAGCAAGAACAATTCATCAAACTCAAACACACACCACTGTATTAATCCACTTTTATCCATGACTTACGAAACTTTTCGAATTTTTTTTACTCGTATTAATTTTGACGGGATATATATCCTTAGTGATTTCTATAGGGTTGTTCAGCCGAATATGTTTTATTCACCAATTATCGAAATTCCTTACCTAGTTCTTTATGTATGAGAATTATATAATGTATAATACCAAAAAATTCAGCATGCATGGTCTTTCAGACAGCTTCTTTCAAAATACCATCTCCTCCCCCTGTGTATCTTAACTGCAATGCTCTTATCTATGTCAACACTTATACATATTTGGGTCATATTTTGAAATCCAATCGGTCGGATAATGAATATATGATGAGACATTACCGATCTCTGTGTACTCGAACAAACATGCTTCTGCGTAAATTCAAGAATTGTTCATTGCATATCAAAATTAGATTATTTACATCTTATTCCTGCACCATGTATTGCGCTCCTCTGTGGACAAACTCTAGTGAATGTAAGAAAAGAAAACTAGTTATTGGTTATAGTAATAGTTTTCGTTTTCTATTAGGTCTTCCAAGGTGGAACAGTGTCTCCAACATGTTTGTTAATTATAATGTATTCAGTTTTGATGAAATAATGAGAAAGTACATATTCTCAATGATGACAAGAATATCTAATAGTAAGAACTGTATACTGAAATCTCTTAGGAATTATGACATTCATGTAAACTCTCGTATTATTAGTAGATGGAACAAATTACTCTTTAGATGTGTCATTTAATTTTTACTCTTAATAACGCATGGCGCAGTTAACAGTTGTAGATGTTGCTGTATATTTCTGAAATAAAGAATTATTATCTTATCTTATGTCGAATTTGGCTTGAGGTCACCCATAACCCATATGTGCTATTTGTTTTAGTGCTATTTGTATGTGATAAATAATATATATGTGATGATAGCATGTTATCTTTAAAACCATCCCAGCTGTCCTTTATGTCGGCGCGCATTTGTCTTGACGTCAGATAGATAGATAGATAGATAGATAGATAGATAGATAGATAGATAGATAATATTTGTGTCTAGGTGCAAACCATCGTATCATGAAAAATACTTACCGAAAATCAGTTTAACAACAGGCGACTTGCAGCGGTTTTAAATGATTTATATAGTCTGAGAATCAGTGATTTCTTTGTAATTGATGGATCTGATGTCGTTTGCAAAGTGTTAACCAAATGATTGATCGTAAGATTTCAGTATGTTTACATAAATATGGTGTCCCTTTTTATAAAGCCAGTCCACAAATGAGCGATGAAGCCATTTCCGATAATTGCAAGATTCGTTCTTTGTTTTATTTGGAAAGGTTCAACTATGAAAGATTTTTTAGCAATTTTTCTTTACCACAGCCTATTCCGTACCTAAATTTGCTTTGTAAGGCCAGAATGTGCTGATAAGCCGTAAAACATCAAGCATATATGCATGCATACATACATACATAAATACATACATACATAAATACATACATAAATACATACATACATACATACATACATACATACATACATACATACATACATACATACATACATACATACATACATACATACATACATACATACATACATACATACATGTATATTAGTTTTATTCCGTTAAACACAGAGTCTAGCATCATTTTCTAATGATCTCGATGGAAGCTGTAAGCGCAAGCCAAATTACGTTTCGTGAACTCTTTAGAGCTAATAGCGATTCGGGTTCCTGCCGTCGCTATGTGAATAGACGATGAGATTCGAGTCGCCATAGGATTTGCCTAATGAACGGTACAATTCGAGCTGTACAATACTGAGAAAAATCCGAACAACAGTTTTGTTTCTTTAATATACATTGTTAAGAATTCCCACTTGATAGTTTATCATTCAGTCATCCTTAGCTAATATGATCGCAATTTCAATACAAGTTTGGCCCATCGACCTTTATCCCCTCTTGAAGATGCAATCTGTACTTCCATACCTCTACGTAATGTGACCCCTTATTGCAGTATCTAGGTAAAGGTGGCCTGCTGGTTAAAGCGTCCGCCTCTGGATGCGGGAGGTCGTGGGTTCGAACCCCTGCGAAGTCATGCCAAAAGAAATGACACTAACAGCTGCCTCGCTAGGCACTCACCATTAAGACGTTAGTAGCTGGACTAGTGGGCCTGGTATCAGGATAATGTGATTTGGTGAGACATGATGCAATATGTCTGCGGCATGGTGTCTCAGTGCTAGACATCACTATAAACTACCACACTGCAGACATCGTAGCGATATGACTAAACTGTTACACCTACATTAAAATACAAGCCACACACACACACACACACACACACACACACACACACACACACACACACACACACACGTGCGCGCGCTCACACGCGCGCGCTACCTGGTGTCGAGATTCAGCTTGATAAAAAAAGACACAGATTGCAGAGAATAGCTTCGCTTGCAGCATTTAGTTCAAATTATATTGTTCAAATATAGCGTGTACCCTTTATAAAGTGTGTACCCATATATAGCGAGTACCCTTTATAAAGTGTGTACCCATATATAGCGTGTACCCTTTATAAAGTGTGTACCCATATATAGCGTGTACCCTTTATAAAGTGTGTACCCATATATAGCGTGTACCCTTATATAGTGTGTACCCATATATAGCGTGTACCCTTTATAAAGTGTGTACCCATATATAGCGTGTACCCTTATATAGTGTGTACCCATATATAGCGTTTACCCTTTATAAAGTGTGTACCCATATATAGCGTGTACCCTTTACAGATCACAGGCGCAAAATGTAAGTGAGGAGATGAAATTCTTATTTTGAAATCTATTAAGGACGTTGTAAACTTTTAGTTTCATATAGCAGCAAGGAGGACGAATCGGGCATCACTAATTGAGTTAGATTTTAAGCAAATAATTTAAGTCCTCTTTTTGCCAAATGGAGCCTTAACGATTTTAGAGCTATTTCGCACAAAAAAAGGCTGCTACAGAGACAGTCTCCAGACCCGGCGCCGTTGGCGCTGTGGAGACAAACTGGTATGGTAATATCGTTTACGATTTCAACCAAATATTGTAACAAGTCCGATACGATATCTTGATCTAGGGTCATGCAAATTGATCGTTACAAATCCATGTGGAATTGACTGAGTGTGACTAAAAAATTTATAAAGAGATTATAATCCATATCTTCACTGCACCAGGTCTGGTGAATATTTCGTAGCGTATGAGTGTCAACTCCATTAAATACAGCAAGAATATTACAATTATCTCTGATCACTTTTGGTACTTGTGCATATCTCTGAGTGACATATATAACATCAGTATTTTTATGCCTACCTCTGAAAAATATCCTAGTAGGATTTTTTTGATTATCTAACATCACATCATCATATACGACTAAATTGTTAATACTTCCATCAATAACATCAATGCTCGGTGCTTCCTCGATATCGGTTATAAATTCAATAATATCCTCAACGATTTCCGATTTTGCTTTCTCGTTAAAGTCCTTTAACACCTCGTAACATCGCTGATCGTCTACACTATGGTCTACTAAATATAATGTATCCCATTGCATCCATCTCGTTATCAAATTAAGTACCAACTGTGTCTTGCCACTTCCAGATGGTCTAATTATAATCATGCGAATAAAATTTGGTAGCGCTGCATGATGTTTAACTGGTTCTCGTGTCTTTGTCGCCGAAAAAACAATTACATTCATGTTATTATAAATAAATTATGGATCTATAGTGTGTGAAATGTAGGACGCGTACAACAACAATTGACCCAACACCTACTACAACTAAAATAACAGAGAAGCTATCACTGGCAAGTGTGAACGATGTGGTTTAAATTTTTTTAGATTTGCTATAAAAATGGAGGTGATATTGCAGGAAAACTAGCAAAACTGCCCGGGACTCCATGGGCAAAATATCCAAGAGAAAAACACCTTCCAGGGTATAGTTATTGTGGACCTGGAACCAGACTCGATATCCGACTCGATCATCAAAACCAACCCAAACCAGGTGGATATCCAATAAACGCTATTGATAAGGCGTGTCATGCTCATGATGTTGCTTATAAAAGCAATAATCTGCAACACAGACATATCGCAGATGTGAAATTGATTCATGCGTTAAATTCTATCACTGATAAATCCTTCAAAGAAAAATTAGCTTCATGGTTGATAAAATCGGCGATGAAAAGTAAATTAATGCTGCGTGCTGGTAATAAAAAACAACATGGAATCTATTTATTATTCCCCAAGAGGATACTGGAGGGGTATATCAGCAATCGTTAAACTCGTTAAAGCCGCAAAAGTAAAAAATACTACAGCAAAGTATTGGTTATCCAAACAGGTGATATGGCAGATTTATCTACCACCGCCTAAACAAATTAATTTCTCACATTTTGATGTCAGCGTCCCTAATGATGTTCATCAAGCTGATATATTATTTCTGCCGCATGATAGTGTTTACAAGTATGCGCTAACCGTAGTTGATGTTGCAAGTAGATGCAAAGAAGCAGAGCTGCTAACGACGAAGTCATCAACTAAAGTAGCTTCTGCGTTTGAAAGGATTTGTCGACAAGGTCCTCTACAGTGGCCAAATCTATTACAAGTTGATCCTGGCAAGGAATTTCAGGGTGCAGTGTTATCAACAATGAAGCATCATAATGTCACTATCAGACGGGGACATACTGCACTACATCTCAATCAGGCAATTGGTTGTTGAACGATTTAATCGGACACGTGCTGAGCGGTTATTTGGATATCAATACGCGAAGGAGTTTATTCAGGATACAAGATCTCGTGAATGGGTCAAGAGATTACCTGGTGTAATTATACCGCTAAAAAATGAAATTACTCGAACAATCAACATGAAACCTATTAACGCAAAAACAAAGAAGTATATAACTTTACAAAAACCACAAAATGATTTTTCAAAACAACCAATACTCGGCAATGTCACTGTGAGATAAATTTATATGAACCAGGAGAGCTTGAAGGTGGAAAAAAACATAAAATATAATGATCCTATATGGAGTGTTACCGCACATAAAATATCTAGCATAGTAAGATCTACGGGTAGACCAGGAATCTATAGGTTGGATTCAACTGCTCCTCATTACGGATTTACGCGTGAACAATTACAAGTGATACCCGAGGATACTCAATTACCACCGCGTTTTCTTAACTAGCACCTCTGCGTCTGTTACACTCTCAAGACAAGTCAACATTACATTATCTCTGGTATGACCAAGGCTGCTATATTTTCTGTCTGCGGTAAATTGGCGAGGATCTTTATCCGACCAACACCAACGCATTATACAATTACAACTTGCGCAGTGATTATTGTGTTGTTGCTTCAGCGTATTATAAACTCAGCATCAATGTCAAATTTTCTGTTATTTTTTTTTGTCCTGTTGTTTAAAACCAGTGAGTTTTTTTCTGATTATGTCATAGTTGACAATATCACTGATTCTGGTGTCATTAGTATCTAAACCAACTCTTCGAAGTTGATTTATTCTTCGTACTCTGGACACTGCTAAGTAAACTAGATTTGACCACTCGATGCGGTCATCAACGATCCAAACAATTATATCGGATATAGTCAATCCCTGCGAAGAATGTATCGTCGCTGCGTATTTTAGCTTCCATGAGGATTTATCAGCACGCAATGCATCTTCAACGACTTTGATATCAACCAACACAATATCATTTAACACGAGAATTTGTTTTTCACTTTGTCCAGGAATATCAACTTCGATATTCTGTCTTCGTGTATCCGAAGGTATATAACACAGCGGCACTGGAAGTGTTGCAAATTTTTCTTTATGCGTGTTAAATAACCTCATCTGAAGTGTCTCTCTGACTATCTTTCTACTTGCCACTATCAAATCGTTTGGTCTCCACGCTTCCCAAAAATCATTTAATGGGGTTTCTGAAATTATTTCACGAGCTATTTCACACTGGATTTTATCCGGTTGTAATCTGATTAGTTTCTTAAACTCTTTTAATTCATTTTCAAGTGATCTATGATCAGTACTAATTTAAATAGTCTACAAAATTCTTTAGCCAATTATGTGGGAATAAACCGATAAATGGTGGTTATTGACCATGATCGCCACACATTATCATTTTTGTATTCGCTAGCAACAGCCAATTAAGAAATATTTGTAATACATCTAACAACACTGTGCATATCTCATCCCAAATGATGATTTCAGGAATATATTTCTCTCCCATTCGATCAGGAGTCTATTCGTCACCTTTCCATCGAAAGAAACTGTGATAAGTGCAAGCATTAACTCCCTGCTGCTTCATCTCTCTTGCAAGTTTGTGCGCTGGTGTTAGCACAATCATGTTTGACTTCCCCTCAAATAATTTGATCACACGTTTCGTCTTCCCTGACTCACCACAGCCGTTTAAATAATTGGTTTTATATTTACATATTGGATCGGAAATCGAAGGTGCATTAGATAATTCTGATATCTGATTAGTTGTCAAATAATTGTTTTCAATCGTAACATCTGCGGATTTAGAATAATCACGCCCTATTTCCTTTTTTATTCTATGTGATCACCAACTCTCGTCGGAGTTTATAAATTTAGCCACTGTGTTTTACATCTATATAAAATGAATCAGTGGCGACTCTAACCGCGGTGTCAGGAAATCTATTTATCATCGATAGCAAATTGATAGAAGCATAAGCCCTTAAATGTGTATACTGGGGATTATCTCCGTCGTTGTAAGTAACAATTGTACCGAATTCTGTTCCATCGGACAAAAGCGTCTTTACGATTGACATATACCCTTAGATGTTGTATCTGCGATTATAAAATCGTATTCAGCATCATCTATAATTAATCGTGAAGAATACCATGTGTGGTCGTATTTCCACCTTGGGTGAATTTAACAATTATTCCTCTACCGAGATCTTTTGCGTGTTTATTTCTAACTTCAAAGATCTCCTTGGACCACCTAAATATATATTCCTCGTCGAGATCAGGAAATTGTTTGTTGTTTTCGCTGATTATACTATCTAGACAATCGGGTTGTAGTTTGTTTCCGATATGATATAATTGCTTCACTGACAATCAACGATATCAGCATTTTAGAATCAATCATATTCTATAATAACATTATTGGCATCCAGTGTTTTTCAGAGATGTGTCTTCCAAACCAAACATAGCAGCACGGATGAAAGTCCTTTAGCGAATTCAAATGATACCAAACGAGCGAATCCGGTGAGATCAAAATCGGGTAGCGGCCTATTAATCGCAACACGGGTCATTTCGTGCGTGAGATGATCAAATCATTTAAAATACTCAGAGCATTTTCAGTACCCGAGAAACCTCTATGGATAACACGCAACCATATCAACCGAATTGACACATTCGGGGTCATACTTGGTATCCCATAATCCACCGTGTCCATATTTTACGCAGCTTAACTGTATATCTGAGAGAAATTCAGCTCTTGTTGGTTTCAATAAATGTTTCTCTCTGGCGAAATGAGCTGCAACTGACGGGATTGTAAAACAGTTTGTTATTAATTGTTTGTCGTAGTCGTAATCTGTTGAAAAGCCACGAGCTAGTTTTCTCGTCGTGAAGAGCTACAGAATGATATATTTCGCCGTTAGGTCTTACAAATTGATCGAATTTACACTCTTCGTCTTTGAAACTCTGAAATAAACACACTGACACATGATCGTTTCTACTTGACTGAAAAATACAATCAAATAGTTTCTCCTCCGGGAGGCTTCCTCCTGATAACTCCACGGGTAAATATTTTAAGGTTTTATTGCGCGGAAATATTGTTACCGCTGAGGTCCTCGCATGTGCATTATGGTCAATAATTTTTATTAGGTTTCCCTTTGATTTATATTTCGATTCGGGTAATACCTCTTCTGTTATCGTTATTACGGTTATTGGGAATCTTAGTGATGTTTCTAATTCAGCTACATTTTGAATTGTAACCCCATTCTCCCTAACTGATAACCCCATTCATTTATTTTTTACGTCTTAGATCCGTCAATTTGTTTCCACGCAACGTATTTGTAAAATGCTCTATTATTCGTTCTGCTACACAATTCAACAACGAATGTTCCATTGTTTTTAATTTCTCAATACTCCGTTTGCCATTTAACGGATAGATTCCATAAACAACCTTGGTTACAGAATAGGATCTCTCGTAATACGGTTTGTCAATTCCAGTCAGTGTTCCTGGTTTGGAATCCTAACTCACAGTGACAGATCTTTTATCTTTCAGAATGGGTTCAAATTTGTCGCGTATAATCCAATTTCCTGTTTCTGAGCAGATAATGAATTTCACTCTAAAAAAATACTTTTTCTGGTCAAGATGCGAGATTATCACTATTGCTCTTTCGTCGTTCATGGTAACATCAACACCACCATCGATTCGAAATATTGACCAACAGTGAGATGCACCATCGCGCTTAAATTCGTTAAATCCCTTATGGATTTTACCTATCATACTTCTATCACTTGTTAGACCCTTATCGAGTATGGATTTTCTATCGAGATTGAATTTAGCATTTTTCCAGGGTTTTATTTTTGATAATCTCTCGAACTCCTCCATGCTATAATTAAAACAAGTATCTAAAAAAGGAATTATATATATATATATATATATATATATATATATATATATATATATATATATATATATATATATATATATAATGAATAATTGCAAATGGTTTATGATTGGATCAGTAACCACTTGTAAAAAATCATGCAGAAATTAATTCTGCGGATATCATTCACAAAGCGTACGACGTGGAATCTTAGGTCAGCATACGATTTGGGGTAGGTTTGAGAGGAAATCCGCAATTGTGTCTCAATTGTGGCGGTAAGCGATACAGGGAACTAAAGCGTTATTATGATAAGAGAATCAAAAACTCTGACCCTGACTCCATCAAGGTCAAAATCATAAGAACACCTCAAAACTACATTACTAGATTCCCAAGTAATAATTAAACCAAACAATTAATTAGACAAATAATATATTGCATATAAATGAACCAAGACTTTCAACCACATCCTACGATCAGCAATTATGAAGCATCTCGTGATGGTATTGTCAGACACCGCAGGCTGAAGAAACCATTAGGTACGGTTAATAATCAAGGGTATATTAGATTTAATGCTGGGGGAAAACTATCTTAATCAAAAATTCATTTTCGAATGTTTCATGGGGGTGATCAATGACGGTTTTGTAATTAACCATAAAAACAAATTGGAAAATCTACAGACTATTACTTAGAGTAAAAATACCAAGCGGGGATGGGGGTGGGTGGGAGTGGGGGGTGGAAAACACTCGAAATATGCGAGACAGATCAATAAATATTTATACCAGCGAAGAAAAAACATTTAAATAGATAAAGAAAGCTGGAAAATATTTTGATATTTGTATACCATCGGTACTATATGTTGCGGAACATATTACTAAATCAGCATTTTCAAATCGTTTAAAAAAACAGAAATTCAATTCATATATATCTGATTTCTGTTTTGTACTGTAAGTATATAACATCAAGGGGAATAACTCGTGTGGGCTTGTTTATATAGTTTCTGAAACAGAGATAACTCTGTTGTTGTTGTTGTTACAAAAATACTTCAGTGATCTCAATGGGAATAATCGCGTATTAGTTTTCTCACAGAACGAATCAAATAAATAGGTATTTACAGCAATAGTATTCTTTTTTTGATACTTTTATCAGGTATTTGGACTTGTTTAGATGATGTTAATAATCACAATTAAGTACACGAAAGAGTAAAAATCACACACCACATTATTGATTAGTTAGCTTATATGCATATTATATATTTGGGGCTTTAAGCCATTCGAAATTCAATCGTGAAATCACTCTGCGTCACACACCGTCACACGGTATGAATGTGTTTTTGCATTAAACCCGGGGTGATTTTGTTGGGGGTAGAGTGGTTTCACAGATGAATGTAGATATAACCCCTTATGTGTTGTATTGTCCTATTTGCACACACACACACACACACACACACACACATATATATATATATATATATATATATATATATATATATATATATATATATATATAATCATTTGTAAATATATACATATATTCTTTGTAAATGTGACGTCATACACTAAGCATACCTTCTGGGGTTCTAAACCATTATTTGACGGGTTAGGTCCTCACACGGAGACTGTGCTTCGTGGTGCGCCTGGGTCTGCTCAGAAGCAAATAACACCAGAGAGGCCCGCATGGGGTTGTGTTGTCTTATATATGTGACCTCTAGGCTTCTAATATACGAAGGTGTTTCAGGAGTTCACATTGGGGTCTTTCATATATCATCATGTGCCTTACACACCTTCTCTAATACAGAGGTTAAAGTCTGTATTGTACCTAATCACACTTGAAAGAAAACGGGTCAAAATTGACCCCTAATTATTTTTGTATTTAATGTTATATATATATATATATATATATATATATATATATATATATATATATATATATATATATATATATATATATATATATATATATATATATCATATATCATATAATGAATTTCGAAAATATGAATGACATAATAAATGCGATTTCAAATTTGAAAAATCAAAAAATGCAATTATCGCGTAAATTAGGTTTTAATCATATTCTCTCCGATGTTCAAGATCTCGATGATAGCGCTCAAAATAATAAATATGTCTTGCCTTCACAGTATACACTAATCAAAAGGATTCAGCATGCGGTAAACGAATCTTTGATTTATTGTAGTGATGTCAACAAATTCATCACACTATTTACAGCAGTCGAAAAAGTCAGAGCTGAACTCGGCCAACAATACCATGTCAGACGAACAATAAACTCAAGAATTAAAATGATTTAAGATATCATCAAGCAGAATAATACACTTGAAAACACTGTGAATGATCATCACTTTGCCGTCTTGACTGCTCCAACGTTGTATCCAAACACAATCTAACACTAATCAGTTTTGTACTACATGTACACTACCTACGCTGTTTTGCAGGTATGTGATTACTCAATACGTGTTTGACAATTTGTATGGGTTGACATTCTTTAGGCCTCCATTGATAAAATCACCGAGACAAATTCTTGGCGTTGTTTTTCTTGTCTCCATGTTTGTCTCTGTGTTGGTGTTTGACGTTTCCTCTATTGTCGCTCTTCGATTTGTCTTTGTCGTTCTTCTATTTGTTGTGTATTATAAAGACTGGTTAAACAACTCATTTTGGAAAGACATTAGATTGATTTGGCTTTGCTTCTTCCTGATAGGAGTGAGGAGACCTTTATGATGCAGGTTGATATTAATTAAGCTTCTCCCGAAATTAAACTGGTCGTTAGTTAGAAGAAAAACCCTTTATTTACTTAGTGGCTCTTTGCATCGAATACGTTAGTAGCTATTCTTTCAGAAAGTAAAATATTATCAACTGCATTTTTGTTGCAACATATTGAAACAGTAATGACTCTTTCCAACAACAAAAGCAGCTGGCTTTACTATGACGAACAGTTCCATTAACTGGTCAATCGCCATGAAGCTGAATGGGGCACAACACGTTTAGAGCTGTAACCGCAGTCGGTTGAAGACTTGCAAGAGATTGCACAACTTCAACATCAAAATTCCCCAATAGTTAAGTTTCTAAACGGAGTTTGCTTGCCCTATCAGAAATGTAAAATCTGCTAATTCCAGCACAAATATTTAATTTGTCTTGGAATCCACCCGAATATATCATGTAAACAGTATTTAACGCACCTTTAAAGGTCATGTCAAAAATAAGCCTTTGCTTTTTTGTGGAATCGCAAAATAGGGAGAAAACCACCCAATAAATGAAAGCTACCCATCAGGCCCCCTAGGCAACATAAGTAATGCGTTACCTACGCCAATTGCATTACATCGCCTTCAGCCTGGGTTAAAGGGGTGTGACACACTCTCAACACACTCGCTAATCAACGATTGCACTCGGACCTTTGATATCTGTCATAGTGGATCCATAGAGACATTGGGTTGTAACAACTTCCTAACGGCTGAAGCACAACTAGAAGCTGTGGACGCCAAAATCCAAAAAGGAATTGACACATGGCCTGACTGAGAAAAATACTCCAGGCACTTACTGTCTAATTCACCCCTTGTCACATTTGCATGGACTTTCTTTCAATAATAATATTTCGTCAGAAAGGTCGTCATTTGAGTGTGATTCGATTGAAGACGATATATCTTCTATTAAGTAGATAGTAAAAGGATGTTGTATGGATAAAGCGTGTGTGTTTTGAATCATACCAGTCATGCCTTCACGATATCCTTTGTTCGGTTTTTAATAGAAAATCAAATTATATTTTGATAAATGTTTACCGATGGGCTGCAGTTCGAGCTGTAATATTTTCGAAACCTTTAGCAGGACATTGCACTGGATAGCCGACAACAAATTGAGTAAACAGCATATAGTCCATGTTTTGGATGATTTTCTCTTATTAAATAGTACTAAGGATGGATGCTTGCATAAAGGCAACGACTTTTCTACGGCTATGTGAAGACATTGGCATTCCTATGGCACAGGATAAAACCTTCCTCCCTGCCTTTGTGATGACTTTATTAGGTTATTAATTGGATGCAGAAATAATGGAAGTGCGTCTACCGCTTGACAAACATGCTGCATGTCATGAACTGATAAAAAAATATGTCAGCAGAAAGCAAAGATCACACTTCATAATTTTCAGTCCAATAATTGATAGCTTCAATTTTTCCTGTGTCGTGGTACTTCTAGTACGATAATTCCTTCGTCGACTCATTAGTCTCACAATTGGAGTTTCACATCCACGACACAATATTCAACTCATAAAAGCAGTAAAATCGAATTTGATTTTGCGGAGTTGTTTTTGTCAGCATTTCATAGGTCGCCTATTCTTCTTATGAGATAGCTGGTTGAACTCGTACATACTGAATCTCTTCACTGACCAATCTAGTACTGTGAGCTATGGGACTGTTTTAGGATCTAGATGGTTCCATGGGATTTGGAATGATGAATGGAAAAGGAAAAACATTACTTGAACTTTACCCTGTTGTCATTGCTATTCAAATATGTGGGCCTTTGCTTGATAACAATTGTATTCATATCGATACTGTAAACATGGCTTAAGTTCATTACGCCATTAAGCAATATTGCAGGTAATCCGACATTATGTATTTGATTCGACGACTATTCCTCATCTGCCACCGCTACAATATTTTGTTCCGTGCTCGTCACATTCCTGGTCTTTAATTGTTTTAGCGGATGTTCTTTCTCGCCAACAGGTAGAGATTCCTCCAGCTCTAACTTTGTGCAGAGGAAATCCCAGAACAGGCACTGGAACTACCGACATTAACAGACTGGCAAAGATATTGTCCATGTTAGTACAAAGTGTTTTTTCTCCATCTTCTGTAGAATCTTACAGGAGCAGTTGGAAACATTACATCGATTTTGCAACTGCTTTAGAACTCCACAGCAGTTTTTCGGTTTCATGTACCAATTTAGAACTGTTTACCTAGTATCTTTTCTAAAACCACTATGCACCATCAACTATATCTACTTATGTCTCGGGTATTGGCTATGTGCAGAAACTAATAATAGCCCTGATCCAAACAATTCCTTTCATGTTCAAAGACTCCTGCAAACGCTTCATAAACAAGTATGCACACAGATACCAGACTACCAACTGATAAATGTATGCTACAAAATCGCGTCCTAGTCCAGCCCACATTTACCCCACAATGGTTTTCGTGCGACTCTATTTAAATCTTAGTTTCTTCTCTCATGTCATGCTTTTCTGAGGATAGGGGAAGTGACCGTTAGACAGCCTGGATGCAGCAATTCAAACTTTCTTCATTTCTCTCGGGTTCGGATCAGCGACGATGGTTTAGCTGTCAAGTTTACACATTACAAACACTTCGATGGTACCCTTTCTCGCCTCAGTGTTGTGCCCCAAAACGTACAAGACAAGTGCACTGTCCACGCGCTGCGCCATTATTTGCAACTGCAAAATATAAGGCGGGACCACTCTTCCTTACTTCTGGGGCATTGCTCATAACTAAGCATGAGTTCAACTAAGCCCCGTGCACAGCGGTCCTGAAGTGCGGTTTTAACCCTCTGTTATTCAAAACTCATAGATGTATTATAGGGGCAGGCATAAGGAGGCTAAGCAGGGTCTCTCAGATAGTCTTTTATGAGTCTTGGGTCTGTGAAGGTACAAGATCGTTTGCGGATTAATTTTCTAAATCAGTTATATCATGATTTTCAACTTTAAAAAACTAAAAACTATCCCTGATCCAACCAATTCCTTTCCTATTCAAAAATTCCTGCAAACGCCTCATAAACATTTACCGCACACAGATGCCAGACTACCAATTGTTAAATCCATCCTACAAAAACTCGTTCTAGTGCTGCCGACAGTTACCCACAATGCTTTTCGTGCGGCTCTATTTAAGCATGTTTCTTCTTGCATTTCATGCATTGCTGAGGGTAGGGAAAATGGCCGTTAGACAGTCTTGTTGCAGCAATTCACACTTGCTACAGTTCTCTCAAGTTAGGATCAGTGACGATGGTTCAGTTGTTTACACATTACAAACACTGCAAGGGTGCCCCTTTCTCGCCTAAGTGTCGTGACTCAAAGAGTACAAGAACAGTGCCCTGTCCACGCGCTGCGTCAATATTTACAACAGTAGGGTTGTCAGGCGAGAGCACTCTTCCTTACCTCTGGAGTGTATGGGTGTGCGTGTGCCCATAACTAGGCAAGAGTTCAACCAAGCCCTGCGCACATCGCTCCTACAATGCGGTTTTAATCTTCAATTATTTAAATCTCATAGCTTTATGACTGGAGCAGCAACGGAGGGTACTAAGCAGGGTCTCCCAGAGAGGATTATTCGGGTCTTGGGTAGATGGTTCTCCGATGTCTTTAAGAAATACATACGTCTGAGCGATAGAATTTCCAGTTTGTAATTTAGTTCTGTCTTTCGTTGTTGTACACGTCATCATATTAATTAATGCTGCCTTGATCTGCTTTCCAGTTCTTCTTCTTCCAGGTCATGTGGGTGCACATACCGATAGAGCCGTCCACATCTTACAAGCACTCAGTTGCTTATGGGTTCATTGCAGAGCACGTCACTTCACATGGGTTCCTTGAAGGTGTGACCATCTGGCAACACGTTCTTCCAGTGCGTTCTGCGACATGTAATACACCCTTGTCACGATATGGGATGCACACTTCAGCATTCACTGATTATTACTTCTACTGCTTCCATGCTTGTTTTTTGCTTGATTGCTGCAGGTATTCCCCTTTTTTCTAGCTTCCATTTTGCGTTAAATAGAGAGCGCTAGATGTGTATGGTCTTCTCTGTGTGATGGCAGTCTGGTCCCAAAGTGTCAAGCACATGAGCTTCATTATGTATGTAAAGTAAGGCTAGATCATGTACCAAGTGTGCATTGAGAAGCTATGCCATTATAGCCGTAACATCGATAGGCATTTGTATAACCTTTGACTTGAAGTATGTTTGATTTCTGTATATAATCTATATAAGACACTATTATAAGTCACTAAAAGTGGCCTGCATCTACAATCATGGTGTATGTTATTATTTCTTTCCAGGTGCTGAACTCTAACAACGCTCGCCTCGCAGGGTCATTCTTAATTCAAGTATCTGTCTTCTCAGTCGTGCTGTCCGTCGTGCTATAAACAAAAACCATACATACATACATACATACATACATACATACATACATACATACATACATACATACATACATACATACATACATACATACATACACAAACACACACACGCACAGTTATACATACATATATACATACATACACACACAAACACACACGCACATATATACATACATACACACAAACACACAAGCACATACATACATACATACACACACGCACGCACGCACACATACATACAATTATACATCACACACACACACATGCATGCATACATACATACATACATACATACATACATACATACATACATACATACATACATACATACATATATAAATACATACATACATACATACATACATGCATACATACATACATACATACATATATAAATACATACATACATACATACATACATACATACATACATACATACATACATACATACATAAATACATACATACATACATACATACATACATACATACATACATACATACATACATACATACATACATACATACATAAATACATTAATAAACCATATAGATTCCAATAGCTATTTTTTAACAGCCTTTGTTATTGCGTAATACAAAAATAAAGCTTAGTAACCATCACAATGAGAAAAGAATCGGACTGATATCAAAACAAGATACAAGCAAAAACAAAATCGTATTTTCTCAATGAAATGTTTTCTATATAGGAATGGTTGCAATTCAACTAGATTACAAGTGATTTTTTTGTTGCTGATATTTTGTATTAAATACATATTTTGTTATGTACACAATTATTCAAAAATGTATGTATGTATGTATATTTACCAATAAGTAAAATTATACATTTATGCCGATCTTTTGTTTTTTTGCAATGGCCCTAGTATATTAAACAAGGGATACTCTGATTCACTTCAATTTGTTAAAATATTAAATATGTACCATACAAGATTGGGATAAACAAAAAGGGCTGAAATCTAATGTATCAATCAAATCGTCGATATTTCCATTAGGTAATAATACCTAAATAACAAGATACATTTCTCAAGCAGTAGAACATGACAATCGATGGAGTCAATATTCAGCTAGTTTCTGAATAAATTGGAATAACGTTCTCATAAAGATAAACAAATAATTATCACGCGAATTTTACAATATTTTTTATATGACTTAGATAAAACCCCATTTCCAATAAATGTGTATATTCCTATCGATTTCACATTATTCGCAGAATGGACTTTTATTTATCGCAACACAACTATAAACAATGGTTTCAATGTTTATCTGAAAATGAAATTATCTTTACTGACATTGTCGTAAACTTTGGCAAATAGTTATCTGAAATTACATGATACATGTTTATTATTGATATCGTAAAAGTCTTGTCAGAAAACCTAGTATTAGACGAAGCAATCAATTATCTGCAATTACATGTAGAATGTACATTATTGATGTTCTTCAGGTGTTTTTCGAATCTTCAGTTGATGAAGAAAAATATCTTACAACTGTATTCACAATTGTACACTTCCGGTGTTTATGGAAGTGTTAGTGATGCACTAAACCGTGTTCCTGACATTTGAGGTAAAGACGCAATTTCAATGCGTACTAGACTCCTATCGACCATTAATTTTCCAGGATGCCTAACGTTATAATACTGACCTGCCCAAACGTGTTCAACATTGTAGATTATGCTGATACAAGCTATATTCTCTTTTTGCCATTCAGATTATATTATGTTTATTTTGTTGTTTTTTTTTTTTTTGTTTTTTCTTCTAAACAAAACTGCTGTTATGTGTCCATAAAATGTAGATAAATGAACAGGCCTCATAAAAAAAATAGTTGTTTTCCTTTTCCAGTGAAAACATTTTATCTGGCATCAGTCTTGTTATAAAACTCTATTAAATCATTTTGCCTGAACTTTAACCTAATTAACAGAACGATTTGATAACAAAAATGAAACTTAAGATCAAGAGTTCAGGCACATCCTCATGCATCGCATAATTTGCCCTAACCGTCATCGCATAATTTGCCCTAACCGTCATCGCATAATTTGCCCTAACCGTCATCGCATAATTTGCCCTAACCGTCATCGCATAATTTGCCCTAACCGTCATCGCATAATTTGCCCTAACCGTCATCGCATAATTTGCCCTAACCGTCATCGCATAATTTGCCCTAACCGTCATCGCTACGTGAAGTGTTACAAGACATCTGGAAATTAGATTCTTCTTTCATTATATTATTATATTATATTAATTTGCTTGGATTTTTAGCTGGACTATTGACTAGCGTACTAACGGGGGCAAGAGGTATTTGGGAGCCAAGCCATCGTCGCCCTGGGCGCCATTTACCTTAATACTAAAATAATTATTTTAAACTAAAAATAAAGCTTTCCGTTAAAAAGAGTATTGTATGCCAACAGTCCTGGTCTGCAACACGGAAAATGGAGACAATGTACATGTTCTAGCTTATATCTTTTGGATAAGGCTGAATGGGAAAGTCACAACACACCATTTATATGTAAGAAATAAGTGACATTTATACCGACGGATGACATATGCTTTAGGGTTTCATTAATAAGAAGAAAACATCAGTTCGACGATAATATTATTTAATAAACGTGATTTTAATTAACGCCAGTAAAATAAAATTTAAAAACTGCGCGCGTCATGAATCAAGTGGATTAAATCACGATTATGTTGCAAATGATCATAACGTCGTTTATTTTCTTGTTAATCAAACTTAAAATTTAGAAACAGGGCCTCGTGCGCGCAATACTTAAATATGGCGGTTTCACAATCTTCTCAGACCTTAACATGTCAAATCAACTGTGTTATGGGCAATATTTTCTTACTTCCTTTCTTGAGGTGCCAGAAGTGGAAGAATGTATAGTTAAATAGGGTTGAAACAAAAACAATTGATTTAGCTGCGCTCCGTGCACTAAATGATAAATGTTGTGATATGTCCCAATATAATAAACGATATGTTTGATTTACGATACCAAGTCTGCCATATATTGTATATTTTTATGAAGTGACTACAGCTGAAACCCTGAATATCTAAATTCCAGTTCAAGTTCAAGGTCGTTACAAAAATGTCTGCATCATTCTAATAACTTCTTTTGACTTACGGTTTGCTAGATGACCAAAATAAGGAACGTTAGCGGTAATGATGGAACTAAAACGTCGATTATGTATCCAAATGACAAGTAAGCTGTAGAGAATTTTTGGTAATTGACAGCATATTTTCTTGTCTTCGTTTTGTTTTTTTTATGTTTGTAACAGTATAGTCATCTATACTATTGAAATTTCTACCGACGTCCCGCAATTTATTTCGATGCTATAGCACTATAGTACCGGGGACAGGGATGGCGTGAGAGAGAGAGAGAGAGAGAGAGAGAGAGAGAGAGAGAGAGAGAGAGAGAGAGAGAGAGAGAGAGAGAGAGAGAGAGAGAGAGAGACGGACTTCATCAAAATCAAAACACAGCTGATACATATTCCAAAGCATGTCAGTTGGGTGAATTTTACCAAATATCATATTTCAATCTAGGTCACTGTTTGCTAAATTGATGAGTGATTTGGGTTACAATTCTTGGAATGATGATTCTACAAATTGATACAAATAAACTTGTCCGTAAATTTCGAAACTTCAAGTTAGTTTCCTAATAACGTTTTGTAAACTCAAGAATTTTCCAGTTGGAGGAACAAATAGTACAACGTCTTAGAGAACAATCAAGTATGTAAGGTACATTCCTGAACCATGCATTAACAATTACAAACATTTGTTACTTTTGATTCATCCTACAGGGACAACGACCCGTTGTCGGAATGTATGTTTATGAAAGGAGCGAAATGGAATGACATAATTGTCTATAACACAGTAAGGGAACCTTTTGAACAGTTTGAGAATGAATCTGATGAGAGATGACCAAAATCCGACGAGCCGCTGAATTTAATTTAACTTTTATATCGTTTGCAAGGAGACGATTGATTAATCTATAGTAATAAAATTCAAAGCTTTTTTAAGAGCGAGTCATGAGATCAGCGAATCAAGGAAAGTGTTTATTGCGAATTGGATTTGCATCGACATAAACCTTTCTTCTCCAAAGTAGGCACAATTTAACGGCACAGCAGAGACGTCTAATTGACTGGGCTGATCAGTTGAAATAGATACTGAAGACGTAAACTACGCCAAACAACTCTCATTCAGTACTTTGTTTACAAAGGGAAATTGAAAATTGGAACTAAATGAAAAATGTAATAAACGGTTTTGAAACTTTTGTTTACTTTGTTTCACTGGGACAATTTCATATAATATTTCGTCGCTGTAGTAATCTTCGTAAACAACGAGTTTCCGATATAAAAACTCGGCCAGAAAGAAAACACTTTTAACGTGCTGATGGTCATTCCTTCAAATTTATAGTAAATTATTTACCCCAGTAGGAAGCCAATATGGCCCTGTGAACTCTTACAACAACGACTTTTGATTGACGATTTATTTGCGCAGTATTTCACGGTAGAAATTCTTATTTTAGATTTAATTAAGGTTCGAGTGGTTAAAATCAATGCTGACATAGCAATAATATTGAAAACAAGGTAATGTTTTAAGTGGGGTTAACAAGGTTGGAGTAATGTAATAGCGTATAGAACAAGGCTTCTGAGAGCGCAAGGCTTCTAAATCTACAGTGTATGCTCTTCCTCGCACAGTCTCCTCTTTGGCTACACTGAATGCATATCCTCAAGGTGGTACGCTTTACGATAGTATAGTCAATCATCTTCAATATATTATTTTTAGACGATAAGAGGATAGATTCGGTGTGTGCTTAATTCATGTTCTAATATGTCAACCATCAATACATATTTGTTTACTCTAAAGCCTGAATAATGAATTTTTTTTTTATTGCAAATTGTTCGATGAAAGGCTTTAATTAATTATTAATTATTATTTAATTATTATTATTAATTAATTTAATTAATACCAAAAGGCACCGACTTTTCTAATCTGTTTAATCGTTGGTGCTCGCTTAAATATGTAAGGGTGCTGCTTGAAGGCCAGACTTAGATTAAGAATAATGATAGCAAAGAGTTATACGACGCCTGTTATGTCGGCGGCATTGATCAATTATATAAATGTGTTTATAGAAAGTTTCCAAACAGTTAAAGCATATATTCGTCTATGTCTACATTAAGCCAAATGAAGATCCGTATATTTTAAGGATTTTGTATATTATACCATTACATTTCATTGTCAATATACATTTACAGAAAAATAAAATAATATATTCTTCATGTTTTACTTACAGTAATTCATGCATGCATTTATTTAGAAAGGTGTATGTCCCTACAGTTTCTGTGCAACTATTTAGTTTTGCAATTTTAGAATTTTGTTTTGATTTGACACAATATGTTCAATTTTGTATTGAGATGCCATGTATTGAGATGCCATTTAAAATGTTTGCATACATCTATAAAGACTTATGAATGAACGATAACTTTTGTGATTATTTGCTTGGGAAGATGTAGATGAAAAAGAATATATATATATATATATATATATATATATATATATATATATATATATATATATATATATATATATATATATATATATAAGCGACAAGTATTAATTTTTAATTTTGTGAATAAATTTTATTGGAACTCCAAAATTAATTCCAACTCTCGAAGTGTTGATGTGAATGTGGTGGTCTGTGTAGCGGTGATATGCAAGCAGTCTTATTTTTTCTTTTCTTTTTTTGATGATGATATGCAATTGAAGAATATATCTTTATTTGAAATTTAACAATAAATTCAAGTCTATATTCCAAGTAATTTATTCTTAGATGAATACTTTGCATTTCCACCGAAAAAATAATTTGAATAACTAAAATTCAAGCCTAATTAATCTACTGGACAGGAAAATTTTACAATTAATTTTGCTTCAATCTTAAAACACGAACGAATGATTTCTATTCTTTAAAAATCAAGATTGTATAGTCCACGACTTGACCTCATGTCAGAATTAGCTTTTTGAAAAATAAACTTTTAATGTACAATAAGCTTCTAGAATTATCCTAATGTTTACCAAAACAAATCTTACTTATAATTAGAATAGAAAATGTGATAAACACAATGTCATTGACCAAGAACAAGAAAATAGTCATAATAGTTAACCCACAGTCATAGGAAACTAACTACAAAAAGTCACAGTAAATTTTCATACTAGAGCTGCGTAACGCGAAACAATGTGTACCGCTGTATTTCTTAACGTAACGTGATATGTAACACGGTTACCGCATTTATATTTGTGCCAACAATACAATGTACTGGAGCAGGGACTGACACGATTTTGGTTAATTTCTGTTTGTCAATAGTTGCAACAATATTTTCACTGATTTTTGCAAACTAACTCCTTATTATATTAATCATACTATTTGGAAAAATATTATTTATCTTGATATAAAAGAAAAGAAACTGTGTTATTGCTAAAGAAATTCACGGTCCCTTCCCACCCCGAAAAGTAAATGGTCAACACCTTATAACAGATGAATTGTCTACGTTTAACATTTTTTGTAAATTGAAATCTAAAACCTAAGTGAGATGAGTTTGCATACACTATGCTG
The DNA here is from genome assembly GCA_030141615.1 of Unio pictorum. Taxonomy (NCBI): domain Eukaryota; kingdom Metazoa; phylum Mollusca; class Bivalvia; order Unionida; family Unionidae; genus Unio; species Unio pictorum. The sequence continues at coordinate 2,376,501 of JARLTB010000143.1, read as the reverse complement.
CTAAATATATTTTACTGACATTCAAGGGCCCATTAAAAAAATTGAAAGTGTTGATAATAAAACCATTAAATTAAAATTTACAGTACTGGTATAATTGGAAAAAATCAGTACACGTTTTTTTAAAAAACACACACACACTTACTGAACAAACGAGAACACATTAGTGGAAAATTACATCAAGTCAAGACTGGAAACAATTCGTTCCTGAGAATCGTACAAATGATTCGCAGCCTAACAAAGGAATACATATACTTACCATATTCCCATATGATAGTAAATAACAGAAGCATTACATGTCATATTTTGTTTACCATTTTGTATCCGAAACTTTTCCGAATGTTTTCTTCGGCTCGAATATATGTCACAACGTTCCGTTTGGCCAACGCATTGTCATACGTGAAACAAGTTTAAAATATGATGAAAAGATGATAAATATATACATACATATATATGTTTTGTTCCGAGAGGGCGAAAAGAAGGAGTCCGATGCAGCGTACAAAATAGTCACTCTTGTGCTCCATCTCCGGCTCGGAACAATATTTACGTTCATTTATATTTATTGAATATCCCCATTTTATTCATAAATTCTAACAATACTTTTGTAATGTGTACATGTAAAAATATGACTTAGCCAATAAGTGTTTTATGACAGATATTGTATAATTGATCACGTGATGTATCAGAGGCAAACTGGTCAAGGTATATATACAAACTGTACAGTTGTATCGTGAGTATATCTACATTGCTAAAGTGTGCTGGCATATATACAAACTGTACAGTTGTATCGTGAGTATATCTACATTGCTAAAGTGTACTGGCATATATGAAGTCATCTAACCTGCAGTCATAGATATGTGGACATTTCCTTACTTTTCTAACGGAACATAGATTTTTGACAAGAAAGTGACCCTTTCTTCAGACACCATTGTTACTGAATACATACACTTTACTTCCAAGCAAGTTTCAGGGAAAATATCACAGAGAAATAATACTTTAATATACATTCAATTTTATACAGGAAGTTCATTGTTTAACTGCATATTCAAACTCAATAATTTTATATTTTGAAATTGTGAAAGCACTGAAATTAAAGTGATAATTTAAGCACATATTTTTAAATTAACGAAGATTCAGTTTTCTTGCAACTTGCGAAATAGATTTTTAATAAACATTTCGATATGTATTAATAATAAGATATTAAACAATACTGTTCCGTCTCGATCTCTTTTTTTCTCTCAATTTGAATAAAAACACAGATTTAAAATGTAAACAAACATATCTCTATTTCAGACCAATGAACTCTATTTTTATTACAAAATAAATTTGTCAGGGGTTCAGTAATTATGGAAATATTGGAGCAAACATTTCGATAATATCCAGGCATACCCAAAAATGACATTACTTGCTTTTTCACACACACACACACACACACACACACACACACACACAGAGCTATCTGACCCATTTAAAACAACACGCTAGGAAAGGCATGTAGTCCACGTAAAGCATCAATTTAGGAACGTCATCTTGTCCCTAAAGCATCACGTTATGAAAGATATAGAACACCTATAGAATCACATTAAGAAAGCTATCTAACCCACCTAAAGAATCACGCTAGGAAAGACATCTAACACACCTAAAGAATCACGCTAGAAAAGACATATAGTAAAAGTAAAACATAATTTTAGAAAAGCCATCTTGTCCAGTAAAGCAAGAAAGCTATGTAGTCCACCTAAAGCATCACTTGAGGAGAGCCATCTAGTCCATATATATATATATATATATATATATATATATATATATATATATATATATATATATATATATATATATATATATATATTGATCAGTTAAAGGTATGATTTCTTGATCAATATCATCCTCAAGAACGTTTTGTGCCCCAGCTCTATTTACAGCACAAACAAATCAGGGATCTCGATCACAACAGGATTGAGATTTATAGTCAAACAAGGCTTCTCAGTTGCAAGTGGATTGATCACCCGTTACCTTCAGCTAGGACAATGCGTAGTAATAAATGAATACCCTCTACAGATAAGACAATATTCCGAAAGTCTCGGGTCCTGAGACTAAGTCTGATGGCTAATTGACATAATGGAGACCAACATTAACAAACCCGCATTATACTCCTAAAATAACAACACTTTCATCAGAAGAAGACTTTGCAGGCAAAGACAAAGTACCTGATAACAAAAGACTGGATTTGTTTGAACCAAGCAATACAACGCTCTCAATGCCTAACTGCTACCATGACCTCTTTGAAATAATAGCATATGGAATAATTTCGGTTATTCTGTTACTGATTTTCAAGCTTTATAAATCAGAGATGACATTTTATTTTGTTTATAAAGCGTACTACGAGAAGATAAGGAATTTTGATATGTATTATCAGACGTTTGATTCAAAAAGTTGTGCCAGATTGAGATTTAGAACTCGTTTGAGTTTGAGATGACATTTTACCAAAATGATGCTAAGAGGAAAATTCACTGACAGAGGAAACTTTGGGAGTCAAGGAAAAACTAACAGATGTGAGAGTATTTTCCTCCAAAGTTTCCAACTCATAAACAACTCATTACCCTTCAAGATGCATTCCTTTCTCTCATCATATCAACACAGTGTTGTACCGACAATGAAATGCGGACGTTCACGATCTTTGCCAATAAGTACATTTTATCATAATAACGTTTAATGCTCTCTTTGCCATTTCAAGTTTTCAGCAAATTAATCAACAAGGAAGGTATTCATCTACTTCATTTTCTGGAACAGCTGATACTGACTGCTAAGATAAAGGTCTGAAATTGTATTTAATGTTCTCCGCCTGCCTGGCATGCTGAAGCAAATTGCCCATGTTCATGGACTCGTACCCTTCTTAGATTATTAGAAAACATGTGAATGCTTGTTGGTTTAAAAAAGGTTTACTGAATTTGTGGAATCAAAACTCTTTACCAATGACAATACAAATTTCGAAACAAATCAATTTCATTTTTAAAGAGAACTTTTAATATCTCTAAAATGTTTTTTAAAAATTCAGATGCCGTACGAGTTACCACAGTCTGCTATGAATGTGTGCTCTTAACCTATGATAAAGAAAGATACAATGCCAGAGAGGTTAGTAAAATTTAACATATGATAAAATTCAAAGTAAAAATTAACAAGACAGTATTGTGAATTAAGTTCAAAATAATTTTTAATATCTTATCACAGGTATAGAATGTTCTGTACCTGGGCAATATAATCCAGAATGTCAAAGTAGGCGTGTTTTAGTCCAAAACTTTATTGAATACTTTGTAAGTCCAATGAATAATTTAAATAAATAAATTCTCTCAAATCATAATTGAACACCATAATACACTCTGATTATAGATTCCCCAAAACTGACAGTAGCGCAGGAATTAATACGTTGTTTACAAATCCTCTTTATACACACCATCCCACCCCCACACGACACATGTCGCAATAGTACTTTCAGGAAAACTAAAGAAAAATGTCAAAATAATATCAGCAAGTTCAGAATGAAATACAAATTTTCTAAACTGTGTGGTAGTAAGATTAAATATTCATTCTTCCTAATGTTATCGAGCGTTCTCTTGCAGAATCCAGGGATGTCACTTAACTTCTGTATATTAATAATTCTCTATAATTAATTATGTTTACCATGATATACGTCGTATGAATCAGGACTGATTGTGTAGTTAAAAATATATTTAATTACTAGGTCGACATGCGAGTGTGTCTGTAACGCAAGCGAGCATATGACATAGACTTTGTTGCATCATTATTTGTTTTGTCCTCGTTTAGCTGTGATGACATATGAACTGGTGCGTGCAGGTAAAGTGATGGGATGGGTGTCGTTTACCAGCGGACATGGATTCGAATCTGTTCAGAGAATGAATTAAAACTGGTCTAACCTATATTATATATGAGATTGCCTATTGCACAAAAATGTGGATTTAGAAAGGAAATCCGGCAGCGGGACGGTAATATCGAATTAAATATATTGCTGAATAGATGGTAACCAATAATATATAGTTGATATCCACAAATACATAGTAAACCATAAATACTTATTATATCAAAAATTTCAATGAAAAATACAAATAAGTCTGCTGGAATACTTTTTGTAAGTAAATGAAACAGATTTGTTTTCCTTTGAGCGGTGGAAGAGTTGTGGTTTTTTTTTAAAGTCAGTAATTTAATTTTTGTTTGCTAGTGATTTTTAGAACAATATGTATTTCATGCCATGCTATTGTAGGCTAACAGTGTATGTTTGACTTTACCTTGTCCCAAATTCAGTTCATTTCTGCCTACCCATATTGACTGGTTTTAAATTTCATTTGATGTCTATATTGCAAACTTATTCTATATGTGTATGGGCTTCATATATTGTACTGAAAAATGGCGTTAAACCCAACAACAACAACATATGATCTTGTAATTCTGGGGACCTGGTCATCTGTGCTTTAACATCTATCACTTTTAAGTTGTATAAATCTTGTGACCAGTAGTTTGAAGATGGAATCTTTTTTGTTCACATTATTGAATTCAAGTGATTATTTTCCTCTGGAAATGCAAAAGTGCTTTCATAAAATTACTTGATAAAGACATTCGCTGGATTTATACGGAATTAAAAACTGGCATTATATAATTATATACTGTAATTCAACAATAGACTGTTGACACATCAACATTCTATAAGCTATAACAGACAATTCACCGCCATAAGTTCTGGATTTCTTTGGGACTTGTACTCACTTTTATTCAGGACTTTAAATTCGAAAGACTTATGTCTTCAATTCTTGGATTATTTTGGGATTTAATTAAAATACAGTACATTCTGTTTTCTCGTTTTCACTTTGTCTTCTAAGGAAATGTTTATTATGAAATAAACTTGAATGTAAATTATAACGTATAAAATCTGTTAAAACTCTGACACTTTCAATCAACCGTAAACGTGTCGCATACACAGAATGGAGTTAGTTAACAACGTCACTATACTGCTTTCACATGTCAAGAGATTACAAATACTGTCCTTGTGCATCGAGAAAATCACCAATTGCGGAAATCAAGGTGAGAAACTACCCTTTATAAGAGTGGAAAGAAGCCACACTTTGGTAAATAACCTAGTTTATATACAGTTTATATTTAACACACGTTGTCAAGAGATTACAAATACTGTCCTTGTGCATCGAGAAAATCACCAATTGCGGAAATCAAGGTGAGAAACTACCCTTTATAAGAGTGGAAAGAAGCCACACTTTGGTAAATAACCTAGTTTATATACAGTTTATATTTAACACACGTTGTCAAAGGCAGTTTATTTTCCTTTACGAAGTAACTATAATTGCATTTGTAGCAAATAATTGTTGTTCCAGGAAAAATGTTTGGAACTGATATCGGAAATAAACCACATCTATTTAATTCTGAAATTTTAGAGTTTAACAAATCAGTTAACGTAAAAAAATTTGTACTGGGCACCTAGAATACTTGCATGGAAAGGAGAAAATAAATATATGATAATGATTAGCGAATGTCATGATGATAAGGAACTAATCTAATTTTGACTGTACAATTAATTAGCTTATATAAATCTCCAGTTAGGTTTCATATCACGTTTGACACATGTATCAATTATCCGAGTGTGCATGAACCCAATACTAAGGCTAACAAATACCAATTCTGTCTAGATCCAATAGGTCATGATATAACTTCCAATTTTATTCTTATTGCTTCTAATGTGATTTGATTTGCCTTTTAACTTAGTTGAATTACTAAAAGCTAAGGAACGGTTTTGAATGCGATGAACATTGGAAAAAAATACGTCTTCTTTAGAATCCTGCAAGAGGCAAACACTCCATCTGATGAATACCAAATATTTAGTTGTATTGACATATTATATATAAATCATATAAAGATCATTAGCAGTTCTTCAAATGAATTCGTTATACACATGAAGATTTTGGTAAATCGACTACGAAATCATAATGTGCCATACAGTCCAAATATAGGAGAGACTTATGCGACAGTATATATGAGATTCGTGTACTGCGATCTTAGTACAAGTAATTTGCTGAGAAAATTTGATTTACTTATCAATATTAATTAATTAACTCATTATGACTCTCATTATACGTAATAAACTGTTAGTTTGATATTGTGAAATATTTTCTGAAAATAATTGTCAGCTATGTGGGATTCCTTATTTTAAAAAGTAATGTTTCCTTACACGTAGTCATTCATAATAACACTAATGATGGTTATAATGAGAAAGGAAACGATTTATTCGAAAATATCTTCTTCGAGTAGTTATGAATCGTCAGCGTGCGTAAATCATTTGTCTCATATTTCTCAAATTTATCGAAATGTGCAAGATTTATTGAGCACATGTGTTTTAAATAATTGCTTTGTATCCGTGTTGTTGAATATCATTTCTTGAGACAACTCTCTAAACGTGCCTATCATCTTAATTAGAAGCTAAATCGATCATTCTGGTGCACAGCGATATTGTAAAATAGTATAATAAGCATATCACATGAAATGTGTCGATAAATATCAAAAAATACAGATGCCAGTACTTTAAACATGCCTGTTGTGATAGCATGACTGGACCAGTCACACTGGATGTTATTATTTCTCAAATTAAATTTTCTTGATCTCTGTAATACCATCAAGATAAAATATAATTTGATTTATACCTCATACATGATTACTTGTTACTGCCTTACAATAAATTCAACTGAGAAGTGCTCGATATAACATTAAAACTACGATCCTGGAAAACCAATGGACGAGTGACATTTAAGACAAGCATACATATATAAAAATATATCCATTTACACAAATACATTTTATGGTGATACATTTTTTACATCGATAGTCTTGTACTGCATAACAGAAGTTACCAATAATAGGGAGGGGACATATACATTGCTTGAAGACAAATCTTTAAAAAACGTAAACATGAACAATATTAATATGATGACAAAGATTTTATATTATGATGTAATAAACATTTTTCTTTAGAATGAATTGAAAACTTCTCAACCTACTCAAACAAAATCATCTCCATTGGAAAGACTTATCATCTCCTTAAAGACTGTGTGGTAAAAGTAATTGACACAGCATGTAACCAGTCACATGGGTTTTAATTAATTTAACTTAATTTAAGATAGATTTATTTAATGGCCAAAAAACACACTCAACAGATATGAATACCTCTGGCATTGGAAGAATCAGAGTATTCATTTTACTTGTTGCATGATACGTCAATGTGACCAAACTTTAAAATAGCTGAATCAGTTAAAATTCCAAATTACAAAAACTGAGTTTTAAATAAGCTGCCGTCTGAAATATCTATTATGATGGCAATTCCGATGATTATGTTTGTGTATAAATTGAACGTTTTGAAGGAGAGATGACATAATTTCCAGACAAATGTTATCTTAATATGAAAAACAAGATGACATGTATAAAGTTTAAAAAACATTTACATGAAAAGAATGAATGGTAAAATGTATGCAATTCTAAAATGGAAACAAGTTTCTCAACAGTTTATAATCTGAGAATCAGCTGAATAAATCGGAACTTAAAACTAAACTATGTAAATTTAATAACATGCTCCACCGAATACGATGTTCCAACCACAAGCTTCTACTCTGAAAACGACTAACCGTAAAAACGTACACAGCAATATTAAGGAGAATATCAGAGTCCAATGTGTTAAATAATATCGAGGTTTAGAATCATTCGAAAATGAGTTTAAACATACACATCACGATTGCTAAAACGGAGATCGGGGTGCCGGAAAGGGAGAAGCAAAAGTAGATAATCGATAAACAGCACAAATGGCAGATATGAAAAACGTGATAAGGCGAAAGCAATTTACAGATTGTCCTTGCACGATACTATATGATATTTCTGAAGACCTGAAAAGAGATAGTATTTCACAATGAAAAGTTTATGAAAACGTCATCTCAGAAAGCTGAAAAGCAAAAGAAGAAAACTATATATATGCTTACGACCTCTTCTACGACATTTTTAAACACAATACAGTGCGATAAAAAATGTTTTGCAAGCATAGGGACATTGCACTTTTATACTTCCTTCGAACATGACAAAACATTTACACCATAAATTAAGCATGCTTTTCCTGAAAAAGAAAAACTGCCATGTTCAATTTCAACACAGCCTTAAACCCGTCTATTAGAAAAACAATATCACAAAATGAACCGAAATCTGTTGTTTTTCACCGAATAAAGGAAGTACGCCTTTAACATGGAGAGATTTTGAAGATATTGGGTTTTCAGACTTTCATTCAAGATGCAAACATTTAGTCGCAATGTCAACTACATTATCAGAGCCTCTCAGAGTGACCGTTTCAATCCCGATACTTTGACTGACTCAGATAAAATCAAGGCAGTACCAACCAGTCAAAACGATTTCACACGTTCGGGAAGATTGTAAAAACCACTTGAAAGACTGAACTGGTAAAAATGAAGCTGATGTAGATTGTTTGGAGGAGAGATGTAATGTAAGCCTTAATCGAAATAGCTTTGAAATATCACTTGACAGTAAAAGTAATCAGATATTCCACACTGGATACTAACTCAAACACGCCAACAGCTGGTTTATGTTATGCATTCACTTGGGTTTACATAGTAACAATACTTTCATTGCAGTCTGTATTCCCCTTCCTAGCTGTCGTGAAACCTATAGAACGCCATCTGCAGTTATTCTTCAATAACAAATAAAATTACAAATACGATTTATGAAAATAGATTACACGTTAAAGTAATTATGTTCACTTGCAATAATTTCTTGGCTCTAAAATAGCCAAATAGTATGCTCTCTCTCTCTCTCTCTCTCTCTCTCTCTCTCTCTCTCTCTCTCTCTCTCTCTCTGTATCCTTGTTTACTTGTCATCATCAAAAACAATTGTTTTAATTAGGAATTATTTATAAATTAAAAATTTCTTAAATACTTTTATTGTATCATCAAATATATTGATTTTAATATCGTACTCCAATATAATTATTGGAAGTCTTTGAACACATATAGGAGTGAAAGTAAATAGAAGAACACAATTTCTTGGTTCTTTGCCGGAATATCACTTTCGAGTCTTAAGGAAGTTAATTAAACGTCAAGATTAACTCCAAAATACCATAAGGACTCATCATCATAACGGCATTATTGACTTCTTACTGGAAGTCACGAAACTGAAAACAAAGTAACATTAAAGGAAATGTCTATGGCTGATCCAAGCAATGTAAAACAATACATAATAATAATCTTCAATTCTTCTGCACCATGGAATACTATTATAACATGATTTGTGTATTTTAGAAATATCCGAATTGTACTTGAAAGTGGATATCTATAGCTGTTAATGGGGGGGGGGGGTAATAAAATTTCGAACAAAATATTAAATTAGCCAACAGAAACGAAAAGGAAGAAGACGTGAAATGAGGTACCTGCTATCGTCTTGTTCTTTTCATATATATCGGTGATGACTCTTTCACAAGCTTTGAAAATTTCACTTGGTTGCACGACAGGATCTGGTCCGTTATATTGTGTATTATCTAGTAGTTTGTTCTCTAGCAAAAGCCTAAACAAACTGCCATAGATTTTCTGATTTTGATAAATAAACAGCTCATCCTGAGATTCGGTGGGCAAATCGACAGTGACTGGATTTTGTTCTGTTCCTTTAACACAGGTGCCGTACATGAGACTAAAAAAAAGTGTAACAAAGAACAAAACGCCCTTACACAACCTTGGAAAATCCAGGTCTACCATGTTGATGACTTTCAATTGTCAACGGCCTCCACATACACCTTAACCATCAGCTGCGTGTCCAAGTTAGGATTAGTTCGTGCAAATATTCCTTATATGGAATGTCAATATAATAATACTATTCATTCGATAATACACGTGTTATTAATTAAAACGTGTAGACATTATCCAAGAATTTTGAGTAAAATTCCAAAATATTTGTCACTTTCATTCCATTTATCTTAATATTGGATTCCTGACAATGACAGCATAAAGAATATTGACAGCTCAAATGACGAATCTCCCAACGGATTTCTGCTTAAACAAAACCTGGAACCCTTGTTATTGATTCACGCCCACAGAAGTCAGTTTATATTGCACAATTTCACAAGTTGTCAAACACAGTGCCATCTAGAAAATGTTACATCCAAAACGACACAAAGTATTTCCGACGATTTTTGTACAGAAATTTTCATCGCATTAATCAAGTTCCACGCGTACTCTATCTCTGCTCTTTCTGTTTTGAACATCAGAAATCCAATAGCTCCAAGTTTGTTCAGAATTGATCCAATGTGTCTGGATCGTTCAACCTTAAAAGAGGTGGACTGTTCTTATTGCAAACAGGTGTTATTCCAGACGATTTTGTAATAATCATTGCATTTCAAATAATATACGATCGTCCTATTTTTTTTTTGTTTTACCAAATATAGCTACTTTTTTCTTGTTCTTAAGCAGTATGAGAAGGTAAAATAATTTTTGACCGTAAAAATAGAAAATTATTCAACAGTTTCTATCTCATTAATAATTTATTTCTAAGTTCAATTTTCGATTTTCTCCGAAGTAGAATATGTTCGAGTTAGTGTGATTACAATTATATTAATTCGATGTCATTGTTTCTGCTTAATGGTCGCACTCTTATAATCCGAATGTATTTCCATAAAAGAAATTAAATGCACCTAATGCACATAAATCTTTGTTGAAATTACTCGCTAGATCAATATTTCTTCAAATCATGGGTTGTACATACTTTTCGTAAGCAGATATTGAAACTCAATGAATGTATCATTTTCATGAATGCTGCAAAAAATTGGTTTTTCTTCTTTAGTCTGAAACTATCACGATTTTCAAGATGTTTGATTTCAATGTCATAAAACTGCTTAAAAATCCAGCAAATATATGTTTCTTTTTTCCGCTATGTTGCAAGTGAAGTATAGCTTTGTAACATTGATATAACAGCTTGTTCGACTGATCCTCATTTATTTTCTCAATTATCTTCCCACGTAGAAATACATTGCCTTAGACTAATTGGGTTAACGTGTATCGTAGTTATAAAAACCAAGTCTTTACACAATATATAGCAATTATTTTGTATCGCATTGTCATAAATATTCATAAAGTAAGTGTGATTTTACCTGCATTACTGATTAATATATTTAAATTTAATTAATTAAATTTTGTCACATAGACTTGCGAGTATGCAAGATATCCAATTAAAGTAGTGTATGTCCATACGTCATGAGATAACCAACTTCAATACGTCGCAGCTCATTGGCTTCCAATTGTCATCTCTACCATTTCTTAGCTGAAGCTATTCTGTTCTTTCTGAGTTTATTGGAATAATGAGCGTGCATTTAAGACATGACTTTTAGGAAACATTTTGATCCTAGTGATCTTTGCAGATGTAGCTAATACCAGTATTTTAAGTGACTGGTTTGGTCTCCAACTTGGAATAACGCAACAATTCGAAATTCCGAGTTGTTGCGCTTTTACTCGAGAAATTGCGTGACCTTATAATTAGACCAAGCTGCTGGCTTAACATGAGTTTCATTCGAGTGTTAAGAATGGAGGATGTTGACAGAGATATTATTGAATCTTTTTGCACGGAAAAATACGTAATACCACAAAAAAAATAATGCTGTATATTTGAGAAATCAATTCCATAAACGATTATAATACACCTTGTGACCGATATGCATACAATTGGGTCAGGATAAGGTTAGTGATCGACTCAAAAAGTAGTTCTTGTGAAAGAAGCATCGACTCAAAAAGTAGTTCTTGTTGAAGATGCATCCACTTAAAATGTAGTTCTTGTTGAAGATGCATCGACTCAAAAAGTATTTTTTGTTGAAGATGCATCCACTCAAAATGTAGTTCTTGTTGAAGATGCATCGACTAAAAAAGTAGTTCTTGTTGAAGATGCATCCACTCAAAATGCAGTTCTTGTGAAAGAAGCATCGACTCAAAAAATCGAAGATAAATAATAATTCATTTAATTTTAAATATAATTATCTAGATTGAAAAGTAGTAAACAATTTTAAAAATTCCCATGTCATGAAGAAAGACTTTTTATGAACTTTATATTGTTCTCCCTTAACTCAATGCTAAATTCCAAGAAGAACGTTTACAACTAATATAGCTTCTGAAATATTTTAGTTTTAATTAAGATTGTGATTTTTAAAATCGGAAAAAAACCTAAGATAAAATAGGTCAGAATTGATATACTCTTTGAAGCTAGCAATATACTGCCCATCCAGGAAACAATGACGAAATCAATATCAACATCTTCGATTTCAATCAAATTCTGAATTATTAAGTAATTTTGCACAGAACATATTCGATTATCAGTGTATGAAAAATTACCTTTGTTTAAAAGTATAATTCTTGGATTTGTTCCTCCTTTAATTTTCATCCATGAATAGGCTCTACAATACACATTTTCAAATATTTAGTTAGCTTTCGCTTTTCCTGTAGATCCAAATTATCAAAATATAATTAAATTAAGATTTATGTTTCTGTATACAAGGCTCAAATTTGCGTTTAAAAACGTCAAACATATACGTAAGTAGGCTTTTTCTCGTCTAAAAGTAAAGCATATCCACGAGTAACCTAGTCAGAAGTCCAGCTCTTAATCTCACAGTAAACGGCATGAGTGAATATTGGTGCTTTCACATTACTTTAAGTAAAATACTATGTACTTGTGTCGCCCATGGGAAGAAAGCGTTTTAACACATATCAATGTATCCTCAGTCAAGCAAAACAGTTTTACAACAGTGACTTGTGAAATGGGATCGTAAGGGGGGGGGGGACCAATGGACCTCCCCCTCTCTCTCTCTCTCTCTCTCTCTCTCTCTCTCTCTCTCTCTCTCTCTCTCTCTCTCGTCAAGGGAAACAAGTGCATGCACAAACACACACACACATACACACGCACATGGACAATGCACAGCCATACACCGCCATCTTACAGTATGATGATATAATTAAAATATTTGGAAAGGTTTCAACTCTTTACCTTTCAAGACCATGATGTGAATTTTATTGAGGCTGATGAAACATGGCTTTCAAGAGTGAAACATGGCTTAATAGACCAACATTGAAATGAAAATATAATATTGCAAAACAGCATCATTTGTAAGTTATTCCAAGGTATTGGGTGTTTTGCCTTGTTGAATTAAACATCAGATCTATAACATGGATACCAAAATTGAATACGTTAACATTTAATATCGAACTATGAATGTGTTACATGAAACACTGTCCTATTATCATGGGTATGAAGATATTTATTGTAATCTCTCTAAACAAAACTGTTCCTAGTTTTGCACATGTAAAAGTGAAATTCGCTCAAACGTTTTATATAATTTGCTATATGTACATGGTTCATTTTCTGAAAATGTGTACCTTTTAATCTTACTCGTTACGAGGAAATTTATGTAAAACCGATTATATCTCCCGATCCATCTTGAATAAAACAACGCGCTTCCCTCCCCTCCACAAATAGCGTACGTGACATCATATGAGACACTGTACACACCGGCATTGTTGATAATAAATTATGGAGAACTCGCCCCATAGAGATCTCACCCTGGGGAAAGGATCCTATATACTAATTATGAGATGTCGCCACATGGTTGTTAAGGCTTTATGTATTGTTGTCTTTCTTGAACTAAATAACTTCTTAAATCTACGAAACTTGTAACTTTTCAACTTTTCCATTTGATCAATTCATCTTCTGTACTTACCGAAAAAGAAGTGGTATCTGTCCCGTTTGCTCTGCTCTTCAAATAATTCGATACATTTTAATTGGAAAAACATGAGCTGGTGTAAGCATGGTGTGACGCTGCAGTTTTATATACAAAAGATCTCCAGCATAAGAATGAATGGTACTTGAACTCGATAAAACAACATTGACGTCTACTAGGAAATACGGTCGCTACTGAGT